>BFEA01000131.1:1387566-1405139 GCA_003427395.1 Chara braunii
TCTCTCTCTCTCTCTCTCTCTCTCTCTCTCTCTCTCTCACACACACACACACACACACACACACACACACACACACACACACATACACACGCACACCCACCCACACACACACACACGGCCACTGTTGATCCCCGCAAAGCAACGGTCCGGTAACGTTGTTTGGTCCCCCATAGCCCGCGGGACGGGACCGATAGCATGAATCCCCCCACCCCGAAACCGCCTCTCGGTGTGCCGGTGTGAAACGACACGACGAACCCCGAAACGGAGTCCCGAAAGGTACCTGCCACTGGGCCCGCCGCGCCCCTCCCCCCGAAGTGCCACACCAAAGAACCGGGTCTCTCGCGGGACCGTCACGCAAGACCCGGGTTTTGCTTTAGAGTATTAGGGAAGGGATAAGGAAAAATAACAAACGCAGATGATATAAAACAACCCTTCTTTTTAACTCACCATTATTCTTACGGTGTTGTCGTTTAACATTACTGCAGTAACGTGTGCCCTTGATGCTGTAAACAAGATTATGATCTCTTGAGTACATCGTCACATTCCTATAGCACTTGTTGAATTTTTGAAAAAAGAATGAAATAAATGTCAGAAAAAAGAGTCTTGGCATAAAATGATGTTAGAGTATTAGAACATAGGGAAATTTGCGAGATGCGCCTGAAATTTCCATTAATTTGCCGCGTGCCCCTCTGAAGGCCGACTTATCCAGACGTGCTCCTCCGGCCTCAGAAGTTTTCTGCAGGCCCCTATCAGCATGGGGCACAACTTTCCGCTATGCCCTTACCGGACCGCGGATGGCGTTTCATCCGTACCTTCTCGAAATTCCCTCACAAGAGGCATGCATCTTTCTGTGACACCCTTGCAGCAGGCCACCGAAAATGCTGCAGCAGGGGCACGAAAGAAAGATCCTCTCTGAGGGTCAGGGGAAAGGCAGAGAGTGTCAACATCAGCCACAGGGTCATGCTGGAAAGATGCTCGGTACCGGTAGGGGCATATGGAAAATGTTTCAGCTGGTTCTCAAAGGCTATCCAGTAGGGGCATACTGGAAATTTGAGAACGGTACTGGTAGGGGCATGTGAAACATGTTTCAAGCCAAAACGACACCAGGGGGTTTCTGGAAACATCATTCGCTGTCAGAGGGGCGCAAAAGGGTAAGTCGGACGTCAGAGGGGCATGCACAAAAATTAATGGAAATTTAAGGGGCAGCTCGAATATTTTTTCCCTATAACATAAGATGATATTGAGGTATTCAGACACATGCTGATTTAAAAGTTGTAGAACATAACTTTCTGCATATCGAATGGTAAAAAGACTCCACAGAGAATTCAAAGTTTCGGTATACTGAAAACAATTACAACGACCTCCATTATCCCATAGAAGTTAAGCATATGTTTGAGTACAAAGGATGACAAGAAACTCATATGTTTCACCGGGCAGACGATGTTGGCTTGCCAGTTTGAGAATAAAAGAATCAAGAGCTGGGAATGACGATCTTGCTATCTTTTGTGGTTGACTTGTTGCAGAATATGAACTGAAGACATCTTGAATAAAATCAGTCTTCAATGCCAAATCATCAGAAGAAACAATTTCATCCAAACCGGTTTTCTCCTGGTGAATGAAGAGAAGACACGTATTAGTACACACTACATGACCTGTTGTGGCTTCACTTGGAAAAACAAAGACGACAGGTGATGCACTAATGGTGGAGGCAACCTTCCTCCCAGGCCCCCCCTTCGTTTCGCACCATTACACGGCAGAGCCACATGGTCCGATCTCTTGCCTTTATCCCACCCTTCGCCATAACCGTTCGACCACCCCCATGTCTCTCTCTCTCTATCGCCGCTCCCACACACATACATAAACGAAACACGAAAAGATAAAATAAAATTGAAAAAAACAGATCTTGTCATGCAGTGCGTTTCCACCTTCCCTCACCCTCCATTGACTTCCCCTAACCCTCCGCCTTTTGCCTTCCCCCTTTGGAACATGTTTATCTCGAGAACTACAAAAAACAAACTCCTTAAATAGTGTTGAAAACCAGACATGTATGAAAAACTTTCCTCAGCGCACTCATTGCTCAACTTAGTCGAACTTACCCCTTTGGAAAATTCAGTTGTCTCAGACATGTCATAAGTTGTGATGAACATGTTTCTCGTGTGCTCCAAATCTTCGATCTACAGAACACAGAAGCAACTAGTTTTTTGTTACTTCATAAAAATTTAGTACAACAAGTGGAGTTGTCGCGGCTAGGCTGAGAATCAACGCAAAGGCAGGAATCAAAGAGGTAAATGCAACATCCCCCACACATAGTAAAAATCAAATCGCTCGATCATGCAAAAAATAATCATTCTGAAAAGAAAAGAAAAAAAAGTTTTAGAAGAATACAACAGGAAACTCTTGAGCTGCGTTGCAACCTCGATGCCCCCCCGCGGATGAGTACGGATTCGTACTTTTGCACTCATATGATAAGTGTCCCGTATGACTTTTTTTTTTTCCCCGTTTTTTGTTTGTCTCATATTCTAATAAGAATCTGAAGGTGATGCCCAAACACATGTTGCTTGTTTTGTGCTATTGCATAACATTTTATTTTCCAAATTTTTTGGAATTTGAATTTTTTTTTTTTTTTTTTTTTGTACGGTGGAGTACAAAACGTACAAGGTGACGTAGTTTTTTTGAATTTTTGCCTTCTCAGGTTGATACACGACTTTCAGATTGATACAAAACTCCTCAATTGATTGTCCCTTGTCTCCACATTACCATTCGTACGCTGAGGAGTGCGCAACAGTTATGAAGTCGCCCCTCTTTCCAACCACACTATCACTATGGATAAACTGCACGTATAAGCGTGTCCTTCACCCAACACCCTCCCCCACTACAGTTGTCGGCGCAAATACCCTTACAAGGGTATCCGCCCTGTTGTATGCAAGTGACAGAAAATGGTTTTGATTTAAAGTTAAGTATACCGCGCTAGGCGCGGCTGTGTCGGTGGTTACGCTGACTGGATGGCTGACTAGAGTAAAAGAGTGCGTGGGCGCGCAGGTTTAAGGCGCGCGTGATTCATCCCCTGATGTTGATTACGAAACCGGCGCGGGCGCCGGTCTGTTTATTTTTATTTTTATTTTTTATTTTTTTAGGCTTTTATTTTGGGTTATTCTTGATTAAACTAGGATCTAGGGGATACTTTCTTTCGATGGCTACGTTTGACCGAGTCGAGCGCGCATGGGGAGAACGACCCCAACGACGGCATTGACAACGACGGCGCGACTCCGTGCAGTGAGCGGGGTGTCGTAGGATGGCGCGCGGGGCAATTATGGCACGGTATAAGCAAGCCGGCGCAGGCACTGGGAGCCGCGCAGCCGGTTTGTTGGCCCAAAGCGCCGCGCCGCACTGCCTATATGGTGTTCTGCGGGACTCAGTCCCAGGCTTGGGCTTAGCCCTATAGGTTACGACATCGGACTACTACTACTACGGAGGTTTGGGGATTGAGGTCGGCGGGCGTTGGCGCGGGAGCAGCGAAGCGGCGCGGAGGAGACCGAGGGGTTGAGGGCCCGACGGGGCTATCCCCCTCAGATTTTGCTGGCGGGCGCGGCGGCGGGCCTGTTGTATTCGCGGGGGTTGCCTGAAGTGCAATTACAAACTGTTTTCGTGGCTGCGTCGGAGTCGCGCCTCGTCTTGTCTTGGGACGCGGCGCAGTGGGGGTGCGGCAGGCCCTAAGGGCCTAGCTCGGTGGGTACACCCATGAACTGGTGGGATACAGACCCGTGTTCGAACCCGGATGGTGGAACTTGATAAGTAAAACCAAATATTTTAAATTGTCGGGGGCTGGTTAGCCCCACGGCTCGGGACCGTGTCCTTCGGGACATCCGTAAAAGTTGGAAAGATACGGGAAGGATTAGCCTGAAGGATAAGCCTGTTCCCTGCGCAGAGACAAAGTGTATAAATTATCGAGAGGTCCGACAGCCATCTGGTTTCTGGATACTTGACGACTGTCGGACCTCAAGGAGTCGACAGGGCCGAATGCAGGGCGCAGTAGGGCTGTCGTAGCTGAGTAGAGCAAAGGCGCGGAGCGGGGAAACGGGCGCTGCAGGAGTAACGGAGGACGAGGTAGGAATGGCGTTGGCCAAGGGTGAGCGGGAGGATAGCCCGGAGAGGCGGGATCGATGGGGTCGAGCCAGGCAGCAGACGCCGGCATCAGGCGGAGCGAGGCAGTGAGAGGGGAAATGGACCCGGACGGAATCTAGGCCGGGTGCAGGCGCAAAGAAGGAAGGATCGAAGATGGTAGGGAGGACTGGAGTGGGGCGCTGCGGTGGAGCGACGGATGGTAGGGCAGTGAGGCGGACGAAGCGACAGTGCTGAGACCGCTGCGGGGCGCTGCACTGAGGTGCGGACAGGCCGGGGTGAAGACGGGGGAGAAGAAATAGGAAGTGAACCCGGTCTCAGTCCTGCGCCGGGTGCATTCGGAGGAGGGAGGGATATGGTAGGAGTAGAAGCGGAGGTTTCTCCTCCGATATGAAGTGGAATCAGGCATGGAGAGAAGTGAAATAGGGGTTCTTAGAGTGGGCGAACACGAATGTCAAGTCAGAAGAGGAGGAAGGTTAGTAGAATGAGAGACAAGCAAAGAAAGGGGTGCGCCGGGAGATGGCGGAAACTGGCGATGACGGGAAGGGGAAATGTGATTCTCACTCGATCCTTGACAGAATCGAGTGGGGTAAAAGCCCATACCGAGGTTTTGGGGTAGGGCGAGCGGCATGGTAATGTTAGTATTTGCAATAGGTTAGTAGTTTGGCCGGGGTTAGTATTATAGGCTGCGCGGTGGTTCCCGGGAGTAAGTGGGAGGGAACGATAGAGGAGTATCTTGCTCATTCCTTTACGGAATCGAGCGAAGAACGGGGTACCTCGAAAGTTTTAGCTCTGGGTGAGTTGATTGAAAGGTCAGTTCTGGTGGAAGGTTAGCAGAGTTGGAGCTAATGGGGGAAACGGATGCCCAGGGGAGTAGTTGGTTGTTGTTGTTTAAATACGGAGTGAATCTGGCCACATTTACGGACAGATTCATCCGTTTTTATACACCCCATCGGAGTAAAGTAGCGGGAGGCCAGTCGCGGAATAGAGACCTACCTGCAGCCTGGCGCATTGCTCGTCCTATCAACGGGAGTGACCCCCGCCGGCTTCTACCTACAGGGGCGAGCTGGCTATACAATGTGAATCGAGATCGAGCCAGGAAGTCAACCTGCGCTCCAACTGGGTCGACGTGCGGGGCCACAGTCTGTACGACACAGGGGCACAGACGCAAGGTGAGGTTTGGATCGGGTGTGTGTTTAGTAAGAGGGAGAAAACTTACCTCTGAGACTGATAATGCGGGGTGAAACGGTGGTTTAGCCACAGATCGAACTGGGAGAGTTTGGCCATGCATCAGCCCATGTTCCTACGATTGATTCATTCCGGTTTGACTCGTCCTATCGAGGGGAGTAGCCGCCCTCTACCTCACTGCTGTTGGGGTTCTGCATGGTGGCACCAAGTCCAACGCCGTGCTTCTGGAGTTATACGTAACGGATCGCAATCATTAATCTTAATACGGTCAAAGTGAGCCAGTTTGGCGAAGTTCGGCATACTCTCCTTCAGCGTTGCAGTATCCGGGGTGACGTAGTGTGGAGCCGGCTGCACCACGCACAGAGGAAGGGGGGGGAGAAGTCACTTACCTGAGCAGAGGAGGAGGTGGGACTGGGAGCCTGCCACCCATCGAACCAGACACCTCTGAGATAGGGACTGCTTGGTTCGGGATGTCTGTGTTGTCTGTGGGTGGTGGCGGATGCTCGTGGGAGTGAGTCCCAGGCTGAGCGGGTGATGGGAGCCAACAGTCTGCAGGTTTCAATAGTGATATGAATTGGTCATGCGCCGTGCTGGATGTGTGGACATCCTCATCTGTACCCTACTGCTGCCCTGCGGCCTGTGTCCCGCTTGCTAGCATGTGGTTCTTGGCGGGTTGCTGAGTTCGCTGAGGTGTGACCAGGTCGTTGGTGTTGCTTCGTTCCCCGTTGCTTGGCTGTCATACCGCCCGTCGGCAGGTCGTACTTACCTGAACAGGCCGATACACACTTACAAGAAGGCGGACAGGTTAAGAGGGTCTGAGGCGAGTGAGTACGGTCAGCGCCCGCTTCTCTATGCTAAGAGGGAGTGAGCGGCGTTGTCAGTACAAGGGAAACTGTTTTCAAGGCAGGCTGCAGTATGTACTGTGGGTGGAACTTAGACTATACTATGGGACTATTGGGAGTCTGAGAAACAGTCATTACTGAAATTTGAAGAGCCAGCCAGGGGGTTGTTACGGTGAACAGTTGGGCTGTTGCAGCGTATGCTGTGCTTCATCATGAGTGGACGGCGAGCTCGTTGTGGATCATGCTGAACTACTGAACGCACTGTTAGGCCTGCGAGGTGTGCCGTGTCCGTTGGGTGGTGCGCCTGTAAGGCCGATTGTACGGCGCTGGGGTCGGACTGCATTCGGTATTAGGCATAGCTACGGGGCTGATTGCTGAGCACGGGTGCTGTGTGGGCCGGCAGTCTCTCTAGACTGCGCAGCGGGGTTGGCCCAGCTAGCAAGAGGGGATTGTTGCTGCAAACTGGAGAGTCGCCAGGGAGCCAATGGGTGGCAGTTTGACTACAGTTGGCTGGTTAAACTGCGTTTTTGGTATGTGCCGTTGCCCTTCGCCGGCACCGTATTAAAGTGAGAGAGAGGTGGCGTTGCTGTTTGGAGATTGGGATAAAGGGACCTAGTGGCACAATGATGCGTGTGAAGGGGGTTACCACTGAGGCTTGAAGCGTCGTTAAGGAGAGTCAACGGCGGGCATCTGACTTCAATTTGACCGGCGGTTGCGCATGGCCATCATTGCGAGGCCCTCATGCGATGAAAGATAACAAGGCCCTCCCCTGAGAGTTGAGTTTGTCCCCCTCCTGTATCTCGAGCGTCTGAAACCCCTCCTTCTGCCTTTCTTACTCTAAGTCTAGTCTATTGGTTCAGAGAGGAAGGCGGCAGGCGGGATTGCAACCCGTAATCCGCGCCAAGGCCTCTGTGGGATGTCCGCCGCCCCATTGATTGCGGGAGCTCTGCCGGAACTCAGGAGGAGTTCTGGAGGCAGGGAACTCAGAGGTAACCTTGGCTTTCCCGTATAAACCCAGTATAACCCCTATCTACACTCCTCCCTACGTATTGGTTGACTATGCTGAGTGCAACCCTTGCTTTGACTTTTGGGATTGACTTTCAGGACTCGAATCAGGCCAAGTAAAGGAATGCATGTATAATGGCAGTTTCAGTTTCTTTTGATTTGTCTGAAAGCAGATTGTCGCAAAGGGATGCATCAGGGGGAAGGTTGGGAGGAAGGCAGTTTTGCTTGCGACTGAACGGGTCTTGTAGGGTCAGGCATTGTTTCTAAGATGAATGGCCTGATTGCTATGTTTTGTTTTGTTTTCTGAAGGACCAAACATTGTTTCTAAGATGAATGGCTTGGTTGTTGTGTTTCTTTAATTGTGTCAGACATTGGTTCTAAGATGAATGGCCTGGCTACTTACTTCTGAGGGGTATTGCTTGCTTGACTTTTGAGGGTCAGACATTGTTTCTAAGATGAATGGTCTGGCCGTTGTTTTACTTGGGTGGTTTCTGAACAGTCTCTCGGTCAGACCCAGGGTACTCTGCTTTTTTTGTGTGCTGAAAAGGGGAGAGCTGAGCATTGTTTCTAAGATGAATGACTCATCTCTCCTTGATTGTTTTTATTCTGAGGGAGGATTCAGGGTCAGAGGACTAGACATTGTTTCTAAGATGAATGGTCTAAGTCTGAGGCCTTAATACCATAATGAGAACCAAGGAATAAGATTCTCTATATTGTGATATATATATATATACTCATATACGAACAGGGCTAGTCAAACATTGTTTCTAAGATGAATGGCCTGACTATAGCCTTATCACAAGCGAAAAGAGTATATATTAGGGTTATAACTGAAGGTAACCTGGGCAGGTTGGGCATTGTTTCTAAGATGAATGGCCCGACCCTATGCCCTCCTCTTGAAGACCAAGGTGCAGAAAGATATATATAACTTGGCTATTTAAACAGTTCAGGGCGACTAAGCATGATTTCTAAGATGAATGGCTTAGTCATGTGCCCAATGAAGAGAGAAGTAGTTGTGCAACCTGTTCGTGTATAACTAAGGCAGAGGGCTGGCATTGTTTCTAAGATGAATGACCAGTCCCAATGCCCTATGTAAGTAGGGTATAAAGGGTTAAAACACTGAAAGACTATGAACTAATGTTTGCTAGGTCAACCTGGGGATGGGGATAGTACTTACCTTTGTGGTTTGACCTGCCTGTGACTGAGTGAGGCTACTACTTGGTCTGAGTTTCAGTTTGACAGGTAGTTGCTTTAGAGACTCGCCACGTTCTAGAGCGATAGGAGTTAGTTCAATTTCTGCATTTTCTGAGCTAAGTTTATTTTACTTAGATCCATTTCTCGCATTTTATGGGATCTTTTGTTATACTTGGCCTTGTATAAATTTTGGTAAGTTACTTTCTCTACGGGAAGCGTTGCTGAAATTTTTACAAATCCAAGGGGTTAGTGAAATTATTGACTTTTCAAAGTTCAACTTGTCTAAAGTTTATGTATGGCTTAGTACAAATCTGGAAAGTCTCATTTTTTAAAGGGGTTGCTGCCAAAATTTTTGCTAATCCAGGGAGTTGGACAAAATTAGACTTTGGAAAGTCAAAGACTATTTTTGGTTTCATATTCGGGCTGATATAAATTCTGAAAAGACACTTTTCCTACGGGAAGCGCTGTCGAAATTTTTCTAATTTAGAGGAGATAGATTATATTTCGACAGGTGGCGATTCTGGAGAGTCACCCTGAATAGGGGAGATTCTGCCATTGGTCTACCTTTGCTTTGGGCACTGCTTGAGGGTAGACTTGGGCTTAGTTAATTAGGATGTTTTTAGTGAGATCGTGATATGGGGATTATTCTCCATGAACTTATCGATTTAGTCGTGGGTATTGACCTGTCTTGTGTTACAGGTCCTCTGGATCGTGTTGATTCACGATTTGGACTAGATTCCGCTTGATCCTACGAGGATCATCATATGTTATCACTGATAACAGGTCGGTTGCCGATTCGTCGGTTTACGATTCAACTTCAATTCACTCCTGTCACTCAACCTAAAGGCTTTAGCCTTGAGATTTAAACTGTTTCGTTGTGTTTTCACCCGGACTTTATTGAATGACCATCCAACAAAAGTACTGAGTATTTATTTAAGAGTTGCACGAGTGAGGCTTGTATGGCTAAATCGAGGGGTATGAGTGCGAGGAATGGTTGAAGTAAACCCCGTGTAGTGTGTAGACTTCTGGATGAATCTTTGATGTGATTGCAGGTATGGTTGTGGTTCGGCTTCTGGATGTGACTGCCTGCGATTACATACATATATGGTTGAGAAGGGAGCCTCACTGTGACTGTGAGAAGTGATCGTCCTATATAATTAACCCTTATATACTTATAAGCGCCCTGAGTATTTGAAAGACCTACTGTAATTGAGCATAAGGGTTAACCAAATTGTGTCTTGAGAGAAAATGAAGATTCCCTTCTTACCCTTGCTTTTTAGAGTTGTATGGTTGGACGTTGTAGTCCGTGGCATCCGTCAAAGTCAAACCCCTTGATGTTCGACCGCCACGACAGCTTAAAGCTGTCTACTCAACCCCTCTGCACAGGGTGCAGAAGAGGGTGTGGTCTTCAACCGCGCATGGCGGTTGTCCAACGTCGAGAGATTAACCCTCAAGGCGCGTGTCAGCCGACACTTGAGTGTCGAACGCGACCCTCGCGATTAACGGGGACCGCGTGAGTATGGGTACCACATAGTACGCCATCATTGCGACCGCTTGCGTACGCTTGCATTGCGAGTCGATATGAGTTAGCCCTGCGTCCGCGCGATTTTATATTAAGTTTCTCGAGCGACGCCTATCCGATTTCTGCATCAGAAAGTTATGGGTTGACTACCGAGGGACTAGGAGCGTTGTCACGTTGTTTGTGTTGTGTCGTTTCGTGTGTATGTGTGTGCGTTGTTTGTTTTGTGTTCGTAGAGTGGTGTGCGCGTGGTGTGTGGGATGCGTCCTAGTCGACCGGCGACGAGTCGCGCTTGGGACCTCAGCCCCCCAAGATGTCAGTTCGCGTGCGGGTCCGATAGGCGTATTACCGCGCGTACCCCCTATGCTACAGTGAACGAGAAACGCCCTCGGCTGGTCCACCTCTGCGATTGCAACCGAGTAGCTTTCGTACTGTGGACTGGTAGCTCGGCGGGGATACGCCCACCGAAAGGAGGTGACAGCTCCCGTGAGGTGGAGGTAAGATGTGTCTCGCGTAGGCCCTATCCTGTCGTAGGGGCTCGCGAGAGGTATGGCTGGCGCACTCGGCCGGAGCGGCCTAAGGAAGCTCCATTTCTGTGTCCGTGAGGAGGTTGACCCAACTCCTGCGTGATGCGGCCGAGAGGGTCCCGCGCTGCCGCGTGCGGTGCCAGACCGATGCGCCCGGCACCGTCTTCCCCCAAACATAACACCCCCTAAAAATGAATGTATATGAGTTATTTTTCCGGCCAGATACAGCCAAAATGAGGGTGCGTTGTGTTCGGGTGAAGACGGTAGAGCCCTACACCACCCTACAGTGATCAACCCCACGTGTTTGAGAGCGTCATACACCCAGTGTCCTTTCCTGCTTGATCTCAGGATACACCTCTCACCATTGGCGCCGCACCTGGGCTTTGGACCGCGGACACCTGATATACAAAAACGTCGAACCTCGAAAAATAACGACAGTTTGCCGAGTGAGACCGGACCCTGGAAAATACCTGCAACTTGATCCTTAACACTGACAGTCACCTCCTGAGTTGGACGGTAAAGCGAGACCCACTAAGTTCCTTAACAGTGGAAATAAAAAGAAATGGAGAAACTAGAATGGAAAATATTTGTAAACATACCGTGAATTTTGGAGTACCAAAACGACCTGTCGGCTCCAAATATGAGGAAAGACCTTGTTTGGTAGAAAACGGCAACCTCATCAGCTGCTTTTTCTTGTACACTGAGAGGTCAATGAACAATCGTCTACCCTTCTTTGTTTCAGCAAACAGATTTTCGTATCCTGCGAACTTTGCCTTGTTGATCTCAATATGTTGACAAATCTGCATAGACATATGCGAAAAACACCACAGGATAAGAAACATGTACAATGAACCGAAGTTGAAAACTTTCGAAGGTTTGGGATAAAAAATTGAAGTGGACCGAATTAAAACATTATGATTGAGTTTCGAAAGCTGAAAAGATGTTTGCATGGATTTGACTCCTCGCCAATGCTAGTGAACGCCATGCCCGCCCGAAGGCGGACCTGCAAATCTGTGCTAAGGCCTGAGTTCAGGCCAGTGTGATCACGTCAAATGGTTGTGTGAAACTCTTTGTGGGCTTGTATCTTCGACGCAGCACTTTGTGAGTGCCCATCTGGGCTCTAAGGGTTATGCCCCACGCAGGCCCCTTTAGGGCCTCATCCTTGATATGTCGAGGCCCCGGGCATAAAGTGTACCCGCCCTAAGTGAAGGCGGGCCTGGAAAAATCATGCAAGGCCTACTTTTGTCTTTTTGCCCTGGATGCCAGGCATTTGCAGCATATGAGTTGATTACAGAGAAATATGAACCTTTTAAGACTCTTTCCAGGACTTGCAGCCTCGACAGGCAGTTGAGCCCAGGGCCCCGTATAGTTGAGGGCCTGGGCGTGAGCTAGCAAAGGTTGACACATCACACCACAGTAGCAGACCAATGAGATTTCAGCATTGTTGTCACATCTCAGCCATGAGCCAATGCGATCGCAGCAAACATATGGAGGTCATGGACATCCTGGTCGTGCCAAACTGTAAAGGGGCCCAACTGAAAGCTACACGATCCTCGCCCAGCCAGGCCCAGAGGCAGCAAAGGGTGACCTCACTTTCCATATAGGAAAGTGAGCAGCGCTAGGAAGCTCATTCAAGCCTTGGTAGGGCTTCTTTTTTAGTTTGTCCTTTATACCTTCCATTGATCAATGCATTGAGTGCGGCGGATCTCTTGAGATTTATAAAACTCCTGCAAGACCGTTTTTTTACCCAATGCAAGGAGTTCCTTATCCAGGACTTCTTTTTGACAAAAAATGTTCTCAGTGCTTAACATCATTTTCACATTCATTCTATGAACTGCGAAATGGGGAAAAAAGGATTTACAAGTCGAGAAAGAAACATGAGGACTGGTTTCAATTGAACTATGAGACAGTTATTAGTGTCACTCTGCTGAAGCAGCATGACCAACTCATGTAAGTATGAAACCTTGATTATGTTCTTATTAATTTTCAAATTCTCTGTGCAATGCTTTAATTTTCCTAATTGTTTTGTGTTTTCGACAGTTTAATAATTATATACCAAATAACTTTGTTTCCACTCTCAAGTCTGTGCAGGTTTGTTTAACGTTTGTTTGTGAAAGTCTGCTTATTGTTATGCTTAGGGTCCGTAGCAGGGTTGACCCAATCCAACCGGGGCTAGACCCGGCCAAGGGGGATCAACGAGCAAACCAAATGGCCCAAATAAATGGCGAAGATAACGAAGAAGAGGGAGGAGAAGAAGAGGAGGACGAGGATGAAGAAAATCACGGAGAAGGGGGGAGAGAAGAAGAGGAGGAGGGAGAAAAAGAAAAAGATGACGAAGAAGAGGGAGAAAAAGAAGAGGAGGAGGAGGAAGAAAATGACGAAGAAGAGGGGAGAGAAGAAGAGGAGGAGAAGGGAGAGGAAGAAGATGACAAAGAAGAGGGAGGAGAAGAAGAAGAGGAAAAGCAGGACGGGGAAGAAAATGACGAAGAAGAGGGGAGAGAAGACGAGGAGGAGGAGGAGGAGGAAGAAAAAGAAGAAGAAGAACAAGAAGAACACAAGGGAGTTCAACCACCAACGAAAAGAAGCTGCACGATTCAGTTTCTCACCAAGACAGATTCAAAACAGTGGTCAATCTTCACCTGCGCGCCTTCCCCTGGCACGACTTTCCAACTAAATACACACACGGCCTCCACAACCACTAGGCCGGGAGGACCCTGGGGCGATCCACTTGGCAAGTCGGTTAGCCCCCATTCCGCCTTTTCTCCTTTTCTTCTGCACGCCCCTAACCCGGTTCTCACCCGGGTTCATTCCTGAACCTTTTCCATATGTCACCCCCGTGTAGGGGCCATGCGGATCTTTCCCGATTTAGCAGATCTCTTCCTACAAGATCCGTCCTACAGCAACACCCCCCCTACCCTACCATTCCCACCTGAACCCGGCCTCCTTTCGAGGATTATGCATTTCAACCTTTCACAGCAGCCAAGCTAGCCTTCCCTGTATCATTCCAGTTTCATCGAATGCCCTGGAGGACTCCGCCGGGGTGACGCCTCGTGGCGGCACCAAGGGCCTCCCGTTCTCCCCTACCTGTCCCTCCCTCCTTAGTTCGTACGCACCCGGTGCATTCCCCATCCGGGTTCACTTACAGACCTGCAAGGGCCGTCCCGGCGTTACTATTGCCAAAAAATCTCCTCCGTATCACGCTGGGTTTCGCAAAAGATCTGGGGAACCCCGATCTTAGCTGGCCCCTTCCTAGGTCTGACACAGGCCCTCGCCTCAGCAACTCATAGGCGCGCCTGTTACACCAGCCCCCTACGGTCGCAGCCAGCCTTAGGCCGGGTGTCCGGCTCCAGCTGCCCTATCCAACTAAGAAGGCCAGCCAGCACTAAGACAACAAAAGGCAGAAAGGAAGAAAATAGGGAGGTTGGCCGATGTCGGGCGCGGCCTACCGGCGTCCCTTGTTGTACCTGCGACGTGGGCCCGCGCGCGGATTCCCTTAACAAAACTAAGGGGGATAGCCCCGCGGGACCCTCAACCCCTCAGCCGTTCGCTGCTCCTTTGCCCCCACGCTGCCTCCTGCCGACCTCGATCCCCGAATCTCCGCCGCAGTAGCCCGACGTCGTAACCAATAGGGCTAAGAACAAGCGTGGTACCAGCGGGCGCGGCTTCCCCCTAAGCTGGTACCTCGCGGTGCTCCGGGCCAAAATACCGCTTCGGCCGTTCTTTCACCCCACATTTGTACCTGCAGCCCCTAGGTGCCCAGGCCGGGCCACCGCCCCGTGCTGTGGCCATCCCGTGTGCCTACCGGCACGCCAGTCCTACCGTCACTCACGCGCGCCGACCAAAAAAAGCGGACTCTCGGCCCCTAACCAATCTCGTGGCCTGGTACGGGCCGTACCCCGATCCGGGTCGGTCGGTTACCCCGGCCGCCTGCTCAATCAGAAAAATCACACGCGCGCCTTAACATTGTGCGCCCACGTACTCCCTACCAGGACACGGCAGACCTTGGCCCGCGCGGGGACGACCCTCACATTTTTCCGCACGGGCACTCAAAATCCAGGTTAACCGAGCCTTTCTGTCACCTGCAAAAACCAGAGCGGATACCCTTGCAAGGGTATTCGCGCCGACAGCATGACCGCGGAGAGTTGAGGGCAGAGAAGAGAGCGGTCACTGGCATTGAGACATCAAGGAAGAGGAAGACTTCTTCGCAGCCCCTGCCAGCGACAGGGGCCACGAAGAAGCTTTGTCAGTCGCTCATGGAGGACTCATTCGATCCTAAATGGCCGCAGGACTTAGACGCGTATTTCCTGCAGTGGTTCTATGTCAGCGACATCCCATTCCAAGCGGCTAGGAGGCCAGAGTACAACACGTTCAGGAGGCACCTTGCAACGTGTCCCTCTTGGGTACATCCGTCTCTGCCCAACCATCACCGTATCTCTACCGATGGTATTGTCCAGTAGCACAAGGACGTTGCGGAGATGTTGGGGACGCTCAGGAGAGATGTGGCGGCGACAAGAGCGACCATCCTCACGGACGGTCGTAAATCCATCACTCCTGATCAGATCGTCAACTTTTTGGCAGCCGGATCTTCAGGGGCGTACCTGTTGAGGACAGTGCAGAGGGACGGTGTTGAGCCGGAAACGGCTGGTGTGGTTGTGACACGGTGGAAGAAGGTGTTCGATGACTTCGGCGTCGAAAATGTCAATGCGATTTGTACGGACTCCGCAGGGACATACGTCGCGGCTGCGAAGCTCCTTGCGCAGAACAAGGATCTTCAATACAGTCGCATCACTTGGCTTCCGTGTGCGGTGCATATCTGCAACTTGACGTTGTCAGACATCGGCAAGGATGGGCGAGATGGTGTCGTTGGACACAGGGAGGACACGATCATCAGAGCAAGGGCGGTCGTGCGATTCATTCGGTCACACAGGGCCGCCCTCACCCTTTTCAGGCGATTCTCCACGCGTCACCCTGCCAAAGGGCAGACAACAACATCCTCGGCTTCGGGCGGTACCTCCAGTCGTGGCCGGGAGCTCATTTACCCGGTTCAGACCAGATTCGCCACGCACTACCTGATGTTAGAGCGGCTGTTGGAGCGATGTCACGCGCTCAAGGATATGATGATTAGCGACGAGTGGTTGCGACAGCCGTGGCGGTGGAGCTTGTGGCTTCAGTCACGGTGGATGCGGCAGCAGGTCAGATTCACTGCGTTCTGGGACGACGTCGAGGACGTTGTGGAGTTGATGATACCTGGGATGCAGTTGCTGCGCAAACTCGACCGTGGGGGCACGTGATGTCACGCTTGTGGTCATGGTCGGAGAGGGTCATCCAGAGGGTTGCTCAGGCGCCCACCAGACGCACCAGTCGAGCAGAGCTGGACGCGCTTGTAAGAGGTTTGCAGGCGCGGAGGAGGCATATGTTGGAGCTTACTCATTGCATGACCCACCTCCTCAACCCGCGCCACAGGAGTATTGCTTACTTTGAGGGGGCGCGGATGACAAATCAACAGAGGGAGTTGGCAGAGGAGTCGGACATTTACATTCGACAGCAGGCGGGATCGGACAGACAGCTGTATCAGGATTTGAGGACAGCTTTGAGGGAGTTTCACAGCCGAGAGGGCGATTGTGCATATGGCGGTTGTGACGAGGACCGAGATGCGGAGACTTGCAGGGGGGAGAAGGAGAAATCGGCGGTTGCTCATTGGTGGGTGCAGTGGGGGGACGGCGTGCCTTTGTTGCAGAGTATCGCTGTTCGCCTGATACACACGTGGACATGTGCCTCTCCTGTGGAGAGGAACTGGGCTGTCCACGAGCGCGTTCAGGTGAAGCGGCGAAACAAGCTTGGTTTTACCAAGCTCACTCGTTTGGTGGAGATATCCACCAACATGAGACTGCTTCGATGCCACACGAGGGGTGTGGGGTACGTTCTGCCATGCGAGGACGAAGGCGTCGTCGCGGAGGAGGAGAGACCGGAGCCCCGTGACTCAGGAGTCTGCCCCGCGGACAAGGTTACTGAGGAGCAGCTGCACAGACAGTTGTGGAAGGGGCAGAAGGATTCCCTCACTCGACAGCCTGCGAGCGTAGAGAGATACTTTGGCAGGCGAGCGACCATTCTTCTGCCACATGAGGAGGAGTCCGTGTACGACCCAGAGCCCGACCCTCTCGCGCAGGATGAGATTGAGGAGGAGCCATGGTCTGATCCCGATGATATGGATGAGGAGTTGGGCCGGTCATCCGACAATGACGCCCCCCTGACATGGTTGCGTCGTCAGACGCTTGAGTCGACCACGACCCGTCCTCGTCTTTCGCCTCACTGACGAGATAGTGTTGCGCCTTGACCTGCGGCGGTTGGCCAGTCCTTTCCACAGCGACAACACTCGTCCATCCACTCGGACAACGACGACGATGGCAGAGGGTATGAGGGCAGCAGCGAGTCTGACGACGATATGGATTTTGGCGGGGGTGCGGAGGGCACCGCAGCGTGAGGTGATGACGGTCCTCGAGACATTACTGCCGAGGGGCAGCAGGGTCAGCGACGCTCACTTAGATTGGTGGAGGAGAGGGCTCGTGGTGCGGGGGGGTCGGGCAGGGGAGGAGGAGATGGAGGATCCGGGGGAAGGATTGCAGTTTCGCCTCAAAGAGGGAGATCCGAGGCTGGTCGCAGCCTTTCAGCCACTGCAGGGGATTTACCCGCCGCGACTGTCTCGTTGTCATATTTTCTGGGCATGTCGAAGAGAAACACCCGCAGACGCGTCCGCGGGGCCGAGCTCGGAGGGCGGACGCATTCACGGCCGCCTCCGCAGCCTACCGGGTCCGCGCCGCGGACCCGATTTTACCAGATTTTTCCTGAATTAAATAATAGGCCAAAAAAAAAAAGAAAAAAAAAGGGGGTTGTAGGGAATTTTAAGCCCTACAACCCCATATTTTTTTTTTTGGAATCCGACTTTGTTTATGATTTTTTAAAAATCAAAAACTAAATTCGATTTAAAGAAATATATATATATATATATAAAGAAAAGCTGGATTTTTTTTTTGTCATTTTTTATCATCAGATATATGGTCCCTGAGTTCACCTGTATTTTTTAGAAATGAATTTCTGTTTTTTGTTGGGGTATGAGGCGTTTTAGAAAAATAAAGATGCAAAATTTGAAAATAAAAAAAAAAAAAACTTAAAAAAAAAAGG
>BFEA01000131.1:1406914-1422969 GCA_003427395.1 Chara braunii
CCCCCGAAACGAATTTTTTTTTCCTTCTGTTTTTTTACTTCGGGGGCGTAGCCCCCAGCATGCACACCCCCCCCACCCCCTCACCCGCCCGATCCCGACCCGGGAAGGCCCCCGAAACGCCTCGTACGGCCGTACGTACAGGCCGTACGGACGCCCGGGGGCCCGTATGTACGGCCGTATGCGCTGTACGGACGGGCCGTATACGTACGAGGGGTTACACAGTTCTGAACTTCAGACAAAGTTAAAGAAAACTGAAGTTTTATGCACACGTTTCTTTATTTTAGTCTGAGTTAAGTCCAGAAAGTCAAATAGAAAAAACAATAGGGATGCATGTATTCATGGTCAACCAACCATAGAGAGATGTACACATAGGGGTTCTGAGTCCCGACAGGGCTCCCGCAATCGGTGGGCAGAATCCCCACAGAGTCTTGATGCGGTTCAACGGGTTGCACTCCCGCATGCCGCCTTCCTCTCGTAACCTCAGATTAGGCTTAGAATAAGAAGGGTAGAAGGAGGGGGTTTCAGACGCTCGAGATCCAAGGATGGGACAAACTCAACTCGCGTGAGAGGGCCTTGATGTCTTCCAATCCAGAGGGTTTCGCAATGATGGGTAGAACACGCAACAGTTGGTCAAACTGAAGTCAAACTGCCAACTGTTGACCTCCTGATGACCCTCCAAATTGCAGCAGTAACCCCCTCGCAAAAACTTGATCACCCTCTTCAATCACAATGTCATTCCTCTCTAATTGAAATCCTTCACTCTGCAGTCGAAACGGACCGCGTTCGAATATAGCACACCCTTAACTGAACCGCAGCCAAAACTCAACGATTTCAACTAAAAAAAACTTCACCCATGGTAAGCGTACGCAGCAACCCGGGCACCGTGACACTTCATAGTACCAAACACAAACACCACCGCCCTTCGCCTAGCTATACCCAAAACCAGGTTTAGTAAAACACACAACTACCACGATGAAAAATAGAGGTGCACAACGAGGGGCGGGGCTACGTACAACGCCATGCACAACGAATGCAACACATATGGTTGGAACAATAGTCAGAGCGCCGGAATGTAGAACAGACCAGCAACACAAGTAACTCAACAAATAATTGGTTGACCACAAGAGTAAGAACTTGAGTAGGAAGGCAAAAAGCTCAGTAGTTCACTCCACAAAAATAAACAACATAAATGCATCCCAGAGACATACGGCAACCATATAGTGGTTGCCTTTGCGATAAGTCACAGCCCACCGGGACAAGCTCAGCAAGGTACGTGGCTAGTAAAAACCAAATAGCCATGCAATAATCACCTCAATCAGAAGCACTTCGCTACTTGTGGCAACCTTCCTCAAACAACCCTCCTTCCCTCCAACCAGAATGTCCTCCCACATCGAGCTCACTTAAGAACACGTACGTTATCTCCTAATAGATGTACCGTTCCAATCAAACTCCCCGCCTAGAAATGCCTTTCGCTCGGATCGGGAATCAGCCAGATAAGACAACAACCACAAACTTAAATGCAACGCCCAGTACCCTGCCTACACCTACACTAGCCCTACCACTGTAAGTGCCGACTCGAAACACCCAACAACTGGTGATCGAACTACAAGATGCCAACACTTACATAGGTTGCCACCTTGACCAAGTACGTATCTCTCCTCCCTCCCTCGATCTCTTCTCTTCCTCCGCCTTACCTTTTCTTCCTCTCACGTTCTCTCTCTCTTACGTTACGTCCCCTTACTTTATACACGCATCTGGTCGCCAGCCCGGCTAGATTTGTCCTGAGTAAGACGAAACATGATCACGAGCGGAATCGTGGGCACTATCCCAATCAGCACGACCACAACTACAGTTGGCACAACTCCCCCCAAATAGACCTTCCAACGATGAGCAAAAACTACAGCATGTTCACCAGTGAATTCCCTACGACGATCTCGATGGAACCTGAGTGCAAATGATGACACGCGCAAGCAGGGGTAGATCATGAAGCAGAACGAACGTGGCACGATGAGGCATGTACTCTTGCCTCAACCGTCATTCCTTCTTCGTCGATATCCCATTATTTTCTTCGTTTTCTCTCCACACCTCGCTCTCACACCGTGCTTAATCCAAAGCTCCAGTTCATTATATCTAACTTCCATTCGAATCTCCATCGTCGAGAACCCTCGATCTACCTCTTGCCTGTGTTTCTCCTGATTCCTCCCTGACACAGTCACACAACTCCTTCTGCTGATCCCAGATACCCGCTATTCAAATGCAAAATTTGACGCTACCATCGCCATGCCCGGAAACCTTAGATTCGGCCTTGACCTTGCCCACATCTGTTATGAAACTATGCTATGAATTTTCCGCCCTCGTCACCACCTCCTTCCCCTGTCGCCATCTCCGTCGCCGTTTCCGGACCCACCTGGTGCGGGTTCGTGTCCAGGTTCACTTCCCTTTCGTCGCCTCCCGTTCGTCCTCTCTTCCTCCTAACACAGATGTTTTCACTTAACCCAGCCCTGTACACCGGGCTTCAAAAACTTCAGCTATCCTAAGAGAGGCTTTGGAGGGAGCTCGCTACTAGACAGTTCGATTAGTCTATCCCCTCTATACCAGAGTCCGACGAACGATTTGCACGTCAGTTTCGCTGCCAACCTCTGCCAAAGTTCCTTTGGCTTTGCCCTGCTCAGGCATAGTTCACCGTCTTTCGTTCCGCAACGTACATGCTCACACTCATCCTCTCACAACAGATCATGGCTGGCGGATGGCGCATCCCCTGGCTGCACCCCACTTCAGCTCCTGCTACCCCCAAGGAAGACTCTGAAGGGAGGCCAGCCATCAGGTGGTGCGATTAGTCATTCGCCCCTATACCTAGTTCGACGAAGGAGCTGCGCATTAGTGTCATTGTAAGCCTGCACCAGAGTTTTTCTCTAGCCTTGCCCTGGCCAGACATAGTTCACCAACTTTCAGATCCCCACGGGCCACGGGCATCCCCACACTCAATCCCCTCCTTACCCTGGCCAGACATAGTTCACCAACTTTCAGATCCCCACGGGCCACGGGCATGCCCACACTCAATCCCCTGGTTGCAGATCATGGACGGTGGACGGTATATGCGCAGAGGGTCCCGCCACTCAGGTTTCTTCTGCTACGAGGGCTAGTCACCCACTGTCTCTCATGCTTGTTGAACTCCTCGGTCCATGTTTCAATAGTTAATGGGTGTGCAAACTAATCCAGGCCCATCGGTTCTGGGATTGGTCCCGGTATCAGTGCAGATTGGTATTTAAAAGAGATGAAAAATAAAATAAATAATTCAATAAAATAAAATAAAATAACTAAAGAAAAAGAATAAAAGAGAAGACGGGGCTAGGGGAGAGAGGGATCACCGATTCACCGACACCCCTCAATCCCTCAATTCGGGCCCTGCCGCCACGGCCCGCAACAAAAACTGAGGGGGATAGCCCCGCCAGACCCTCAACCCCCTAGTTCCCTTGAAAATGTTGCGTTGGTCTCAATCCCTAAATCAACTGCATGGAAATCTAGCATCATAACCAATAGTGTTATGCCCAAGGATGGTGCTAGCCCTACCGGAAACCCATATAAACGGTTTCAGCATCACCAAAAACATATAAAGCCACGTCTTGCCTTCCGGTCGGGGGTCCGACCACCAAAGTCGGCGCCTTTGCCACACGAGCTTTTGACACTACCTACGGTCACACGGTCATACGGTCAACCAGGAATTCTAAAATTTTAAATCATAATCCCTTAGTCAAAATTAAATCCTCTTCTCACGGATGTTGACTTTCAATAAGAAAGTCACCCGTGCCTTAAGCTTGCTCGTCCACACACCTTCTAATCTTACCTTGCAAGTGCTCGTTGTTCGGCTACAGAGATATTGACAATGGATTGTGCAATACTCACATAACTTCCTACCTCATATACCATCTCAGGTGCAATTTGTGCAAAATGCTAATATACGCGTGAACACACTTGTAAGGGTATTCAAGCCGACAGTGGGAGGGGAGACACAACGATTCGGATGAAGCTCGGTCCTGATGCTACCGACTGACACATGTACGGTATCTCCCACTTAAGGCCAAATCCCACTAGCAGCTCTTAGTTTCCTCAACGCCCGAATCTGAACGTCTTTGTACGGTATCTCCCACTCAATGCCCGAATATGAACGTCCGCCAAATGTGCTCTGTGTGTGTGTGTGTGTGTGTGTGTGTGTGTGTGTGTGTGTGTGGCATACTGCGTAGCCACACGGGCCTGCAGGGCCCGTCCCACATTCTCAGCCTAAAAGCCTAGAAATAAGGGCTTACAGGCCCCGTGTCGTTTCAGCCTGAAAGACTGAAAATGAGGGCATGTAGGCCCTATGTCGTTTCAGCCTAAAACAGGGTTTTTCAGCCTGAAACGGAGGGCCACTTTCAGGCCCTCATAAGATCGTCCTGCCCTATAACTCAGGCAACAAACCAGGGCTTTGGGAACAGGCTATTTTTGGCCTGTTCCCCACGCCAGCCTCAGCAGGAGCTGCAGCGCCAGCCCCTGGCCTGCCCTGGCATTGGCAAGACCAGCCTCCTGGACTGCCTCGCCCTGCAGCTGCAGGCAGTCATGAGGCAGACCGAGTAGTACATAGGGAGTTCCCATGCACTTCACGGGTAGGTAGTTGGACAAAAGGCAGGAGGCAGTCTTCAGGATTCGGCAACACTGTGGAGGAGCGCTGCAGGAGTAGCTTAGCGCTAGCAGTAGTCTTCAGCGCTGGGCGCTAGTAGCTGCAGGAGTAGTCTTCAGCGCAGGGCGCAAGTAGTGGTAGTGGTAGTAGTGTTGGAGAGAGATGGCTGGTGGAGGCCAGCGAGACTTACCTGTGGCGCCATCACTCCAGCTCCATCTTCGAGGTACCTGCATCGAGGCGCCAGCTTCACAGGTTAGTATCGGAGAGAGAGAGAGAGAGAGAGAGAGAGAGAGAGAGAGAGAGAGAGAGAGAGAGAGAAAGAGAGAGAGAGTTCTTCTTCTTCCTCTTCTAAGTCCACCATCTCTTCTTCACCCTCTCCCTATCTGACTTCTCAGTATCTGCAGACTACGACAGAGAGAGAGAGAGAGTTGTGACTTGAGACTTGACGACATTGGATCCAGACTCGACATTGGGATTCAAACATTTTGACGAGGGACTATTTGGGCTTGTGCCGAAGACTTGGTGTTGACGACATTCCCATCTTCCCCTCTTCTTCGTTTGTCTATGGTTGGGGACTGGCGCATTCTTCCTGTGTGAGCGTCAGGCCCCTTCACACCATGGAGTGATGATGATGATGTATGTTCGGGGCTGCATTGCAATATTGATTGTTCGGATCATTGGTATCTAAGTTTTCCGCTACGCTATCTTGTACTTTGTGAGAGAGGTCGGTTCTTGTTCTGGTCTACACCGTTACAGTATGCAACAGTTTGGTATCGGAGCGGACCTCTTATTCAGAGGACCCGCTCAATCAAGTAGCCAGCTTGCTTGATCTATTGATCACTCATTAGTAAATCAAGTAGGACTTCGTCAAATCTCTGGAAAAAAAAATTCTCGCAACAAATATCTGAAAATTTCTGATAATCGCATTTCGTTTTACCTGAAAATTTTTGATATTGGTATTTCGTTTTCACGCAACAAATATCTGAAAAATTATGATAATCTCATTTCGTTTTATCTAAAAATTGCTGATAGTAGCATTTCATTTCTCTGGTATTCGCATACATAGCCGAAAATTTCTGATGTTAACATTTCGTTTTCTTGGCATGCTAGGATAACGATAGAGGTGGTCATATTCTCGAAAACCGGATTTATTCTCTCTGAAAATCGAATCTCCATTCTATCTCGCAATTTTTTTTTCTTTCAAGATCGCATTTTTATGAAAACCGAAACTTTGTGGAATCTGGCCTAGATCTCGCTCATAGTACTCTTATGACATGCCTCACTTATAGCAGATCGACAGACATAAAAAAAAAAAAAAGGGGGGGGGGGGGTAATCTTCTTCTTTTATTTTTTACTTATTCTGTTGATTAGGACCGGGAGGAAAGTATAGCTGGGTTGGTTACCTACCTGCGTTTTCCCTCCCACCCACCCCTTGGCATGCATTCCCGGGTTGGTACAGTGCCATGTCAGCAACAGTGTCACGTCAGCAACAGGGCCATGTCAGCATTGCCACATCAGCAACAGTGCTATGTCAGCAGTACCACATCAGCAACAGTGCCACGTCAGCAGTGCTACAGGGCCACGTCAACAGTGCCCCGCCACCATGACGGGCTCAACTCTGGGCATGACAGGCCAACTGGCCAATGAATCCATTGCCGAGTACCGACAGCGTTTCGAAGATCAGCTCGCACTAATCGAGGCTGAGGAACAGCGCCAGCTGGCAGCCGAGTCTGTCGGCCTACAGGCTGAAGCGGCGACAACAGTTGAAAAGCAGCAACTTCAAGTCGAAGCTGAAGCAGATACCCAGGCACGCCGCAAGGAGGCTCAGGATCTGCTACAGCGGCATGAAGCAACCAGCATAGAAAAGCTCAAGTTCTTGCACTTTGAACCATCCGAGGGGCACGACGACGTGACACCGGAGGAGCAGCATAAGGAATTCCTGGCCAAGCTCGTGACCCGGTTGGTCTACACTTGTAACCACCTGAAGTCCGAGCTCGCGATTCTCCGACGGGCAATGTAGAGCCACAAGGATTTGCACGAAGATGCTACACGGGCACTTCATGCCCGTGTACAGGACTTGGAGCAAGTTGCACCAAGACCAAATGTTGGCGAGACCAGCAGTGCACCCTCTACCCGCCAATTGGAGGAACGAGTTGACCACGTAGTCGCAATGCTCGGCGACATCAGTACCTTCGCTGCACCAGCCACCATCAGCAATCAACTGGACACCTTGAAGATCGAGGTTCAGCAACTGCACCAGCTACCTAACAACACCACGCAGCATTACAAGATGCCGATATTCCAAATCGAGAAGTTCGATGATTACACACATCAAGACCCGGTCATCTGGTGGGAGGGCTTTACGACGCAACTTCGGATTCTGTTCGTCCCCAAGCACTTGTACATTGGCGCGCTGTTCCTCAACTCAAAGGGTGGATGCCAGATCTGGTTGAGCCACCTGGCAACCGCCCACGACGTCGACGTCGCAGATCTAAAAGATAAGATCTCTTGGGAAGAGTTAACACGGCTATGGAAGAAGCGGTTCATCGTGGACGACGCCCCGACGCTCGCCATCAACCGCCTCTTCGCTATGATGCAAGGCAACACAATGACACGTGACTGACTCACAGAATGGCAAAAGATCGCGGCGACATCGGATCTCGAATTGTCATTTTCGCACCTACGCCGGGAGTTCTACAACCGGTCATGTGCCGCCTTGAGCCTTGCACTTGGTGATCGCGAGCAATACGTAACCTTCACCGAAATCATCGACAAGGCATGGGAGATCATCAAGACCAATAGGGCGGATGCACACGAGAAGTCGGCATGGCAACCAACCTATGTGGAGAAAGGGAAATTTGGTCTGCGTCCTCATCATGTCGCTGCAGTCCACACGGACAACATTGTGGAAGACCCGACAACCACCCAAGCATCACATGAGGGAGATCAGGTGGCTGTTGTCCAGCCGTGAAGCAACAACAAGTCCCGAGGAAACGGGAAGGCGAAAACTGCATCGCCGGCCGGAAACGGACAACCAGCACCATGGGTCAAATTTCACTTGACCGAGGCGGAATACAAGTGGCGCGGCCACTACGGCTATTGCTATTGGTGCAACAACACCAAGCACAAGACCTCCCAATGCCCGGATCAAGGCAAGGAGGATGTTCGGCCTCGTATCAACTCGTGAAACTGAGTTCCGCGGGAGGTGAGCCGACTCCACCTCTCACTCTGCCAGATTCGACCGCCTTGCTAGCGGCCTCCTACACATTTGGGGAGGATGCGAATGTCGCAAGTTCTCGGTACACTTACGAGGACTATGCTGTCCACTTGGTCCCACCGTTGGACCAACCACTCCACGTGCAACAATCCACCGCATGCACGGTTTCACTACCATCGACAACCGAGTCGGCAGCTTCGCCGCCGTCTATAGTCGGGGATTCGACGACATGGTCAAGACTTGAAGAGCTCGACCTGTTGACGTTTGCGGACTTCCAATGGATGCCCCTTCCCCGGTCCGGTGGATTGCCGAAACCACATTGCAATGTGCTCATGGCACAACTGCGGGATTACTTGCACACTGCAGTACCAACTCCGTTGATGGACGTCGGAGTAGAGGTTGTCGACGTTCACAATTACATTGCGAAGATCGACCGCGAGTTCAGGACACAACAGTACGACGACATCGACGCACCATTGTTATATGTACGCATTCAGATCAGAGAGGCGACCTGCAGCGCTTTGATCGATTGCGGAGCATCTCGCAACTACATGAGCCAGGACTTTATGGTACGCGCCGACCTTGGCCCACGCGCCCAAAGGAAGTCCCAGCCTACGCAAGTCACGTTGGCAGACGAAAACACGCACAAGTCAATCGACCGGTGCATTGATGACGTCCCCGTGTACTTTGCCCCGCATGCAAGCGAGGCGGTGTCCTTCGATATTCTGGACACCAAATTCGGCATGATCTTGGGCATGTCATGGCTGCGAAGCGAGGATCACCCGATGAACTTCTACCGCCGCACCGTTCACGTTCGTGATCGGAATAGAATACTAGTCCCATGCACGGTGCCTCCTCCTCACCCTTCAATCAGCTGCCACGTGGTGTCCACCACAAGCATGCGAGCCTCCATCATCAGAGATGACATCGAGGAGATGGGGGTGTGTTTTCTCCACGCCCTCCCGCCCCATGACGCTTCATCGACGGACTCATCTTCGGACCCACGCATCACCGAGCTTCTCGACGCCTACGGCGACGTGTTCGAAGGCCCACAATGAGTAGTACTCGATCGGTCCATTCGCCACGAGATCATTCTCGAGGACGAGGCTGTACCTCCACGTGGTTGCATCTACCGAATGAGCGAGGAAGAGTTAAGTGTGTTGCGGGCACAACTCGATGACCTTCTGGAGAAAGGCTGGATTCGGCCTAGCTCATCGCCATACGGTGCTCCCGTTCTCGTCGTCCGGAAGAAGAACAAGGATGTGCGGTTGTGCATCGATTATCGCAAGCTCGGCACGCAAATGGTCAAGAACGCCGGCCCTCTTCCACGCATCGACGACCTTCTCGAACGGTTGGGCGGCGCCAAGTTCTTCTCCAAGCTAGACCTCAAATCGGGATATCACTAACTCGAGATCCGGCAGGAGGACCGCTACAAGACCGCATTTAAGACGCGATATGGGCATTTCGAATGGCTGGTTATGCCATTTGGCCTTACGAATGCCCCGACCACATTCCAAGCAGCCAAGACAATAGAAGTCCGACACATGCTAGATAGATTCGTACTCATCTACCTTGACGACATCTTGGTGTACAACCGGAGCTTGGACGAGCATGTGGAGCACATGCGCACCGTTTTGGAGCGGCGACGACAAGCCAAGTACAAAGCCAACTGCGACAAATGCGAATTCGCGCGGCAAGAGCTGGAGTACTTGGGACATTATGTGACGCCGCAAGGCATCCGTCCGTTTGCGCACAAGATCTAGGTCATCCGCATATGGCCCGAACCCACCAACACCACGGACGTCCGTTCATTCATGGGGTTGGCGGGCTACTATCAGCGATTCATCACCGGGTACTCAAGGATTGCTGCACCTATGACGAGATTATAATCGCCAAAGGTGTCATTCGTGTTCGATGATGACACACGCCGATCATTCCAAGCACTCAAGACGGCCATGCTCATGGCACCCGTTCTTAGCATCTACGACCCCACCCTGCCAACGAGAGTGACAACCAACACTTCCGGCTATGGCATTGGGGCAGACTTGGAACAACACGACAGCGACGACTGACACCATGTGGAGTATTTCAGCCACAAAGTGCCTCCCATCAATTCACTTGATGATGCAAGGAAGAAGGAGCTACTCGCGTTCGTGATGGCTATCAAGCGGTGGCGGCACTTCCTCCTTGGGCGTCGTAGCTTCACATGGGTCACAGACAACAACCTATTGACCTACTACAGGACGCAGGATACGATGAGCAGCACGATCGGACGATGGATGTACTTCATCGACCAATTTGACTTCACACCGAAACATCTCCCCGGCCTCTCCAATCGCGCAACAGATGCACTCTCGCGAAGACCTGATCTTTGCGCTATGACACATCATGCTTTCGCATTTGACAAGGAACTCCAGCGACACTTCATCCGGGGCTATGAGTCTGATCCGGACTTCGCCACGTTGTATGCGCAACTATCTTCAGATCACCCGCCGGCCAGCCACTATCGCATTGCCGACGGGTACTTGCTCCTCCACTCGAGAGGCAAGGACTTATTGTGTGTCCCACGAGACCGTCGTCTTCGGACTCGCCTTCTCGGGGATTACCATGACTCGCGACTCGCCGGCCATTTCGGAGTCAACCGCACTATTGCACGGCTTTGACAACGATTCCGATGGCCCGACCTCATTACCGATGTCACTCAGTATTGCGACTCTTGCGAAATTTGCCGCTGAAGCAAGCCCCGCAATCGCAACCCCTACGGCGAGTTGCGCCCGATGCCTATCCCACGGGAACCCGGCCTCTCCATTGCCATGGATGTCACCGGACCATTTCCTCGCGATCGCCTCGGGCACGACGGCATCCTCACGGTCGTGGACCGTTTGAGTAAGTATGCACGTTTTTTCCCTTGCAAGTACTACTCCACGACTCCCAAGTTGGCACGCCTCTTGCACACTGGCTGGATTTGCGGCCATGGTGTACCGGAAGACATAGTCAGCGACCGCGACACTCGCTCCATGTTGGCATTTTGGACTGCTCTCATGCAGGAGTCCGACACGAAGATGAAACCAAGTTCGGCTCGACATCCACAGACGGACGGGCAAACAGAGCGGGCACATCAAACCGCTCAAATGATGCTTCATACGCTCATCCGTCCGGACCAGAAAGATTGGGTTGACCGCCTCCCCGACATCGAGTTCGCCTACAACAATTTGGTGCACTCGGCGATCGGCATGACTCCATTCGAGTTGCACCACGGTGGACAGAAAGACCGTATCTTCGCCGACCTTCTCCTCCCACGACCAGCCGACATCGACGCCGCTTGCTCTCCCGCCTCCGTCCGGAAATACAGGGAAGTGTTGGCTCAAGCCCGTGCAAACATGCAAAAGGCTCAAGTTCGCATGCAGCAGCAAGCCAACAGGCGCCGCGTGCCATGTCCTATCCGTGCCGGTGATCTGGTTTGGGTCTCCGCGGAAGAGTTTGCACTGGAACAGGATGTTTCACGCAAACCGCTTCCCAAGTGGTTTGGACCATGACCCGTAACATCAGTCGCGGGCGATGAGCCCGATGACCCTTCATTTGTGATCAACATCCCCCCGCATCTGACGGTCCATCCAGTCTTTCACGCCTCGAAGCTGGCGACATACACACCAGCTAGGAGCGACGACTTCCCGGGCCGACGATTGGAGGACCCTCCTTCTATGGATGGTCATCAGGAAGTTGACCGTGTCATCACGGATCGCAAGTACGGCAGCAAGCCTCGACAGTACAAAGTTACATTCAAAGCATGCAATCCCGAGGACACTCGGTGGATTTCAGGAACAGATTTGAAAGCATCCGCACCGCTGATCCACGCTCACTACGAGCGATAAAGGTTAGCACAGGGAAATTCACGTCCTGCCCCTCCCACCCGGACTGTGGTCCCTCCCTCAGACAGACAGCTTTGCCCTTGCAGATAACCTCGGTCTTTCAAGGAGGGGGGGGTGTGGCATACTGCGTAGCCACACGGGCTGCAGGGCCCGTCCCGCATTCTCAGCCTAAAAGCCTAGAAATAAGGGCTTACAGGCCCCATGTCGTTTCAGCCTGAAAGACTGAAAACGAGGGCCTGCAGGCCCYATGTYGTTTCAGCCTAAAACAGGGYTTTTCAGCCYTGAGTCTTTTCAGCCTGAAACGGAGGGCCACTTTCGGGCCCTCATAAGATCGTCCTGCCCTAGAACTCAGGCAACAAACCAGGGTTTTGGGAACAGGCTATTTTTGGCCTGTTCCCCACGCCAGCCTCAACAGGAGCTGCAGCGCCAGCCCCTGGCTTGCCCTGGCATTGGCAAGACCAGCCTCCTGGACTGCCTCGCCCTGCAGCTGCAGGCAGTCAGGAGGCAGGCCGAGTAGTACATAGGGAGTTCCCATGCACTTCACGGGTAGGTAGTTGGACAGAAGGCAGGAGGCAGTCTTCAGGATTCGGCAGCAGCACTCTGGAGGAGCGCTGCAGGAGTAGCTTAGCGTTAGCAGTAGTCTTCAGCGTTGGGCGTTAGTAGCTGCAGGAGTAGTCTTCAACGCAGGGCGCTAAGTAGTGGTAGTGGTAGTAGTGTTAGAGAAAGATGTCTGGCGGAGGCCAGCGAGACTTACCTGTGGCACCATCACTCCAGCTCCATCACTCCAGCTCCATCTTCGAGGTACCTGCATCAAGGCGCCAACTTCACAGGTTAGTAACGGAGAGAGAGAGAGAGAGAGAGAGAGAGAGAGAGAGAGAGAGAGAGTTCTTTTTCTTCCTCTTCTAAGTCCACCATCTCTTCTTCACCCTCTCCCTATCTGACTTCTCAGTATCTGCAGACTACGACAGAGAGAGAGAGAGTTGTGACCTGAGACTTGACGACATTGGATCCAGACTCGACATTGGGATTCAGACATTTTGACGAGGGACTATTTGGGCTTGTGTCGAAGACTTGGTGTTGACGACATTCCCATCTTCCCCTCTTCTTCGTCTAACCCCCCTCTTCTTCGTCTGTCTATGGTTGGGGACTGGCGCATTCTTCCTGTGTGAGCGCCAAACCCCTTCACACCATGGAGTGATGATCATGATGTATGTTCGGGGCTGCATTACAATATTGATTGTTCGGATCATTGGTATCTAAGTCTTCCGCTACGCTATCTTGTACTTTGTGAGAGAGGTCGGTTCTTGTTTTGGTCTGCACCGTTACAGTATGCAACACTCTCTCTCTCTCTCTCTCTCTCTCTCTCTCTCTCTCTCTCTCTCTCTCTCTCTCTCCCCCCCTCTTCCCCGGCCCCCCGCATGGTTCAAGTTGTTCAAAAAGAGAATGAATCTTCCACGAATAACGCAGAATAAGATTCATTCTCTTGCTGCACAAATCGAACGAGGCGGGGACACAGCGAGAGAGGGTATGTGTCCCCACGCTGTTCGATTTGTGCAATAAGAGAATGAATCTTCCGTGTTAATCGCAGAAGAGTCATTCTCTTTTTGCACAACTTGAACAGTGGAGAGAGAGAGAGAGAGAGAGAGAGAGAGAGAGAGAGAGAGAGAGAGAGCCCGAACTTCGCAGGGGAAGAGAGAGGGAGAGAAAGCCCCCCTGAACTGCAGAGAGAGAGAGAGAGAGAGAGAGAGAGAGAGAGAGAGAGAGAGAGAGAGCCCGCACAGTTCGGGGGGTTCTCTCTCTCTCTCTTTCTGCCCCACCCAACGTTCTCTAGTGAGGAAATGTGAATGAATCTTCCGCCTTTTGGGCGGTAAGATTCATTCACTCTAGAGTCAATTGAGTATACTTCAGTCAATGTCAGTTGATTTCAGCTGATTTCAGTGCAGCTCATTTCAGCCTTTTTTCTGTTGTTTCAGCTCTTGTCGAACACATGCTATGGCAGAGTGCAAAGACGCAATAGGCGCCATGAGGACAGTAGGTGGATGGCAGAGGCTAGGGGATGGAGGGAGACTCCACTGGTGCCCCCCGGTGTTTCTCCCCCCAATACCCGGCCTTGCTGCAGGTTAGGTATGGAAGAGTAGATTGGATATGGGACGCTGGACCCGGTTTCCAGCACAATGGCGTCACTTTCAAGATGTACTGTTTTGTAAAGATGTGTTTAAGGGACGCTGGACCCGGTTTCCAGCAGGTGTTGCTCCCCACCAATAGATGGAGCGGCCCGCCAGGCAAGGCCTCAATCTCGGTGGTTCTCTTACCACCACCAGGATAGAGGTCTTGCACAAGGGCCTTTGAAAAAAAAAAAAAAAGATTCATTCTCTCTCTCTCTCTCTCTCTCTCTCTCTCTCTCTCTCTCTCTCTCTCTCCCCCCCCGGGGTGCTAGTGGTGCCTGCTCTTAGCAGCACCCCTAGCACCAGCTCGGGTTGTTCTTTAAAAAAAAAACAAAAAAAAACAAAAAAAAATATTCCCATTCAATTGTTTCTGGGGTACGCGAGAGTCACAAAAATGAGTTATAATTGCACTATTGGCCAAGATACAGTTTCGAATTGCAGTTAGGGCAATGTATACAACCCAGCTTAAAGTTTCTGTTCTGGTAACTTGCCTGAAGTGCAATTGCAAACTGTATCTTGCCCCATAGTGCAATTATAACACATTTTTGTGACTCTACTGATTCAGAAGTTAACCCCTTTTTTTTTTTGTATAGGCTTTTTTTCTTGTTTTTCTTTTGTGGGGTAACTAGGGCGCAGTCACAGTTTCATTTTTGAATCCACTTCAGGCATCCCTCTAATACAACACAAACAGTGGAATGCGTGAAGGGGTGTAAGAAGAAGAAAGGTGAGCAGCATGTCTGAGCAGAGCTGCAGAGGACGAAAGGTGTTTGCAGCAGCAGCGAAGCAGCGATGCAAAACAAAAAGGAGAAGTGTGATTGGCTTGCACTATTAGAGAAGCTGCAGCATGAAAGGTATACAAGCCAGTGCGCTAGGAAGAAGGTCGTCGGGTAAGATGGACAGCAGCAGCTGTATATAGGGGGGGGAGGAGGGGAGGGAGGGAGGAAACTGGGATTGGCCGGGAGTGAAAAAGGTGCAAGGGCAAGAGAACCATGGACTTGCAGTGTCAGCAAGCTTGAACAAGCTATGTACAGGTGTGAGCAGGCGAGAAGACAACTTCAGCAAGCTGGAAGTGAAGTACCCGGATGCCCTTAGCCTTGGATGAAGTGTGTATTACTCTGATTTCCTGTTTAAATTCCTGGATTGAGCTGCAAGTGTAGCCATTTCTGTTGATGTCAAGTAGGTCCTAAGTCAATAGGAGGTTGCAAGCACTCAGACTCCAGTTGCCTTGCAGAGTAGAGGCTCCCTCCTCGTCCAGTTGATGTAGCTCAGTGGTTAGAGCACTGGTTGGAAATGCGCATTGTGGTATGAAGTTGCGGGTTCAAAACTCCACAGCCTTGCGCATTGTGGTATGAGGTTGCAGGTTCAAAACTCTGCAGCCTTGCGCATGGACACTGGCAGGGCGTTAGAATGACGCACGGCTGGACACACACCCCCTTGGGATGACGCAGGTAAGTTATTACAGACACTGCCTGCGCACCACCCAAGCGGTAGTCCATAGTTGTTGTATGTGGGGACTGGCGATGGTGGGTATCCTGACGTTCTTGGTCTACGGGGTTGTCATGAGACTGCTGGGTGGCTTGCATAGTCTGGTTTGCTCGAGCCCAGCAGAGCACAGCTACAGACTATTTCACAGTGTAGGTCAATAGGTTAGGTCACTTGCACGATTCACACAAGGTCCTGTGTTTGATACCTGACTGTAACCTAGGGCTCACTACCATCATCAATATTAAATATCAATCTGAAAACCTTCTAGTCACAGAGTACCGTTTTCGGCTACCCAATTATCCAATAGTCATAAATATCTATATCCTGATTAGCTATATCTTGATTACCTACATCTAGATTACCTATCTCTTGATTACCTATATCCCGACTACCTATATCTCGATTACCTATTTCTTGATTACCTACTTCTTGATTACGACTATTTGTAGCAGAAATTTCAGACATAACGTTTTCATGTTGGGATTGTTAAGCAATTTCGCCACTGGGTTCTGCCCTGCATGTTCCCCCTTTGTTTCGTTTTTTTCATGAGTTTTTGCAGACGCTGTAGTGGGGATAGGACTTCGGAGGTTATGGCTGGAACTTTGGTAGGCAGGGGGGTTGTGTGACTCCAGGGTACAGATATACGGTAGTTACCCACAGCAGGT
>BFEA01000131.1:1435966-1469334 GCA_003427395.1 Chara braunii
AGAGAGAGAGAGAGAGAGAGAGAGAGAGAGAGAGAGAGAGCACTTGAGAGATAGATAGATAGATAGATAGATAGATAGATAGATAGAGATAGATAGATAGATAGATAGATAGATAGATAGATAGATAGAGATAGATAGATAGATAGATAGATAGATAGAGAGAGAGAGAGAGAGAGAGAGAGAGAGAGAGCACGTGAGAGATAAAGAAAGAGAGAGAGAGAGAGAGAGAGAGAGATGCGCGCGTGAGTGAGAGAGAGACTTTAAGAGAGAGAGAGAGAGAGAGAGAGAGAGAGAGGGTCATCGGCACCTAGTGCATGGGGCGTACGAGAGTGCGTACGGCCCGTCCGAACGCGCGTTCGGACTGTACGGGCGTACGCACGGCCCGTACGCTTAAACGGCAGTTCGGGCCCTGGGGGTCCCTCGACCCGCCCTGGTGCCTGGTTGTGGCACGGTCCTTTGGGGGCCATGGGCGCGGGTCTTCTGAGTGGGGAGGCGGGACACTGCGAGGAGCGGACGCTGAGCGAGGCCTGCCACAATAGCAGTTCGGGCCTTGGTGGGTAGCCGGCACCTCGTTCAAGATGGCGCCGAAGCGTCGAGGGGCGTACGGAGAGTTCATCCCTGTCAACAGAGACAGGCAGCGAGAAGCGGAGCTGAAGTTCGTTGGTTTCAAGTGGATGGTAAAGGGCCAGACGCTGCCAGGTCGGAATGGCAACTTCGCTATGAAGTGCAAGCTCTGCGAGCAGGAATTTGTGGGCGGTCAGAGCACGTGCGCGTTGCACTACACCATCAAGAACAACCGCCCACAAGCGTCGTTGGACGTTTTGGTTGAGATCTGGAGCAAAAGTGCTTACCACTTCGATCAGAGCCACTGGAAGAAGATACAGGCGTACCTTGTGGAGAGGGGATTTGCAGACAAGAGACGACAACTCGGTCAACAACAGGGAGACTCGGGAGAGGAGGACGAAGATGACCCTGAGCGAAGTGGCGCAGGAAGACGACCAAGAGGGTGGAGGGGCGTGTGAGGCGCCTGAGAGTGGAGGTGTTTGGGATGTTTCGCGAGGTGCCGACGACAGGTCTATGGAGGTTCCCACCAATGTTGAGATGGAGGCGTAGCGTTGTCGAGCGCAGCGGTCCGGCACCGCGAGTGGCAGCGCGATACCCTCTCGGCCGCGTCACGCAGGAGTTGGACCAACCTCGTCGCGAACACACAAAAGGAGCTTCCTTAGGCCGCTCCGGCCGAGTGCGCCAGCCATACCTCTCGCGAGCCCCTACGACAGGATAGGGCCTACACGAGGCACGACTTACCTCCACCTTACGGGAGCTGTCAACTCCCTTCGATGGGCGTATCCCCGCCGAGCTACCAGTCCACAATACGAAAGCTACTCGGTTGCAATCGCAGAGGTGGACCAGTCGAGGGCGTTTCTCGTTCGCTGTAGCATAGGGGGTACGCGCGGTAATACGCCTATCGGGCCCGCACGCGAACCGACATCTTGGGGGGTTGAAGTCCCAAGCGCGACTCGTCGTCGGTCGACTAGGACGCATCCCACACCCCACGCGCACACCACAACCACACGACAACAACACGCACACATACACACGGAACAACACAACGCAAACAACGCGGCAACGCTCCTAGCCCTTCAGTAGCCAACCCATAACTTCCTGACGCGGAAATAGGATAGGCGTCACGCGCGAGACTTAGTATAAGAATCGCGCAGACGCAGGGCTAACTCATATCGACTCGTGATGCAAGCGCATGCAAGCGGTCGCAACGATGGGGTACCACGTGGTACCCATACTCGTGCGGTCCTCGTTAATCTCGAGGGTCGCGTTCGACACTCAAGTGTCGGCTGACACGCGCCTTGAGGGTTAATCTCTCGACACTGGACAACCGCCATGCGCGGTTGAAGACCACACACCCTCTTCTGCACCCTTATGCAGAGTGGGTGGTACACAGGCCCATGCCTGTGGTGCTAGTCGTCTCTCGCGGCCCTAGGGGTGAGTCCTCCCCGGGGCCCGGGCGAAAGTCAAGGGGTTTGACTTTGATGGTTGCCACGGACTACAACATCCAACCATAAAAATGTCTAAGAAGCAACAACACTCGCACGAACCCAAGAAGAGGGGATAGGGAAAAGGTCTCCTGGCCCTTAAAACAAAAACTCATGGCCTTGGGACACACTTCCCCTCTATGGGCGGTGCCGACGGCCTATAATAATCCTAAGCGCTGCGCCTACGCGCAAGCTCGGCGGTCCCATAACTTTTAGACGCTGGGGCGGCGAGGCGTCGCGCGCAGGGCTCTGATATAAAACTACGCGGCCGCAGGCCAACCCTATGCCAACCACTGATGCCAATCATATGTGGTAACCGCGGCTTAGGCCTCGCGATATTGAATGGTTGAAGGAACTCATTGCGAGGGGTTACCCCTCACGATATTGAACGGCTGAAGGACACGCCGTTCGGCCCTCACGACGTTCCCGCCTTTCAGGTGGAGTGTCCCGCCGGCCAAAGTAAATAGGCTCCATGCAAGGGCCTAGGGCTTGGGATGTCCTGGACAAGGACCTCGAATCCTGGCCAAGGACCAACGTCCGACTAAGAAAGCCCCAAGACGCAAAATAGGCAGGAGGGAGGGTCTTCCCTGTCCCTCAATCCCAGCTCTCACGCAGCTGCTAACATGGCCCTTTTGGCCCCCCGAACACTCATCATACGTATATCCACACATACATACGGAAGGGGGGATAGAGTTATGACGATCACTTCTCACAGGCACAGTGGGACTCCTCACAACCATGTATATGTATATGGAATTGCAGGCAGTCCAAATCCAAAATCCGATCCACAGGACATACCTGCAACCACACCAAGAATCAAGCGACGAAACACGCACTACACAGAGTCAACCCCAACCATTCTCTATGCTCATACCCCTTCGCTTTAGCGATGCAAGCCCCAACTGCCAGCCCAACCAACCTCAATTAAATACTCAGTACCGTTGTTAAATGGCCATTCAATAAAAGTCTGGGTGGAACCCTTAACAAACAGTAAAAACCACCTAGGCTAAAGCCTTTTAGGTTGAGTATGGGGAATGAGTTGAAATTGAGTCGAAGATCGACAAATCGGCAACCGACCTGTTAAACACGTGGCAGTGGGTTAGGTGTCCGATGGGGACTTGCAATGCGCCTGCCACGTTTCAACGAGCGATGAACATGACATTCCAGAATTTTGTCAACAAGACATGACTGACACAAGGGATCATGATTAACTTCTGCATGATCGTGTACATGGACGATATCCTGGTCTATTCGGAAACCTATCACGGGCACGCGCAACATATCGAATGGACATTGGGGGCGTTGAGAGGTGCTGGGTTCAAGATTGTGCTCGAGAAGAGTGAATTTTTCCTCTCGGAAATTTCGTTATTGGGCTACGTCGTGACACGTGGAGGACTACGACCGGACTCAAGAAAAGGTCGCGGCAGTGAAAGAAGCCCCGGTTCTCATGTCACTGACGCAGGTTCGAGCCTTCTTGGGGTTAGCATCGTACTACCGGCGCACGACCATTAACGAATCTGCTACGGAAGGACCAGCCTCTCAGCTGGGACGCGGAGTGCCAGTAGGCCTTCGCGACCCTCAAAGACGCCTTTGCGATGACTCCTATTTGGATCCGACCGGACCCCTCCAAGCAGTTTATCCTCATTACGGGCTGGCAACCGGAAGCCATTTTCGCTATTTTAGCGCAGAAGGGGAGCGATGGTCGTGAACACGTCATCGAGTACTCGTTGTGCACAGTGCCAGACGAACGTCGGAATGACTCAGCACCTCAAGGCGAGTGTTATGCGGTAGTTTGGGGAATCCAACACTTCCATCTGTATCTCTACGGATAGAAGTTTCGCCTTGTGACGGATCACGAGCCTCTGCTAGCTTTGAAGAAGCTCACCAACTACACGGGCATGATTGGCCATTGGGCGGTGCGACTGCAAGAATACTACTTCGATATCGTTCATCGGAAAACGGAGAGACACAGCAACGCGGACGGACTGACACGTCTGCATCGACCTGCTAAAGTACCGAAGGGCGAGGAAATCACACCGTGGAAGGAACCGGAATTCACAAACAAGCCTAAGTACGGACAAGTGGCAGTTCTCCCACGTGGCAAGAAGCAAAACGGTGGCAATGGGTGATGGAGGTAACCCCACTACCCCTCTCTCTCCCCTTTCCTCTTCGTCTCTCCTCTCCCTGCCTGACAAATTTTGCTATTTTTGCGAAGCTATCTCCCGCGTATACTCGGTCTCCATGCGTCCTAACGGGGAAAGGTATGCTGATTGGATAGATTGCCGACAGTGTGTCGCACGAGCCCATGGCTCGTGCATCCAATACAAAAACGATAGTAAACCGTGGTTGTGCCCCTTGTGCCGGACTGACAAGATTCCGACCGAGGCTCACTTTTTGGATGCCACGTCAGAAGGGTTGGAAAGGACCCGGAGGTTTAGAAGGGCCGAAGTATGGACTGATATTGCCTTGATTGTCACCCTGGTTGGCAACCCCCTCCAGGATTTCACCAAGGAAGATCGGAGGAGGGTCAACGAGAGGGCTCGGGATTACAGATGGATAGAGGGCAGATTAGAGAAACGGAAAACAGACGACAGTGGAATTTGGATGGTTGTGCCGCATCCGTTCATGCGGTATGACTGGGTTAAGACAACGCACGAGGAAACTGCGGCTCATTTTGCTGTGCGAATCACGGAGTCCACTATCGACAAAAATGAGTGGTACTGGTCTAATATCCGCGACGATGTGAAATACATCATCGCCAACTGTCAAGTATGCGCCGCTGATAAAGCGCCGATTTAGCCACCAAGATCGATAGTACCCACGGTAGTTGAACGACCGTTTCAAAGAGTGAGCATAGATACTACCGATATAGTGGTGCCCCCTGACCCTAATAGTTGCGAATATTCAGTCCTATTGGTATTTGTCGACCATTTCTCGAAATGGATCGAGGCGTACCCTTGTCACACGCGGCAAGCCACGGAAATCGCGCGATACGTCAACCGTTGCCTTGGGATGCACCAGGATACGGAAGAGATCCTGACCGACAATGGGGCTGAATTCAGGGGAGAAGTGCTAAGGAATCTGGTCCTACATGGCGTTGCCATACGGAATACTGCACCCCACATGTCGCAATCCAATGGACTGGTGGAAAACGCCAACCGGGTGATAAAGACAACATTGCGACGAAATATCGCGGCACGGGATCTGAGGCCCTGCCCCGATATCGTCGACCACATCCTGGCGGTCCATTGCGGAACGCCCCACGAATCGACGGGATTGAGCCCCTTCCGGTTGAGGACCAATAGCGTCGCTTGCGTTTCGATACCTAGCCTCCCAGATGAATCCACACTGAACCGACGGCCCACCAGGGCTACGACTCGGGATAAGGCCAAACCGCACTTAGAATTAATGGAACGGTCCCTCCCCAGGCTAGCCCGAAAACGACAAAAAATGACCGAATTGACCCAAGGCCGACAGGTCCGCAGCTACGAGTCCCGAAATGGGAATGCGGGTCCGCGGCCCCAGTACAAATTAGGGGATGTGGTGCAGGTAAGGAAATGTGCTCGCCAGGGTAAGCTAGCGCCACGATTCTTCGGGCGATATCGCGTGATCGATCTCGGGCCTAACAGCGTGGACACCGTGCGTCTCGCCCCCGAGGTCTCTGGCAGTCGATCGGCTCGTCCGATCACGCGCCACCTATCCTATCTTCGCCTCCTCCCCTCTACTCCATCTCCTTCTTCATCGGCCTCCCCCTCAGAGGAAGCCAACGACAACGATCTTATCTCTCCGGCATCTCCATCTTCTTTTTGCTTCCTCTCTGCCTCCCCGTCACCTTCGCGATCGCCATGAGTTTTATGGAGGAAAGAGCCCTCAGCGAAGCATCGCTTGCGCCCAGTGATCGATTGACGATCTGGCAAGTCCATCATCCCCGGCTCAGTCCAGATCTTCGGCGGCTTGCGCACTTCTTCTGTACGGAAGGCGTGTATGCAGCGGTGGTGTTCAGAATCGAAGGCCGGCCTGACGCGGTGGTATTGGCCGAGGCGGTAGCAGTTCATCAGCGAGCGGTGCCAGGTGTCAGCGGCATATCGGTCATCATCAACTTCAGTGGCGATCTCTCCACACTCCTTCCCTTACGACATTCGGCGGTGAAGGTGTCGCTGCGCACGTGGGCGAACGATCTGGTCGCCGAGTGGACCCAGCTTCTGGCTCGTCACGGGGATACGATCGGGACTACATGAGCGATCGAGTACGACGGCCTTCAGATGTATCAGCGTGATCCGCCGACGGAACTCCCTGTTCTCGTTCCCTTCCCGCATCCCCAATGAGTCTCTCTCCGATCCCCGTTTTTTATCTCCCCTCCACCTTCCCCACTTTCTGGCAATCCGACATCCATCCTCGCCTTTCCTATTATCTAAAGCCTCTTGTTGTCCCCCTCCTTCATCCTCCCCATTGGATCCTGTGGCGCGAGGATTACATCGAGCTTTCATTGTGTTTGGTTGAGGTACGGCTGACGTGGACCGAGGACGGAGCGCATCCACCTCGCATAGAGCGTCTGGAATTGTTGTTTATCCAGGCCTGGCGCACCAGCATGGAGGGAGAGCTTCTCGCGTTTTTATTTGGAACAGTGCGGCCCGGTCATCGGGAACTTATCGCGCAAGAGCTCACGATCCCTGTAGCACAGATGGCGGATGATCTCCCTCTCGACATCATCGCGCAAGACGACGAGCATCCGGTTCCCCACGTGCTCTCTCGCACATTGACACCTTACCTTCAGTGGTTGGCTTGCGTAGAAGGAGCCGCAGAACGCATCTCGCCGTCGCAGCAACAGTATTTGGATCCCAGGACGGCTCGCGATCCGGCCTTCTTCAGGTACCCTACAGCGGAGCAGTTTGCTGCCATTCGAGAAGAAGAGGAGGAAGAAGAGAGCACCAGGAGTGACGAAGGAGAAGACACGGGAAGAAGGCGGGAATAGCGACGAAGTGCTCGTTGAAGGGGACGAAACCCCCGAAGAAGGAAGCTATAGCGAGCATAGCGAGGGGCAACAGAGCGAAGAAGAAGAAGACGAGGAAGGAGAAGAGGAGCACGAAGAGGGGCCTGCTGGATCGGAGTGGGAAGTCGTGTCGAAAGAAGCACTGCATATGGGCACGGAGGCTGAAGATCCCGAGGTGGCCCGCAAAAGAGAAGAGATCGCGGTTGGAAAAAAAGAGTTAAAACTCATAAGCACGGCAAGTCTGCGGATCCACGACGACCCAAACCGAGATCCGGAGCCGCCCCGACCTGAAGATGGCGACCTTGCGGCCACGACTCCGACCCTATCAGCGCGGCGACGGAGCCAATCCCCCTCCTCCCCAACCCATCCCCCAGTTCCCCGACGTACCGATACGGGCGATCGGCCTTCGTCCCCGATCACTCTCTCACCGTCCCCATGATTACCTCACCCTCCGCCAGCTCACCACCCCCGTCACGTTCCCCTCCAATCCGTTCCCCCGCAACATCTTCCGCTACTTCTACGTTGCTCGCCTCCCTGTAGTAGTGCATCCCCACCCCTCCATCCGATGCGTCTTCCCGGCCTTCTGCCTCCATGTCTTACTCCTTAGTGCCGCGTGGCGAGGCCACAATATGATCGAGGTTTATTGCGTGGTAACAGGGACCATCCCCGCATGCGAAGACCGCGATCACTTCTGCTCGGCACTCTTCCGAACTCTCACCACCCTCTATCCCAACTCTCTCGCGTCCCTCCCTCGCACTGGCAACTGATTCCCCCGTTTTCATCGCATTGTTCGTTATCAGGAGCTCCCGGAGACTGTGGCCGGAATGGAAAGTCTCCTGCCCCCTCTACCCATAAACCCTCCACCCCGCCATGTTGCTATGTACCGGCTTCCTTTTCCCCTCCCCTGCGGTCACTGATGCATGGTTGATTGACACGTGTCCAGGTGACAACGCATAATCCCCTCCTTGGATTGTCAAGGGCCTTTCCTGAGGAGTTAGTAGTTAGAGTTGTATCTGCCACACTGGAAGACATCAACACTCGTTCATACGGTAGGTGGCACGAGCTCCGCGTGTCGATCGATTAGAGAAATCGACACGTGTCGACAAACAAGCAAGAGCTTGCTAATATTGGAACCCCCTGGGCGTCACATATGTGACGAACCACTTTCTGAAACGCGCGATTTTCTGCGCGATTGCAATGAGGGGTCCTAAGTTGGGAAGGTTGGGCTAATTATGGGAGATCGGGATTGGTGGGAAATTGCATCAGTGTCCTTGCTTTTTCGTCTTTTTCGTCGCTTCTTTTCGAATGACCGGGTTCGGAGCTGGCTGTGTCCTGGGATGGTCGGTTGATCGATTGGTCGGCTGATGGCTGGCACGCCACCGCGCGCGCGATTAATAAATGTTGGCACCATTTCTTTCGTTTCGGTTTCGATCTTTTGGGCGCGGACATCGCGCGGGAATTTGCTTCGTTCTTTTTGAATTTTCTTTTGAGTCTTTTCGAATTTTGTCGAGCCCCGATGGCTCTCGGAATTTCGGACTTTCCCCCTGAAGTCCGTGTTTTTTGCTTTTTCGTATTAGATAGGAATTTAGGAATTCAGTAATTAGGATTTTTCTTGCCGCGCGGCGCCTTTTGTCTGCGCGCTTCTTCATGCGGCTGCAACGGTACTCTGATTAGTGGGCGCCCTTAACGGTGTGTGTAACTGTAATTTTGGGCGGGCACCATTGTAACTGTATCTTTCTTCTTGCACCTTGTCCTTCCCGCCCTCCTTCTCTTTCTTTCACTGCGCTTTTGGTAGCCGCGGTCTGCATGCTCGGATCGATGCGCGGAGAGCGGCTACGTCCCCCACGCCTCGAGCCGACCATGCAGACGCAGGCAAACTCCTCCCCCGTCCCCTCTTCTAAGTCCTTGTAATTCCGTGTTCTTCGCGCATGCATGCACGTTATAAATTCTGGCTGCGCAATTAGTTAACTGAACTTAACTCTCTTAACCCGTTGTTGGAAGCTCGGGGTTGCGCGATCAGGAAGGGTCGGCACACGAGCGAAGTAAGAGGTGAGTAGAGCAGGAGTCGGGCGACCCGACGGGCTGGTGCCAAACGCGCGGGATTGACGTGGGCCACGACGGACTGTGGGCACGGGCGAATCTGACGGGTGCGGGAGGACTAAGCGGGGTGACGACTTCGTGGGTTGGTACGCGACAACGGACTGTCCGCATCGGAGAAGAAGAGAGAGAGAGGAAGAGAGAGAGAGGAAGAGAGAGAGAGGAAGAGAGAGTTGAGGTTGATGGATGCGGAGTTTCTGTTTCTTTTGTCTCTTCTCCCCCCTGTCTCGTGTATATAAGTTTTGAGTACGGCCCCGGGCGATCTGCCCGTTTTTGTTTTCCTTTCTGTCTCTCGGAACCCGGATTTGGATTTTGTGCTCGCATTTGTCCTTACGGTTCCCATGAATGYCGAGTTTCGATTGTTTTTKATCTCTGTCTTTGCTTTTGAGGYRTTGTGTGTATGATCACTGCGAATACGAATGTATGGAAACCATGYTTGCTTGTCTACCTTTTGCGGGAAATTCCTTGTCCCTTCTTTTGTCCATCRCAYCAGCGCATAGACTAGGAAATTTGCRCAATTGATGATTTTGTCCATGTGCTTGTTTTTGGATCGASYTGTTTSTGACCATTGCATCTTGCATAACTCWGACMATCACGAAGTGATTAGGCGGTCGGATACCGGGCYCRGTGAACRCCGCGSGGGAACAYSKGTAAAGCGYGATTCGAGKTGCGYACTTACACGTATCCCCGGGCGTCGATTCATCAGGACCCTCCATCTGTCCGATTGGGAGTGGCCATCTTGGAATCCGCACAGCGCAATCGTCCCGSACRAGCACGCGTAAGTCMGACGCTATTCGCGCGGCCKGCACGTGCTCGCACGAGRYGACSGCGACCGCCGCGGACCTGTCCTTAGGCAGCCCATAATMCCGCAATGACATGATGACRCGATCCTGGAATTYTGACTCATCCTACGACCCGGATTATTTCACCCCTTGGATGAACGAAATCCCCAGGCAACGATACCCCTGCCAYACTGAGAATYGGCTATGTCCTCGGGAATTCCACTGCGCCACCTCTAGCGACCCCCGGTGCTCTGATTTCCCTTCCCCCGACCATACCTACTACTTCATCCACCCGGGATTTGTTGTCATCACCACAAGTTTCACTCCTTTTCGCCTCCTTCTCCCGTATCATCGACTCAGCGTCGTTCTGTGGCCGGCCATAGCCCCCTATTGGCCCATCACACCCTGCGAAAATTGTTGACGTGGCGGTGAACGGAGAACCCCGGAATTCCGAGGGCCCAACTCAAACACGCAGCGGCCTGCGCCGTGCGGCGGCCTCCGACGACCCAACTTTTGGGGACCACCTCCCTTGTGGAGGGACTTCCCCTTAAGCCGTCGCCCACAGTACCCAGGCCCCATCGGGCCTTGAGTCCCTTGCGCACGCGTCCCTTATTCGCCTAATTGCATTCATACCCCTAAGACTCCCCCACTTTCCCAGAAATCCTTGGCACACCCCTTTTCGCACTTCCAGGCCCACATCCCATTCCGATCAGGAAGTCGCTCTGGGCGTGAGGTTGGGCGTCACACCGCCAGATATACCTACCATTCTAGCAGATCTACCTTATTTTTCCCAAAGCAATGCACCAATCCTTAACAACCAGTGCAGGCTTAGAGGGAAAATGCTAATTAACCTCCCCCCCAACCAACCCGACTGCGAATTACCCACCCTCTTTGCCAAACCAATCCATATCAACTAGGGCTAGGTCTTGAGGGGGGAAAGGGATCAGGAAATAAATCTGGAGGTCTCAATGAAGCTCCCGGGAGGATCTTAAACCATTCGGGAAAGAAAATGTGATAGTCCCTTTAAAAGAGACCTCATCCTCTTCCCCTCCTGGCCAAACCACATCTCCCAGTCTCCCCTCTGAACTTTCCCCGACCCAATCAAACTTAAATTTCTGTAGTTTTTTTTTTTTTAATCCATCTTTTGCTGTAACTTCTGTAAATCCTGTTTTAATTTACTCCATTGGGCCCGAATTTCTGTTTGAATGAATTGTTGAATAAGGTCAAAAATTCCTTCCCCTTCTAGTCTTACGTTTTCCATAGCATGAACACAACGTTAGTACCATAGTGCCCACAATAATGCCTTTCTTCCTATATTAAACAGATTTGCTGAAAAACTGATAAACTGAATGTAACCGGGTTCCGGAATCCCAGCAGGATTGCCTGCCAACTCCAGGGTCAATCCAAACCGGTAAGTTTGTTCCACACATAGTCTCATATTCTTCATAACAATCTTGCTCCTTGACGTTGTAGGAAAATATGTTCAATGGTTTCTCAAAGTTTTCTACTTGCAAGTACTTCGAGACAGGCTTGACACCAAAGGAGAGCTAACCCTTTTTGCTCCTAGGATGAATGGTCTATTAACCAATCATTTGTAGGCAAACATCTATGAGCTATTTGCCATTGTAGAGACGCAAATTTTCTCGGGCTTTCCTTGAACCGCTTACACCAGGAGATATGTCTGAGTGACTCTAGGTAAATGTTCAACTGTCTGGCCCACCATTCTTTTATAATTGCAGATATATCCACCCTTGGTTTCAACAATCGATAAGATGTTTTTTTTTTCTTTTTTTTTTGAAGTCAAACTCCATCCATTGGTGGGGAGCAACACCTACTAGAAACCGGGTCCAGCGTCCCTGAGATACATCATAAAATTAATTGATACACATGAATGAAGGAAAGAAAATAAGATGATCATGATAATGCTAATGATGCTAATGATGATGATGAAAAATATAGAATTGTACTATCTCAGTCATTCTGGCCTCCTAATCCTAGAACAACTCCTAATTCAATTTGACAGAGCAAAACCATATCCTTCCACCACCTTCTATCGTAACCAGCTAAGCAACTAGCTCAGTGCCTCTTCACCCAACCGGGCGTCAGCAAAACTTGGTTACCTAGCACTTTACCAGATGCATCAATCTGTGAGAAAGACTCGTTTCGAACCTAGTCACAAAACTAACCATACCAGGAGGCAGGAACAAGGCAGTTACAAGGGGGGGGGGAAGAAATCAGGGAATTCAGAGAGAGGTCTGAGGATCCACAGCACTTCAATCATTAAAAATCAATCGGTAGTTTCTTTTGACAGGGTTTAAAGCATTATCATGTCTTCCTTCCCATATTACTCTTTCCAACCTCTCACCCTGCTCCCCTCCCTGCCAGCTTATGTTAAAACGAGTGATGTGATGCCAGATGTCATTTTGGAATGATAGGTGAAGAATTTTTTCCTTTAAATGTTGCCATTTAACAGTAATTTCTGTTTGAATCTGTTGTTTGATAGTTTCCGTAAAATCTGGCTCATCTAGACGAGCATTTTCCATTTTATAAGTACATCTTCTTGTCCAGATAGCCCAAATAATAGCCTTTCTTCCAATTACAAACAGATTAGTTGTAAATTCATCCGCCTGATCAGGAAACCAGGCTTCCAGAAGAAGAGTTCTCCAATCCCAAGGCCAAGGCAAAGAAGTACCCAGTTGATTCCAGATCCTATCCCACCATCTCCAAAGTCAAACTGACCCTGGACATTGAAGGAAGATATTCTCTATTGTTTCCGGAACACGCTTGGAGGGGAATGAAGATTTACACAGTTTACACCATCAGAAAGCAATACCTTTCTGTTCAAGGGACGTCCTATCAATGATCCAGTCATTAGTGGGAAGGCACCGATGAACAATTTGTCATTGTAAAGAGGCTACATTGGAAGGTTTAGATTTAATTGTCTGGAACCATTTTATCCTCCTTAGGTCATCCATACTTATATTAAGATGCTTATGCCACCTCTCTCTTATACAATGCTTTAGATGAACTTTAGGACGGAGCATCCTATAAGAGGCTTTGACTGAGAGGGTAAGAAGGTTCTTAGGATGTTGTTGTCTTTGTCTTCCTAGAGGCGTCCAAATCCAAGAGAGGGGTTCGAATGAAAGATTAGAAATAGGAGTATCCGATTTGAAGGCTAGCCACTTGTCTTTATCCTTCAAGACTCTAATCCGCATGAGCAGATCAGACGAAGTCCATGTAATGTTGTCTTGTTGATTCTGAACCAGATATCCATCCTTTTGAATATTAAATATTGATAAAAGGATTTGGTTTGAATTATGAATGTCAATAATATTCCCAACTATACCTTGTTGATTAAGGAGGATAATTCAGTCCCCCTCTAGGAGTTTGGGACCCTTCTAAAGGATTCTGATCCAATCTAGGGGGATTAATTTCGTTATCTTATCTAGGGTTGTTCTTTGGTGATGACTATATCTAAGCCGATCATAAAGATCTTCTGCTGAACACCAGTCCTTTTTTTCTTGATTTCAAATGTCCCTAATCCTTATGACTCCTCTCTTGATCCAACTATTCCATGGGGTGTCCAATGAAGGACACATCCTTGCTCATCCCTAATTAACTTATTGTTAAATTAAGGTTGTTGACAAACCTCTTCCCATCTCTTCGGGTGTACCTTGTCTGTTATGGGCAACTTTCTCCAATTCTTAAATAAGTTTGTCCAAAACGAGTCCCTGCTAAGATCCTTTCTTATTGCTTGACTATCTGAGAGATCTTGCTGGTCCTGTTCTCCAATTAATCCTCTAGGTAGTGGCCAGGCCAAGTTCTCTAGCCACATTATGGGATCTATGTGAGCGCGGACCTCAGGGGCGAGCCATTTAATCTGTTCAAAAGCGAGGGGAGACCAAGGGGTGAAGGATTAAAAATGAGACGTTTAATCCATTGGATAGAGAGGGCAGTTGCTTGTATATGAGGATCAATAATTCCCAGACCTCCTTTGGATTTAGGTTGGATTATGGAAGATCAGGCAACCCTGCTAATGACATTTTGTAGATCATGATTTCCTCGCCATAGGAAGGTCACTTGCTGTCTCTTGAATAGTTTAAGATTGCTCTTATCTAGAGGCCAGAAAGCAGATTTATAACAAATTGAGGCTAGTACTACATTATTAATGATCAGAGTTCTACCAAATAGGGGTGTATGTTTATCCTTCCACAAGTCTAATTTCAGTGAAGCTTGTTGAAGGATCCCTTCATTAGTCATGGAGGGTTTACCTGTGATAGAAAGTGACACACCCAAGACTCTAATTGATTCATTATCGTGATCCCACCTAATACGAGGGGATTCGGGAGGTCTAACTCCTTGATGATGGATCCACCATCCTAGTGTTTTATTACCCTAATTTACCTTCATATMTGAGAGTCTACAAAATGTATCCATTAATCTCTTGATAGCATCAAGATTTGAATGAGAAGCATCTATCATAAGGGAGAGGTCATCCGCAATGAGAGAACATACCGGAACTGCCTCTTCAGGGATTGAAAATATCTGGATACACTTAATATATTTATGTTGTCTTATGTTTGCAGCTAGGGCTTCCATGATAATCACAAAGAGAAGCSGTGCGATAGGATCTCCTTGTSGTACTGATCTCTGAAGAGAAATTGGAGGAGTCACGTTACCATTAATCATAACTCTAGTCGTGGYGTTTCTATGGAGAATATTAATCCATCTTCTGAAATTTGGACCRCAATTAAACTTTTYCMGACATTTGTCAAGAAAGAACCAATCCACATGATCATATGCTTTCTCAAAGTCAATGAAAATGAAAGTTGCATTATACGTTGACTGACGAGAGAGCTTGATGAGTTCATTTATATGTAGAATATTATCATGGACATTCCTTCCTTGAATAAAACTTGTTTGAGAAGGATGGATAATATCTGCTATGAACTTATTCAGCCGATTTGTAAGGGCTTTGGAGACTAACTTATAAACAACCGTTAAAAGAGTAATGGGGCGATAATTCCCTATATTATATTTATCACCCTTTTTATAGAGTAGTGACAACACACCTTGACCGACTATCTCCCCCATTTCGCCTGAAACCCAAACAGCCTGGTAGAAATCCATAAGGTCCTGTGAAATAAAATCCCAAAGGGTCTATAATGGCAACTTCTGAGGCTTGCTCCTTCTGGAAGATCTCCACACCCAATCAGCTGGATCCAGAGGGAGCTCAGGAATAGGAATGTCCAGATAAAAAACTCTCCAAACTTCTGTGGAGGAACAATACACCACCCTGATTCTAAACGAAGTGTTGAAAGGGAAAAAACACACTATCTTATTGTGACTGTGACAATGTATGATCCTTGTGGATCCTGAACAAGTTCACTAACGCCCCATCCATACACTTGTCAATGATTTGTCCAACCATCTTAGTTTCATTTGGTCCAACTCCACAATCTCAGTCTGCCTCTCAAAAAACCTGCCCTTTTCTCAAAATGACCAACCAGATCAGGGGGAGGGAGGAAAGGATCTGATCTAGAGTCTCCTGAAGGTTATGAGCATACTTAATTTCTTGTCTTGATTTTTGTACCGTTTTCCATTTTTTTGTCACCGGGTCTCATAAATCTTTGATTCTCACAACATCATGATTAACCTATGTGGACCAAGGGGAACCCGAGCTAATGTAAATTGTCTCATTTGTATCCGTTAACCAACTGTATCCAAAAATAGGTTGACGAAGAATTTCCTCATACCTCGAGACGGGAACTCTATTAGACAATGGGAACTTGCGTCAGGATTTCAGTAGAGTTATTCAAAAGTTGTCCAGCAATAGAGTTTGCCTAATTTCTTTCATTTCTCCTTCCATACGTGATCATATCGGTGCTCGAGGAATGCTCCAATAACGATCGTCCACCCACGTGAGGGGATGTATGTTCTTACTTGATTCTGGCGCCAACTTACGTATCCGTTCCAATGCTAAAGCTTGTCACTGGAGATTAGTCTCAAATATCAATCGTTTTAACCATTGAAGTATTAGTGTCTGACACTGAAGCATTGGGCCTGAAATTCTCAATCCTATTTTGCCTTAGGTTGAATAATGGTGAGTCAGGTCACTCTTGGTATCACATGAGAAGATTCATGGTCCCCTCTTCACAAAAAGGTCATAAGGGATTTTTTTTAATCCTTCTAAGGAATTTTGTCCAAAGCTCATATTGTGGACTTATACCAAATGAAGGTCAATACTGCATTGTTAATGAGAAGAGCCCTTGAAGCCGTTGAAAGCACCACTAACACTCTGATTGGTGTTTGTAGAGGCATCCATTTAACCCTTGGTTCCTTTGGCGGCCTAACCCCATTGGCATCTATCCACCAACCTTTTGTTTTGCTGCCCCAGTTTACCACCATGTATGATATTTGGGAGAAGCAGTCCATTAAAGCCTTAATTTCCTCTAGATCACCTTGTGAGCCCTCCATCATAATAGTTAAATCATTGGCAAACAAAAAGGAAATGGGTATAGCCTCCTCATGGATACCTAAGGGTCGACGATGAATTATATTAGGATTGACTCTTAAATTCTCTCATAGGACTTCCATAATAATAACAAAAAGAAACGAAGTTAATGGATACCCTTGATGCACCGATTTTTAAAGTTTAATCTAAGGCGACAGTAACCCATTTACATGAATCATTGTGGTTGCATTGGAGTGAAGAATGTGAACCCATCTTCTTATACCAGGCCCAAAACTCATTTTTACCAGACAGGCTTAAAAAAAAAAACAGTCTACAAGATCATAAGTTTTTTCGAAATCAATAAATATAAAGGCAACATTCTGTTTATTTTATCTTGAGAGCTTGACTATTTCATTAATTAATAATATATTATCTTGAATGTTCCTCTCATTTATAAAACCTATATGAGAGGGATGAATAATATATGTCATGATTGGGATCAACCGATTTGTCAAGGTTTTTGCTAACATCTTGTAAACTACTGTTAGGAGTGTGATTGATTTGTAATTCCTTATATTTGCTTTGTCTTCTTTCTTATAGAGTAGGGTTATAATTTTTTGTCCAAGTATTTTTCCCATTTGACCTGATTGTTTAATTTGATTATGATATTTCAATAAATCATCTTAGAAAGTACATCACATGATTTTTTTAAATTCCTAAGGGAGACCAGCTATTTCGAGGGTCTTACCCTCTTCCATTTGCAACAACGCTATCCAAACTATTGGTTTATCTAATATTTTTTTTTGTTGCTATGACAATGATTGGGAAAGCGGTTCAAAAAAATCTCGTAACCCATTATTGGCTTCCACTGTATCAATCCTGGATTCCTGAGTGTAAATGATCCTTAAAGAAATCATAGACTATCTTAAGACTACTTGCCAGCGGAAAAGACCCCTTCTGCAGAGGTTTACTAGGATCAGTTAAGCCCTCTATACATATTCTTCTGACCCTTGTCTTTGCAAGGGAAAAAAAAAACATCAATCTGGTCTTCCGTTAAATGTTTAGTTAACTTACCTTTCATCAAATTACCTTGGCAGCATTGTTGTACACAGGTTAAAAGTTCCTCATTTTTTTAATATTTACTGGTTATGAAGAATTGTTTGATTGATCACATTATTCATAATGCAGAATTTGTCCCCGTAATTCAATTTCATATCCATGCCTATTTTTTTGTCAATAGTTTCGTATATTCGTTACATTTCTTAGTTAAGGAAAAAAAACATTATTAAACCATAAGATAAAAGAGTCGTGTTTGTCTATGGTTGAATTCCAGAACTTTCATACATCATGAATATAAACTCGAAAACCAACTTGTGATAGAAGTGAGGAATTAAGGTTACATAAACTTCTTTTTTTATCATGTTTCTTGCGAAACGAAAAACAAAGCAACACACATTTTATAATCCGCACCTCGTCATGGACTCAACGGAAAGATAGTTGCACCCAATAACGTTCCTTCGAGATCATTAAAAACTAGGATAATATTGATTACTTAGACTGGTTGCGAATACAAGTGTCCAGTCTTTCTTGAGGAAAAAATTGTCTATATGAATCAAAAAACTGTTGCGATTCACATAGCTGTTGAATAATTTTATCATCTTCCTTAATATATAATAGACAGGGATTATGAATTCTTCATCGATCCATCCATCTATTAGGAGCAACATTGGAATTTCCTTCTATGCTGACTGAAATAGCCTCCAGAATGTGGTTCATAATTTTCTACAAAACTTGTTTTCATTTAAGAACATCATTATGACCATAAACATTAACCACATAAATTAAATTTATATCAAGCATCACCAATGCAGATATTCATCTGCCGTGAACTTTATCCGCATCCCAATACACTATCTGAATCTTGGAATCCGACGGAAACCACAAAGCAACTGCCGTTGATCCACTACGTTGTGCAAACGATTGATATTTCTCAAAAGGATGCAAAATTATGACTCATATTATGAGGGGGGCCATGAGTTTCTTGAATGCACACCGTGACACCGAATCAAGTCATAACTTCCCCCCTACCTCTTTGAACTGCTCTATAATTGACTTCCTTTTGCTTGTATCTGTTGTGCTTAACCCATTAGCATTCAGGGATCTTAGGTATAAATCAGTTATCCGGGTAGCTCTTTGCCAAAATGGATTCTTACCATAGAGCGCTTGTAATGCTTCCATCTAGACCGGCGGATAAAAACCTAAGACGAGCTTACAACCTTACCCAATAACCACCATCCAATGTAAAGGCCGCAGTGAGTAAGTCAGTACTTAGAACTGAGTATAAGAAAGACGAGACCTCAACAACAGATCATACCACATTCGCTTTGATCTTCAACTGTTGCAGCTCAAGTAATGTCGTATGTGAGTACTATATGAGACCCGATTCCTTATTTTTTTCAAATCTTACATATGTGTCTTTTTTAGCTATCTTGACCTTATCCCCTATTTCCGTGAGAGTGGCACGTGGATCAGGGTCAAAATCTGTGTCGTCCCTCGTACGTCGTACGGGGGGTCTCCGTACAGCCCGTGCGTACGGACGGACGGACGGACGGCCGGGCGTACGGACGGCGGCCGTACGACGGTGATTTGGGGGCAAAAAAAAACCCAAAAAATATATATATATATGAGGTTGTAGATCTTGAAAAGATCTATAACCCCATTTTTGTTTCGTTTTTTTTTTACCTTTGAAAGGATTTCCTGGCCAAGAAAAGAATGGATCCGACACCACCCCACCCTAGGGTGGTTGCACTAGTGTAAGAGAGAGTTGTAGAAAGCTACTAAGAACATTAGAGATAAGCAATTCAAGATGAGAGAGCACACTTATTCGCACCACAGACCTTCGAAATTTGCTGTTTGTGATTACGTGTGGGTCAAGTCTAAAACATTTATGCCTGAAGTAGGGATTTCTTATGAATTTTTACCGATGTCCAGAGGACAAGAAGAGTCATGGATGTCGAGAGAGATGCTAACAGTCTGTCCTACACAATCAATGTCCCTGGATGTGTGCACCTTTATACTTAATATCCAGTTTTTCATGCCTCAACATTGTTGCCTGCTGATTTGGGACAGTCCTTCCCTTCGCACAGATCAATGATCCCATCCGATATGAGTTGAAGTTGCCTTGTTGAATCAGTAATGACTCTATGGCCATAAGAATTAGAAGTTGTGGTTTGCCACAAGCTACCTTCTTTAGCTAGACATGTACCAAAACTTTACCAGGTTAAACCACCAGTACTTAGGGCCGGCCTTAGCGTTAACGCTGCGAAAATTTTGCGGCCGGCGGACCGTGGATAAATCGAATCCACAGCCCGTGTCGCTTCGAGCTTCGGCGCGCAGTGCCCAAGTACTGGTGGTTTAAGGAGAGATGACAGCATCACGAGTAACTAGCTACCTGTGAAACTCATGAACCCCCCTGCGTGCTTGCTCAGTGTGAGACACTGCAGGGTACAAAGGGGCTCGTTAGACACTCCTCGGGGACGCGATTCCAAGGATTTTGTCTTCGTTCCACCTGTCCTCGGAGATGACATCGGAAATGAAAATGTGAAAACACTCCGCGGACAAATCCTTGGGCTCCAAGGATTTCCCAACCAAATCATCCTTGGCCCCAAGGGACCTCAAGGATCAACGTTTCACGGAGAGGAGAGGGCACACACATAGAGAGACGTTACAACGGTTGAAATTCAACCGGATCGTGGTGGCACCCGATGGGCTGAAAGCCTCAAGCACAACTGTTTTTCTTTTTCTTTTTTCTCTTTTTTTCCCAAAAAAGCTCCAAGGACGAATCTCTGAGCTGGCACTCCAAGGATGAGTCGAACGATTACGTTGAAAACATTGAAGGATTTCGTCCTTGGGACCGAGGACGCTCCGAGGAGTGTCTAACGAGCCCCAAAGTCTCAGCGAGTTGGCTCTTTGGGGAACAAGCTATCTGGAGTAGATACTGCCCCCAAAATTATCCTCTTCGTCCAAAAGAACGCCCGGTCATTATCACTATATTTAGCCAGACAGATGGCCAACATGCAGGAATAACTCTCAAGCATGCGAATCAGGTGAAGACAGCAGTGCATACACACACGGAATGTTGACCACCGTGTTCACCAGAATACAACCCCCGGTCATTATAGCTGCATTTGGCGCACATTTCAGCCCAGATGCAGCGATAATGAACAGTCTACACAAGTAACAGTCACGAGTCTGAATCCTGTTTTTCTATTGAAACAATGGCGGACACCGCAGAGCCGAAACAAACGTTAAATAACACGGTGCTCATTTCTCGATCTATGCGTGTGATCCTTGCGCAGGGGCCATGCTAATCTTCTCTGTATCGTGCTCATGGCACGAGTTTGAAATGGGAATTTAAAAGTCAAAATGGCCTCTGAAGTTATGCCGAGGGTGGAAGGCATAACCAGATCGTCCGACATAGTCGGCGCTGGGGTATGGACCCTGTAACCTGCTTAGGGGTTTGCCGCTAAGGGAATTGTCGAGGGAGGAAGGCACTTCCTGTCCGTCAGAGCTAGGTTGATCGGTACTGGGGAGGGTTGTGGTGCCCTGTTACCCTAGCAGAAGGGGGTATGAGATCAAGTGAGTTCTGGTACGAGGACCGAAAGCCTGGACCGACGCCCCACCTGTTGGAAGGGGGAATCTAGGATAGTAGGTAGACTTAGTCTTGTCACCCCCGCTTTTATATGGTTCTAAAGTTTTTGGGTACTTAGTGGTCCTAGGAATGTTTGCAGGACTTTGGAATCCCCACTAACTTGTCTTAGGTGGCGCCAATACTGTTATACTCAGTGATCCACGGTTGTTCGAGGCCAGAACGACGCTGACCGGTGCTGGGGTGTTGCCCTGTAACCTGCGATGAAGGAGTGTGAGGTCTGGTAGAGAGATCTGGGGAGGTCTTGGGGTGGGCCTTCCACGGGACAACCAAGGGTTGCTGCCGGGACGACGCTGGTCGGAGCTGGGGTGAGTCGCGTTGCCCTGTAACCCAGCAGAAATTGGGGGCGTGAGACCTAGAAGAGATTGGCAGGGAGTACGACAGTTTTGAAGAACGTTGGATGGCTTGTGTGGGATTTCGAGGTCTTTGGAACAAGCGTAGGACCCCTGTGGCCTATTCTGTGGCCTATTCTGTGGCCTATTCTCAAGCTTCTGGAACGATAGTAAGAGTTCTTACGTACCTCAAAACGAAGAATTAGGTGAGTGGGAGAAGTTGGTGGGTTAGCACACGTGGGCTAGCTGCTAGGATGGGAGTATGGCATAGCAGCAGCAGAGATGGTGGCTCCGCTGCAGTCAGTCTTGCCGGAGTAAGGTAAAGTGGATTGAGGGAAATCTCTCCGAGTCGTTTCTGAATTTTGCCTAATCATGAAGTGGTCATAGACATGTCTGAAAAAAGAGAAGATGGTGGGTTATCACGCGTCCTATCAGTGAGGGGGCTAGCTGGTAGGATGGGAGGATGGTACAGCAGCTGCAGAGATGGTGGCTCCGCTGCAGTCAGCCTTGCCGGAGTGAGGTAAGAGGATTGATGGGGGTTCTTCTGAGTTTTTTGCATAATCATGAAGCTGTTGTAGATATGTCTGAAGATGAAACAAGCCGGGTAATGGTCCCGGTATCTCAATTTTCATAATTTCATTCTTAGGCCAATTTGGATTTCTCTAGTAAGTTCCTAGTCCCAGTCTCATGGAATTTTCTGATAAGTTTTCTGAATGTGCTCGTTATGGGACGCTGGGCCCGGTTCCCAGTCCGTGCCAAATTGTGAGGATATGGTTGTATCTATGGGACGCCTGTCTCTTATACACATCTAGATGTGTATAAGAGACAGCTTCTGGAACGATAGTAAGAGTTCTTACGTACCTCAAAACGAAGAATTAGGTGAGTGGGAGAAGTTGGTGGGTTAGCACACGTGGGCTAGCTGCTAGGATGGGAGTATGGCATAGCAGCAGCAGAGATGGTGGCTCCGCTGCAGTCAGTCTTGCCGGAGTAAGGTAAAGTGGATTGAGGGAAATCTCTCCGAGTCGTTTCTGAATTTTGCCTAATCATGAAGTGGTCATAGACATGTCTGAAAAAAGAGAAGATGGTGGGTTATCACGCGTCCTATCAGTGAGGGGGCTAGCTGGTAGGATGGGAGGATGGTACAGCAGCTGCAGAGATGGTGCTGTCTCTTATACACATCTAGATGTGTATAAGAGACAGGGATTGGCCACTGCCGAGATGTCTCGGCGACACCCCAGATTGGCCACGGCCAAAATATTTTTCACCGGCCCGGAACAGACCGGTACCCAGACCGGTACCGTGCCTGCGACACAGCCACCCATTTAAAACTGCCACAACCACTCATGTCAGACTTCGGCCTCGACGTTATTGCACTCCCATGTTTCGCTTGCCTTTTTGAAGTCGGGCCCCGACGAATATGCCCACATATGTTGTTTTTGCCCTTTCGAAACTATTTTGTACCACAAACGCACTTGCCCCCAAAAAAAAAGATACAACCCCCCCCCTCTCCTCCTCCTTTCCCATCTGGCAACATGGCGTGCCTACTGTGGCCCTGGCAACATGACATGGCCACCGTGCTTTCATTGCATTTCAAACTCGGACGCTGTTTGTTTTGTCTGCACGTGTTTTTTTTCTTTGCCTATTCGAAACTCAGTTGTGCCGCGGCCGCCGTTGCCCCTTTCTTTTTATTTTTTCTGCTTTATACCTTTTTCTGAGCTCTAATCGTCTGATTGCATCTGCAGGGTACAAAAACATGCTGGCGGCACATGCTCACTAGGACCTCTTTTTCACTTTCCGTCTGGACTTGCTCGCGGTCAGATGCACCCAGGCCCGACCCTGTTGCTGTCAAACGCATTTGGAAAGTTACCTGTTAAACACATTTAGAACGGTACCCTCTTCACACAGAGAGGAAGCACATGCATGCCCCTCCCTGCTACGACCCATAGGTCTCCCGACCATTCAGGCTGGCAAAGGACAGGGTACGTCTAAGATCAGGCTTGACGTATTAAAAAAAAAAAAAAAAAAAAAAAAAAAAAAAAAAAAAAGATTGGGCTCGACGATATAGAAGTTTTTACCCTTGCAAAGGGGCCATGCTAATCTTCTTTGTATCTTTCCATTTTTTATTTTTACTTTTATTTTTTTCTTTCCAATTTTATCAGTTGTCCTGAAGCACCATTCTTTATTACTCAAAAAATTTGGAAGGGAGGCGCAGCTACTGGCAAAATGCTCGGTCTTTGCGTTAGCCGGACCCCCACCACCGGCGGCCCCACCCCATCTCTGACTTACCCCTGTTGTGGTGGGGGGCAACATGAATTACCTCGTTTGCGAGGCCCCATGCTTGCAGGGGTCCCTTCTATATAGTCTTAGGAGTAGTGGTAGGAAAGGTAGTTTAGTTATATAATAATAATAATAATAATAATAATAATAATAATAAAATTGGACAATCTCTCATTTTATGTCTCTAAGGGGCAACCAACCGTCTTCCCCCAATCACAACAAGCCCTGGGGCGTCATTCCACTACTTTCCATATTCTTGTATGCATTTGGAGGCCTTTCTGCATTTGGAGAAGTCCAACGGTTTCAAGGTATCAGGACAATGAGCCTGCCTCCACTACTCACCAAATGTGCAAATATTGTGAACTTCTGCTAGAATATGGAAAGATACACCAGTAACACCTATCAACAAATTTAAAGAGAGAGCTGGTATGGACAGGGCAAAAAAGATTGGATTAAGCACCTGAATCTGGATTTTTGTTCTGCGCAGCCATGCAGAAAAAACAGATGAGCAGAAATGTTCTCCGCCCTTCCCGGGAAACACATCAAGATTCACGCGTTAAATCCAATCCTCTCAGCTACCATCTTCCCCCCAACACAGTGCACCCTTATTTTGACTGTATAGCAAGTCGCAAACATAGTACCTTATATACATTCATTTTCAGGGTGCGTTATGTTCAAGGGGTGGGAGATGGTAGTGGGACCTTCGCCTGTGATAAGTAAGGGCTCGTGTTTGGAATTTTTGTACTTCCTTTTTACTTTTCTTTGTTAAAACCGGTAAGCTATAGGGGCTCGTTAGACACTCCTCGGGGACGCGATTCCAAGGATTTGGTCTTCGTTCCACCTGTCCTCGGAGATGAAATCGAAAATGAAAATGTGAAAACACTCCTAGGACAAATCCTTGGGCTCCAAGTATTTCCCACCCAAGTCTTGTTAAACACTCCTTACGGTTTCCCAAGAGATTTAGGACTCGTCCTAAAAAATGTTCTTGGAATTTTGGCGGAGGTGGTTAGATCAGTCCTAATTTCCTAAAAGATCAGCTTTTAGGATGAATCCTAAAAGCTATCCCGTGGCTGGTTTTACATGTGTATAGTACTGTATATGGAGCCGCACCGCCCATGTCTGCCTCCGGTCCAGCAGTGTCCGTTGGTGCAGACTCGAGGATTCCACATCGCTATGCAAAAAGGGTGTGCATCCCTGCTTTTGAAATTCGAATTCGAAAAGAGGTGTGTGGCCCATCAACGTCGCCGAACGTCGCAGCGCACCCATTGTATGCGTCATAAGTCGCCATGCAGAGCGTGCCGCCAAGGGAGGTTCTTTCGTTGGAGATTCCGCGATGGACGACAAGGTGTGTTGGCGTGGAGGTGTCTTGCGCGACCGTTGACAAGTGCGTGGTCGGTAATGACATGGGCGATGGAGGCGGGCATCGGCGGCAGGGGTGGTGGATTGTCCGCTGTGGAGCTGCAAGCCATGGCGTCAGTGGTACCTGCCATTGTTTTCAACCAGGAGCGGAGAAGAGCGACGGCCTACAGCGGCTTGCGTTTGAGGTTGCACAAGCACAGGATGCTCCCCCTCTCCCTCTATGCACTCGCGTGTGGACCGCCACAATGGTGCGGTGGAGTGCAGGTCGAACACCGCGGCGTCCCCCCCGGCACCCCCCTCACACCTCCGCCAGCTCAACGGCTACCGCCGCGACCATTCATGGGCCTCCCACAGTGGAAGGCGCAGCGGACAACTTCTACACCAGGGCATCGACAAAATGGATGCCCCACATGTGGATGCCCCACATGTGTCGCTCATGCCCCAAGCAACGCAGTCCTCGCGAGGTTCTTTTCACAACGGGCCTGGGGAATCCTTAAGCTGTTTTCACTTTCTTTGGTTCTTAGGATTTATAAAACCACTCCATATTCCTTTTCTTTTGTTTTTTCTCCAATTAAACAGCCCGAGCAAATGCTAGGGTTGCTGGTAAGAGCAGACACCACTAGCTCTCCCGGGGAGGCTCCATCTGCTGGTGGTACTCCACTTTCCTAAAAACGGAACTTTTAGGAGTGTCTAACGACACCCTAAGGCTATACAGGGGACATTCTCCTTTTTTTTTTTTTAGGGGGGACATTTTCCTAAAAAGGTTTCAGTCCCTAACCTACCATTTTCTTCTTTTTGTTTGTTTTGAAACTAAGATATAATATTCTCTCAATTCACCTTTCACTACTTACCTACCACTGCTCCTAAGGCTATACAGGCGGCACTCTACAGCGGACATTTTCCAAATACTCTGTCAGAGGAAACACCACAGCAGTTCATTATATTGTTGTAGCAAAAGGGATATTTTTGCAGCAGACCAAAGAGGTATTGGGCGTACTTGCCTTTTGCAAACACCACGGGACCATAGGTCTTTTTCTGGATGCCTGACTGCAATTGCTGCCCCACTGGATTAATCTGACAACAACTGTGTGTTTTTCCTTTTTACAACAACTGTGTCCAAGAATCAGTCAAGAAGCTAGAAAATCCACCGGCCTAGCTCAGTTGGTAAGGCATGCAACCGGCATTCAGGAGGTCTTGGGTTCAATCCCCACTGGCCTCATGTACCTTCCTGGGCAAGCTTGGCGCCCTCCACCCGTAGAGATACGCCGTTGGTGCCGTTGGTGCCCCTGAGTGGCATTGAGCAGAGACTGCGGATGTTCATATGGGGAGGGGACCAGAGGGGAGGTACAGCAACTGGCCCAGTGAAGAAGCTCCGTCTTGATGCTACTGGCTGACCCCTGGCTGGTATCACCCACCTTCTGTAGCAGGTATCGCACCTGCTCGTGAGTGCAGCTCCCGAAAGTTCCCTCGTTGGAGGCTTGAGCACGGATGTGGCTGCTATGGGCTTCCAAGTAATACTATAATGACAATAAAAAAAGGCCTGAAAGGCTGTCCTGTCCAGATTCTACAGGTAACTGAATTGGTTGGTCTTAAAAGAATTAGCCTTATTATAAAAAAAAAGACGACAAAGAAGAAGTATAAAGAAGGAAAAGAAAAAAAAAAAGACAGAAGTGACAAAGCGCATGTGGTAGAATAGTATACCCATGAAGCGGCGATAGACAGGCGGCAGTTCGAGTCCTGTAGGAATCAACGAATTGTGCACCCATGAAGTGTTGATAGGCAGACCCTCGTTCAGATCCGGATCTTTATTTTTATTTATTTATTTATTTATTTATTTATTTATTTATTTATTTATTTATTGATTTATTTGGGACAAATGCTCCAGTCTATTCATGGGGAGCAGCACGTGCTGGGAACCGGGCCCAGCGTCCCATATAGAGTTACAAAAGTCATTTGAGATATCGGGGCCATTACCCGGCTTCAATTGAGAATCAATCTAAGAACTATTAAGCAATATTGAAGAAATTCAAGAGAATTAAAACGAGGTTGAAAAGGTATGAATGACTACTAACCTCTTTTGGAATGCTCAGAACCCCTAGACTCCCAAACAAAACTCTCTAAAACTATCCAACACTGTCTTATTCCCTGTCGAGCTCTCCCAGGCCTCACACTCCCACCCGGCTAGGTTACAGAGTAACACGACTCGCCCCAGCTCCGGCCAGCGTCGTCCCAACAGCAACCCTTGGTTGTCCCTTGGAATGCCCACCCCAAAGCATCCCCAAATCTCTCTGCCAGGCCTCACGCTCCTGCAGTCAGCAGGTTACACGGCAACACCCCAGCACCGGCCAGCGTCGTTCTGGCATCGAACAACCTCAGATCCATGAATGTGCCAGTATCAAACAGCCTAAAGCGAGTTGATAGAAGTCCCCAGAATCCTAAAGCATTCTCTTTTTTTTTTTTTTGGAAGAAACATGGATAACTCTGACAGCAATTACTAAGTCAAAAGGAAAGCCACAGAAGTCCTTCGAATGCTCAGAACCCCCAGAATTCCTGACAAACCCCTCTAGGATTCTCTAACACTGTTTTTTCCCTGCCGAGCTCTCCCAGGCCTCACGCCCCCACCCTGCTAGGTTACGGGGCAAGACGACTCACCCCAGCTCCGGCCAGCGTCGTCCCGACAGCAACCCTTGGTTGTCCCTTAGAATGCCTGTCCCAAAGCATCCCCAGAACTCTCTACCAGGCCTCACGCTCCTGCTATCAACAGGTTACAGGGCAACGCCCCAGCACTGTCCAGCGTCGTTCTGGCATCGAACCGCCACAGATCTGTGAAGATAACAGCATCAAAGAAGCCTAGTACAGTGAATGGCAAGAAGTCCCCAGAATCCTAAACCATTCTCAAGACCACCAGAAGCAACCGAGAAAATCGAACTTACTCATGAAAAATAAAAACCAATTGGGATTATCTGGAAGCCGATATAACCGAAACCATGTTGCCCCAGTGCAAATCAACTGACCAGCCTATGGCTGCCTCAACCCTCATATCCTAGATACCCAGCTCTACCAGGCCTCACACCCCCAACCGCTGGGTTACAGGGCGGCGCAACCCACCCCAGCTCTGACCTGCGTCTTCCTCATACCAGCTCACGGTTAGCCATTGGACTGCCTTCCACCCTCGGCAGTTCCCCAGATTTCTCTACCAGGCCTCTAACCCCCACATAACTCAGGTGACAGGGCAGTGCAACCAAACCCCAGCTCCGGCCAGCGTCGCTCTGGCATCAGCCAACCCTAAACTCTTGGACATGGTGGCGATAACCCACCGTCGGACGATCCGCTGAAACCCACTGCGGCGACCAAGGTTTCGAAATGCCCAGCTCCCTTTGTGCACCAGTCGCGCTCGACACACCCTGACCACCAAAACACTCCCCCTACCCCCCCCCCCSACAAGACTTATCACAGCGGAGCCACCATCTCCGTTTTTGCTATGCCCTATTCCAGTCCTGCCAACTAGCCTCCTCGCCAGCAGGACGCGTCATATCCCTCCAACTTTTTTTTTTTTTTTTTTTYTTTTTTYTTTTTTTTTTTAACCGGGGGTTGCTAGGTGTGCTGGTACGAGCAGACACACCTAGCACCTCCAGTGGGACTCCATCTATTGGTGGGGAGCATCACCTGCTAGAAACCGGGTCCAGCGTCCCATTTGGTACATCATTATAAAGAAGTGATCCTTTGGAACCGAATGCTGGGTCCAACAACCCTCCCTATTTAAGAAGATAACGGGGGCCGGACGCCACCCTGGCATGAACCTAAGATTATCTTTTTCCTACTGCTTGTAACCTGAAAATGGAAAACCTGCTGAGAAGGAGAAGGACCTCTTCACCCAGAACAAGGCGCCATATGTTTTCTTCCTTTTCTAGTCTTTCCAGCTCGCAGACTTGAGTTGAGAATTTGGTTACGGGCAGGGGAGAAAAAAGCTTACTGGATTCCCTTGATAAGACCGGGAGTGAAGCGTCATACAAAAGAGTCCTTGCCATACCAAGAGATTGGAACCAGAGCATTATTTGGAACAGTGAACAGACTTGGAAACTCTTAGGCTGGGCGAAGGGGAATTGAAGGGTTCACTGTGGTCCAATCATTGAATTGAAGTCTGTAGTTCTGACAAGAACTTTTTTCATTATCGGTTCTGCGTCTTCCCCCCCCCCCCCCCCAATTTTTCCCCCATCCCCCCCCCCCCAGCCAGTTGTTGCTGAAATTCTGAAGATCTTGGGTAATTTCTGGTTTTGATGAGTTGAACTGAATTTTTTCTTTTAGATCAGTCCACTTATCCTGTATATGAGTTTGGATTTGCTGCTTAATACTGTCGGTGAATTTTGGGCCATCTAATCTGACTTCTTCCCATTCATAGGTATTCCTTCTTTGCCAAATAGCCCATAAGACCGCCCTTCTCCCTAGAGTGAATAAGTTATGTGTGAAGCTGTCGTTTGGTTCTGGCGACCAATGGTCAAGCAATAGTGCTTTCCAATCCCATGGCCAGTCGTATATAGATTCTAATTGAGTCCAAATCTTATCCCACCAGCGCCATAGCCAGATGGAGCCAGGGCATTCAAGAAAGATGTGTTCGATTGTTTCAGGTATTTTTCTACTTGGGAACGCAGATTTGCAGAGTTTGCACCACGGTTCTGCAATGCCTCTTCTTTCTGCAGAGGACCTATCTAGCAACCAGTCATTTGTGGGAAGACACCTATGCTCAATTTGCCATTGAAGAGATGCGATTTTGGATCATTTGATCTTGGATTCTTTGAACCATTTGATATCCCTAAGCTCCGTTTTATCTATGTTCAGCTGCTTCATCCATCTTTCCGTTACCTTGCCCCTCAGATTGAGTTTCGGCCTGATCATACGGTAGGTCGACTTGACCGAAAGTGTGTGTAAAAATCTAGTGAAATTTCTGTTGGGTTTGGGTTTGGTGCCCCATGTCCAATTAGCTGGGTCAAAGGGGAGATCAGAGATTGGAGTGTTTGGTCTGAAAGCCAGGTAAGTTTGTGCTTCTAATGATAGGACTCTAATTCTAAAGAGATCCTCTATTGGCATCCAAACCGGGACTAGATCTCTGTTTAGAGATAAGACATGATTGTCCCCTAATATCCAGGGGGCGATGAGGGCCTCCTTATTTGGGGATATGAGAATGACATTTCCTACCGTCTGCGGGACGTCCTTCGACACCACCCAATCACTTTCCTGGATTATCCTCCCTTTCCTAAGCACTCTGAGCCATTCGACTGGAAGTAGGTCTGTGATCGTGTCCAGGTTTTTTTGTGTGTGTTTACAATGTTTTAGTTTGTTTTGTAGGAGGTGGGGAGAGATCCAGTCTCTAGCGGATTCATCCCATATGTGCCTGATCCTAGTTATCCCCCTCCTGACCCAGCTTCTCCATGGGGTGTCATTACAGTGCAGTGTGGTTCCATGGTGGTCTCTAATCCTATTGTTCACTTGATCCAGGTCTACATCTTTCGATGTGCCTCTCGGGATCGACCAGTTCCTATTCTCTAGCCACATGGCGGGATCATTTGACTCCACTGTCCGGGGGGCCAACCTCCTCAGTTGTTCCCAGGCCAGCCCACCCCACGTGATTTGAGGATTAAGAAGTAGTCTTTTAACCCATTGCACTCACCCGTACCTATGTGACCCCAACATGGAGGGGTAAGCTGGAGAGAAAAAAAAAACTTCACCACCCTAATCAAAGTATATCGTACATGACCAGTGCAATAACAAGATACTAGAATACCACTCTCAGGCAGGGCGAAATCCTAGCACTTCTGCAATAATAGAAATCGTTGAGTCGAAACTTTAGAAAAAAAAACGCATTCATCAATCGATATTAGCAGTGAGACCAGAGTTAAAACTCTGATGTACGAAAATCAACTTGAATTATTACTCACGAGTCCTTTGAGAAGCTAACACAGGGGCGAAAAGGAGCGAAAAGGACAGGACAGAGGAGGAGCCTCAAAAGAATTTCCAACTGATCTTCCACAAATTCCCAGAACTGCTCTCAGATATCCTTTCCCTCCGTCTGAGCTGGCGTTGGTGGAAGCACTATAGTATGGGAGGGGGGTTAATTTCTCTCAGCCAAAGTCTTGAGGGGATCAGGGGGACCGGTGCTGAGGAATAGATCTGGCAGCTGCGTTGGTAATCTGAGGAGGCTACCCTGCTGTCTCCATGATGCTTATTTAACTATCTCAATTCTATGTTCAAAGGACACTGGCCGCCATTTCAAGCGCGTGAAGCTACCCCACCAACATACGAAGCGGTTGGTCATAGGAATACTGAAGGTGCAGCTTGTATCATTACCTCTACTACACCCGCACCAACCTTTTACAACAACCAAGCAAAAAAGGATCTGCTCCCTGGGGTCATGAATTCCGCAAATTCGGACGTGTGCTGCAGAGGTGTGGAAAATCCCAGATTGATCGACTTTTCTGCATGTCTGCTTTAAACCACCAGTACTTGCCCCAGCTATCGGCCGCGGCGCTTTCCCGTTAATGCGCCGCGCCTTTAGGGCTTCGGGGTACCGGACCACAATGGCTGGAAGCGCCAGCCCAAAAAAAATTGAAATGGTACCCCGGCGCTTCGGCGAAAATCGGCACGCAGGGGCATTCCAGGCTCGGCATTGATAGCTGGGCCAAGTACTGGTGATTTAAACCACCAGTACTTGGCCCACCTATCATGTCTGCTTTAAGCCCACCCAGATCCGAACGACTTAGAGATCACCACCAGTGCACCACCCCAGCCTTGCCGATAACAAACTCACAGCAACCACAAAAAACAATTGATGGGTTTTCGGGCCTGGGGCAACCGAAACGAGATGCCCGCCATCACCAGTCAAATAAAAAAGGCAAAAAAAGAAAAAAAAAGAAAAAGAAAGGCTCCTTTGGGATGAACAAGACACACCCAAACAGGACGCAGGCCTCAGAACCATCAGTAACCAACAGTCCCAGCACCCAGGTTTTGTTAGTAGCACTCGGATAGCTGAGATAATCGGTTGGCTATCAAGAGGGGCGCTATTGGGAGAAAACTGCAAACACAGAGGACGCTGGTCCTGCTTTCCCGCACCATAGAGGACACTGGTCCTGCTTTCCACAAAAAAAAAAAAAAGAAAAAAAAAACAAAAAAAAAACGCGCTGGCACTTCAGCGAAGTTTGGCGCACAGGCGGTTCACCCCTTCAGCAAAACAGCAGTGAAGCAAAAGGGCTGCCGCCACCAGCCAAATGAAAAAGAAAAGCACCACGCTGGCACTTTGGTAAATTTTGGCGCACAGGGGAGGGGGCGCATGGGTTCCGTTTATTTGTTGGTAGAGGGATCTTGGCCCAGAATAACCGCTTGTATGTAAAAAAAAAAAAAAAAAAAAAAAAAAGGTAGAGGGAGCTCGGCCCAGAGTAGGGAACAACATCTCGGAGTAGAGGGACCTTGGCCCAGAATAACCGGTTTTATTTGCTGCTAGTAGAGGATCCTCGGCCCAGAATAGGAAACAAAATGTCTGAATCCTTACAAGTACAGCAGCGCCCAGACATGCGCTCTGGGGGACCAGAAGTGGGACCTCGGCCCAGAATAGGAAACAAAATGTCGGAGCCCTTCCAAGTACCGCAGCACCCAGACATGCATGCCGGGGAGTACACGTCTGCTCAGCAAAACAGCCCCGGGTGCAATGCTGGTGCTGGGACCTCGGGGCCCAGAATAGCGACCAAATCGTCGGAGCCCTTACAAGTACCGCAGCGCCCAGACATGCATGCAGGGGAAACGTCTGGTCGGCAAAACAGCGCCCCCGGGCCGGCGCTAGGTCCCACTTACAGGAATGAAGCGATATCGACCGTAGATAGCAAAGATCAACGGCCAGAATCTCTTAATCCTTGCAAGTGGGACCTTGCCCCCGGGTGTAATGCTGGCGGTAAGAGATTGGCAACGTGGCAGCTTAGTACAAATCCCAAGTAGAACAAATCTCCTTTTTTTTTTTCTTTTTCTTTTTTTTTCTTTTTTTCTTTTTTGAGAAAAAAACCCTTCGAAAACCCACTATCTCGGCGGTGGTGAGAGAACCGCAGGGATTGAGGTTTTCCCCTGTGGGCCGCTCCATCTATTGGTGGGGCTTCTCTCCCCCAGGTGTCAATTCAACGGACGCTAGACCCGACTTCCAGCAATTTGGATTCTACAAGCGAAGCCCAGTAATGCCTCTCCCCAGGACCTCAGGTGCTAGTGGTGTCTGCTCTTATCAGCACCACTAACACTAGTGGGGGAAGTTGTTAAAAAAAAAAAAAAAAAAAAAAAACTTGTAGTCT
>BFEA01000131.1:1474751-1489923 GCA_003427395.1 Chara braunii
AAAGTCTACCCAGAGTAAGGGTACTCACAGAAAACGTTCTAGTATTTGCCTCTTTTTTTTTCTTTTTTTTTTAATTTGCCTGTTTTGGCTTGGGAGCATTTGGAGACTCTTGGATGTCTAGAGGAGTCGGGGCAGTAAATGGTATACGGGATCTGGAAAGGGCCATTGGAGATGGTATATGGGATCTGGAAAGGGCCACTGGAGAACGCGGGACCAAATGTCTCCTTAGTTAACTAGGTCCTGCGCTATCATGAAGGGTCGAAGACAAAGCGGCACTTGGTTGAAACAAAGTGTGACCATGAGTACCAGGCTGTTCATTTAGCAGCTCTGTGCGAAGCAATGCCCCTGGAATGAGTGCACATTCTGCAAGTTGGTGCTACATTAAATAAGCTTAGGGTGTATGGGATAGAGAATTGAATTATCAGCCGCAGGAGCAGTGTTCGGCTTGCCTGTGGAAAATAGATAAAATATCAGACGATGGAGTGGTGACATCTTCGTCATGGGAGGCCCAAAGAGCTCAACTGTCTCCGGGACAGGAGATGACCCTAATGGATCAGCAGACCCCTCTTCCTTTGTTGCCTTAGCTTGTTCCGGTCTGTGTTTGGGAATACAAGGACTCAGGGTCAGGCCATTTGCCATCTCGTTGCCCGTACATTCATTGCCTGTGGATCTGAGGGATTGGGCACGGGAGCATCCTCAAGCCCCCGCGGAAAATCATCGACTTTTATCAATATGAGAAAACTACGGTGCAGCCAGGGTTTGAGTTTGTAATAATTGCACTTGAGGCAAAGGGGCCGACAATGGTGAACGTATATGACCTACGTTTCAGGTCCGGTGGGGTCACGTGGGGATGTGTCGTATTCGAGGGATTCCCTGAAGTGCAATTGCAAACTGTTTTCGTGACCGCGCCCAGGTTACCCCTATCAATAATATTCAATAATTGAACATGTGATGTCAACTTACTTAAACGCCCTCCAATAGACGTAGGATGGCAAGTAGCCAGAAGGTGGATCGCTTAAGGTTGGGTACAGGGTACAGAACACGGCAGTGAGGTTGGTGTCAGCATTATCGCATTTTTGGGAACTGTTGACGGATCTGTCTGTAGTCCAACAAGCGAGTTAAACATTTTGCCAGGTTGGTGTGACAATGCTTTGGAGGTCGGACTCTTCAATTCTCGTGCCTTCACACACAACACATAGCGGCAATGCTTTGGACATAATTCTTCTGGCACACCAACTCGCAGTCCGGACCGCAAGGTGCATAATTTGCCACAAAAAAAAAGTTTAACTCGCTCGTTGGAAATTATGCAGCTTGCGGTCCCGACTGCGAGTCGGTGTGCCAGAAGAATTATGTCCAAAGCATTGCCGCTGTGTGTTCTGTGTGAAGGCACAAGAATTGAGGAGTCCGACCTCCAACATATGTTCCTCCACTGCCGATTGTCTGTTCTTTTCTGGGAGTGGTGGCGAGGAGGCTCAGTGCCTGTGCCGCGGACGTCTTCGAGATGGTCAGAGGATTTTATCTTGTTGGCCGATATGGGACAGTAATGGGAACCTTGGGGCCTTGGGGTATGCAGAGGAGACATTGCGGGGTGCAGTGCTTCGGACTTCTTGAACTCTCAGAAAATTCAGCAGTCAGAGAAGTGGAGAAATGCTCACCCCCCCCCAATGATAAAAGCAGAGGTTAAATATAACATCTCTACAAATTGGACACACAAAGTAGTAAATAAAGGATACCGGACTTGTTGGGGAACGCGTCTCGTTCGCAAACAGTTATGGGACCCTTGGGGTATGCAGAGGAGACATTGCAGGGTGCAGTGCTTTCGACTTTTCGGACTCTCAGAAATTCAGCAGTCACAGAAGTGGAGAAAGGCTCACCCCCCCAATCATAAGAGCAGAGGTTAAATATAACATCGCTACAGATTGGACACAACTTAGTAAATAAAGGATACTGGACTAAACCAATGAATTGGTTCCTCTCTCATTGGAGACGGTTCCCAGATCGGGTTAAGGTTTCAGTGCAACAGCAGTCAGTACCGCCTTTGACCTTTCTGTTCTTTTTTCTTTTTCCTTTTTTTTTTTCCACCAAAGCCCTTTTTCGCTCTTTAGTTGTAAAAATGTAGTTGTAATTGTAGTTGTAATTGTAGTTGTAATTGTAGGGTTTTTTTTTTTTTTTTTTTTTTTTTTTTTTTTTTTTTTTTTTTAATGGGAACAAGGCTCCAATCTCTTCGTGGGGAGCAGCACGTGCTCGGAACCGGGCAGTTGTAATTGTAGGTTGTAAAACAACCCAAGTCAATGCTAGAGGTGCTGTATTTCACCTGACTGGTTGAGGGACAGGTCGAGGGACAGGTTCTTTTTTTTTTTTTTTTTTTTTTTTTTTGTTCAGGAGAAGAGTAGGATAAGTTGGAGGCAGTGAGGATGTTGTTTGGTAGTTGGTGATTGTTGGTTGAGAACTTAGGAGGGATACTACAGCGGTCTGGATCTGAATCCCGCCGGAGTTGCCGGAACCAGGTCTGCTGGTTTTTTTTTTTTTTTGTAAGGTACGCCGGGCCCGTTCCCCGGTTTCTTTCGAAAAAGAAAGTTTTGAGCTCAACAAAAAAAAAAAAAAAAAAAAAAGCTCAGCGTTGAGAAAACTCAACTTGGGCGGGCGCTCCCCAGCAAGGGCGGGTGCACATGGGACAGCACAACCCCATGTCCTCGACAGCTTTCTTTACCTTTTTCTTTTTTTTCTTTTTTTTTTAACAACTTTTTTTTTTGCCTTTCGTGCACACTTTGACCGGTGCCAAGCAAATGATTAAATTTATTAACTTCTGTATTTGAGGCATTTTTCAGTCTAGATACAGCCATAACGACCGTCCATTGTATTCGGGGGAAGAAGGTAGGCTTCTGCGTCGTTAGTCAAAGTGTTCTTGGTTGATTCATTAGATTCTATCCGGAAACAGGAAAACTCTGCTTGCAGGGGTCCCCTCTAGATAGTCTTAGGAGTAGGCAGTGGAAGGTAAACAAACAGAAGTTCAGAGAAGAATATAGACAGTTGTGATCACCCACCCCACCCACCCCAAAAAAAAAAAAAAAAAAAAAAAAAATCCATCTGGACTCGAACTCAAGCCTGTGTTTCTGCAGCCCATAGGTGTACCCCCCTGTACCCACTGATCGGCCAGTCCCCAGGCAATTGACGAATTTTTCATTCATCTAGTTGGATGTGTATTCGAACTGACATCTGCTCCTCACCAGTTCATCGACGTACCCACTACTCTCTAAGGTTCGTTGGTGCTCACCGCTTTGGTCGAGTCCTTGGGGATTCCATGGACATCCTAAGACTTGGTACGAATGCAGGTCCGGTCGTCAACAGCTACATGGCAAGGTGATCTGGGGCAAGGTCCCGCTTGGACAGATCCTTCGTATCTGGCCTTTTATCTTCAAGAATCTACGGCCATTCTTTTCTTCTTCCGAAATAAATCACTTTATAATACTATCGAAAAGCTATGCTTGCAGGGGTTCCCTGTATAGCCATCAGGGCCGTGGTCCCACTAGCAAAGGGGATAGGATAGAAATCCTGAATCTGGCCTTGTTTTACGCAGAGATACAGAAAAGCACTTCGATCTCGATTTCCTGCTCCTGTCCATCAAACGCGTCCAGATTCAGGCATCCAATCCAACACTGATTGCTAATGGGACCATGGCCTAGGAGTTACTGTAATGGAAGCTCGTGAAAGAAAAAAGACATGGGCCTTCGTAGTGGTAGCTCCTGAGAGGAAAAAGATATATTTCAAAGGGAAAAAGAATTTGAGAGACGAACATAGTGTAGTCTCTTTAAAAAAAAAGAAAAAAAAGAATAAAAAAAAAGAAGAAGAAGAAAGAAAGAAAGAAAGATTCCACAACATGGAAGACAGCCAGTTAAAATATGTACGTGAGGTAAAGGAGACTGCTCTTGCACCACTGTATTGGTGCCAACCCACCCCATGGGCCTGCTGGGCAGAGTTTCAAGCTTTGGTTGGTATTGAACTTCCCCCGTGTGAGACATTAGAGTAGCAACGGGATGAGACGAGGAAAATATATACAACAACGGGATGAGATTAGGAAAATATATACAAAAAAAAACAAAAAGATTGAGAGAAGAATGTAGATAGAAAAAAAAATATATATATACATATCGTCACAAACAGAACTGCCCGGTAAACGGCAGGCAGAGAGAGAGAAGAGGACAACAAACGAGGGGGCTGTGACGAACTGTTTCGTCGCAGTCTCACCGACTCATCAGGAGGCTGAACCCTCAACAGTCTGCAGAATCCCCTCAACCCTCTATTTTTATTTTTACTTTTTATTTTTTCCTAACCGGGAAACAGTGCCAGGAATCAGGCTTGGCATCCCTCACATAGACATTGCGGTCCTGTTTGATGGCAAGACAACATCTGTCCCCCAATGAAGAGAATACAGCTTTTTTTTTTTTTTACATCTCTCAAATTTCTGTACCGATCAGGAACACACACACACACACACACACACACACACANAAAAAAAAAAAAAAAAAAAAAAAAAAAAAAAAAAAAAACAAACAAACAAACAAACAAAACAAAACAAACAGGCTGAGCCACATTGGTAATGAGTTCACTCAATTTGCCGCTGGACCTGCTGCAGGTGTAGTAGCTCCCCGGCGATAGTCAGAAACCTCTGCGAGAGAACTCAATTGAGTGAACTCATTACCAATGTGGTAATGAGTTCACTCAATTTGCCGCTGGGGTGGAAGTTCATATCATCACCCCTTAGCTAGCTGTCAATTCGCACGATGTCAAAAAAAAAAAAAACAATCTTTTCTCCCCCACGAGCTGGGCCCCCCACCCTTTACAAGATGGGACGCCAGCAAGCTTTCCAGGTGGAATCCCGGGGCCAAGTCCCACTACCGGATGCCAAGGTTTTGGTCCCCCCTATGCTGCACTGTGTGACATTCTATCCTGCCGTGGACTGCAGAAGATTGCACGAAGAGGAAATAACGTTCACACAGAATATGTAAAATAGTTATTTGATCACCGTCACTCATTGGTGGGCAATTTTTTTTTTTAGGCCAACGGCGGTAGTCTGGTTTTCGTTCTTCGCGTGGTGCGCAGTGTGCAAGGAATGGAAACCCCAAGTCTCGACAGACAGCATGCACATCCTCAGGCCGTCGCCCCAGTAGGGAAATGCTGTGCCCTCACTAACATGTGCATATTAAATGCTGTGCGCTCACCAACTTGTGCAGACTCTGAGGCGGATTGCACCAGCTCTCGCAGAGGGCTCCATCCCCTCTCATTGCGCTTTGGGCCAAGTCGCCGCCAAGACCCTCACCCTCCAACTGACAGAGGGCATGCGCATCCTCAGGCCTTCACTCCAGTAGGAAAATACCGTGCCCTCACCGTGACTGACTCGTGCAAAACATTATGTGCCCTCACTGACTTGTGCAGAGGCGAAATGGGCTCGATCCCCTCTCATTACACTTTGGGGGTGGCACTGCATCAAAAACCCTCCAGCTCCAACGGTATGCCGCACACGACTTTCTTTTTCTTTGTCCTTCACGTCCAACCGTCGCACTGCGAACCAAACATTTTCCTGCGGTTCTGGGAGTTAGCCCAGCCTGGGCCCTGACTTTCAGAGGTGGGACCGTACAAAGTTTCACAGTTAGAAGGGACTCCTAACGCTCTCGGAGTCTCCATTTCGAAATAAGAGCTATGCCCTCTGTGTCTTCTCTTTTTGTCCTCAATCCACCACACAACGCAACATTGCAATTTCCCCATTTTCAAAGCCGGTACATTTACGATGTTCGACTCGGCCGAATGGCACGTGATGGACAGTGATGCTGAAAGCGACCAATTGCATGCTGAGCGCTGGGTAGAGAAGCCAGGGCCGTTTTTTTTTCCTTTCTCTTTTCGAAGGGCGACGGCCTTGAGTTATGATTGAGCTGACCGGCCCCAGGCAATTCAGAATCATTTGGCTTTACTCATCATGTTCCAACATCATCATCCTGTTTCGAGCCCCGGTCTGTACTTCAACAGCTCACGAGTACCCTCTGAGCTCATTTTTCGGCACGTAGTTTTTGGGCAAAAACGAGATCCGACTTCTTTCCCAACAATTCGGCGGCGGCTCTGCATCATCCAGGATGTAGAAACGTTGGCAGATCTTGCACATTTTTGGCGTCTTCGTACTGCTTTCGAGAAACGGAAGAAGCCACACACGTCTCGAGTAGAGAAAAAGCAGGCGCATTTGTTTGGGGTATTTTTTTTCTTCTGGTTGTGCCCGTGGGCCATGCATGGTTCACACAGGTTTCCGTGCAATGTCCGCAGTTCACCACAGTGCGTGACATCTGGTCCGAGTGCCCGTTCAAATGGGACACCGGTTGGGCCACCCCTTTTGGCAGAGTACTCTAGCAGCCTTCGCGAGGCACTAACATTTCAACGTTCTTAGCAAAGGCACTACTTTCCCCGTTCAGTGGGACACCGCTGGACCCACCCTCTTGTATTCGCTTTTACGACGGCACAGAGCATGATAACATGTACACCTTCGCTCGGCCCTGATAACGGCAACCACCATCGTTCCGGCAGCACTGAGCATATAGTGCACCTCACCCGTAGTTTCTTTGGGCCTCGTTCGACACCACTACAAAACCCTTACCTTGTACGGGCGCCCTCATAACAAAAAAGTGATTTTTTTTTTTTAAATGCCCCCTTCAGTGGTAGTGGTGCTGTTAAGAGCAGACAAAACACTAGTGATTAATTTTCTCTTACCCCATTTTTCGTTCCAGAACCACTCACAAAAACCCTTAACGGTTAGGCGCGATTATGTTTCAGGTGCCTCCGTTTCCATTCGAAGTCGCCGAAAGAGGAATTCGAATGTCCGACCCACAGTTGCATCGGACAGAATTATGTCCGCTACCTTTGGGCCAGGCAGGGCTGTGATATGGGCGCGCGATGTCATCCGTGAATGAGGAGAATGCGCACACGGACTCTAACGATTCGAATTCAAATCCCGCACCACCAGTTTGCTTCGCAAACCTTGCATTTTAGAGTCCCTGCGCTGCGCGCACATTTTCGACGTTGCACCTTGCATTTTAAATTCCTTGTGCGCATTTTTGACGTTGCATGTGCCAGTACTCTACCATTGCGGCGCCACACATGGCTTCGCTTGACTACCGTGTGACGTGTTTTCGCAAGGGAGTTCAGCTGTGCACGGCGGTGGACGTGTTTTCGCAAGGGAGTTCAGCTGTGCACGGCGGTGGACGGGATGAAGCGGCCACAAGAATAGCATTACCCCGAGAGAAGACAATGGTCGCCAGTGCCGTCCTCATGGTCTGTTGGCACATGGAGATGGAGCTGTCTTCCTCACCATGTCAGCCGTGCGGTCCTCGGAACGGAGTTGTCAACTTACATCAGGACAAAGCAGGGAAGGCAGAGGACCGCAATGATATACAAGAGCACACGGAAGTACGACAGAGGGGCTGCAGTGCCGACGGGCAAGCTGCATTCGAATTCAAACCTATAACCGCCAACGGCCATCTCAACCGCCTCCACGCGGACCCCCACAACGGTCGCCTCCAAATGCCAGCCGAAACGATGAACCGGAGGGACTGCGAGGGCACAGGCGGGGAACCGCACGGCCATTGGAGGTTGATCTGCGACTGCAGTCCTGCGGTGGACCAGGAATACCAACGGCAGACCTGACATTAAACAAAAATAAAAAGTCGAAATGGTTTTTTTCTGGACGTAGGGTGCCACCCACTACTTTCAAGTCACCTCCACTAGCCTCCTTGCATCAAGGTCCGTTTTGGCTGAGGAGCCCTTACTTTTGGAGCGCCCCACCTTACAGCCGCGAATGTGAAAACAAGTTCAGCGTTTTTTTCTTCGTGATTAGGGAGGGGTGGAACGATGAAAACCTTACACGTCAGGTTTTTGTAGTGCTGTCGAACACGGCCCTTTGCCACATCCACCTCCACTCCCGCTAAACGTCATTCCGCCATCGTCCACTGGGCCTGTCCCACATAGCACATGGGCGACGATACAGTAACAAGACCGTCGCGCGCCACACCGCCATTCGTCCAATGCGCCTGTCCCTCATGGGCGACGATAGCGTAACAAGACCGTCGCATGGTACGCGTGCGTCACACAACCTTCTGGCCTCCGGGCCAAAAGAGAAGAATGTCTCTCTCCACCATCTCCAAAGGGTCCAACCTCGTCAACACCGCCAACAATTTTCCGCCGTTCATTTCGTGACAGAAGCGGGCCTTCCAATGAATGTTGGATCGTTTTTTTCGTTTTCGACATATCTGGAAGTGTAAAATGAGACAACACCCCTAAGAGGCTGATCCCACAATTCTTTTTCGGTTTTTCTAGCTCCTTCCGCGTTTTGTGAGAAGTGGGATACAACCCTAAGAGGCCGATCCGCCAATTCGTTTTCGTTTTTTTTCATAAAGCCCAGGTTGTTTTAGAGGTGGGGTAGACGGATGGTGGTAAAGGTACTCTCTGGAGAAAAAAAGAGATCGCACACGTTTCCGTACGGGGCGCGCCTTCAAAACAATTCGAATGTTTCTTCTCAGGGCCTCCTTCGAGATCCCACACGGGTGACGATTGTGGCAGGTTTCGTGAATGAATTTCAAAAAGCGCCCTCCCCCCTCCCCCTCCCCCTGGAAGTCGGCGGCTGTGCACAATTGGATTTTTTTTTTTTTCGGTTCTGTCGTCCTCGGCCGTTCGATGTCCTCAGATGACGTTGGCACCGAGTACCTCCAGATACATTTGTGGAGACGTTGACTGCCCGTCAACTCCATGGGATCCGAATTCGTTTTTCCGCACCGCAGGGCGCAACCACGACTCTCAGGGTTTTATTTTTTATTCTCTTGGAAAAAACAAAAAAGGACGACGACCTTCAGATAATATCATTGAGCTGACCGGCCCCAAACAATTCACTAGTAGTTGGTTTTTATTAGTAGTTGGTTTTTATTAGTAGTTGGTTTTACTCGTCAAGTTCCATCATCCGGATTCGAACACAGGTCTGCATTTCAACAGTTCATGTGTGTACCCACTAAGCTAGGCTCTCGTGTCAGGGTACTTTTCCCAACATTTTCTTAAAACAGCTGTGCTGTATGGGATCACGTACCCGGGGCGAGGTCCCACAAGCAAACAGGATTGGATTAAATGCCAGAATGTGGACGTATTTTATGCAGATATGCAGACAAGCAGTTGGATCGCGATTTTCTACACCTCCCCATAAACACGGGCACATTCAGTAGTTGAATCCAATCCTCTGCGCTTGTGGGATCTCGCCCTAAGGCTCTTGAGTAGAGCCTCGCTCATTTTTTTCTCCCCTATCCCGACCGAATCATCTGACTGACAGTCAGTCAGCACGTGTGAATCTGGAATCGTGCTCCCGACCCTTCTTTTCCATTTTCCATAAAAGACCATTGCATCCTTCGGGACATCCGTTAAAATTAGAACGATACAGAGAAGGGTAGATTAGCAAATCGACCCTGCGTCTTCAAGGATGACACGCATAAATCGAGAAACGGTCCATTTTTTTTATTAGAGAAATAAAACAAACAACAAAAGACTAATGCAAATGCGTTTTCCGTCGGCCCCTTAATCTCACCCTAATAATTTCAAGAGACCCATGGCAACGAGTCCCCTTGTCACTGGCAGATACAGATTAGATACTTTTGAGGCCGCTTTCCACGGGGTGAAGTCCAAGGCCATGCGATTTCCAGATAGGACGGCATAGTGGGTTTATCCCCAATAATTTCTCCACGCCGCTGCTACTGGGCCTCCGTTCCAAGGGCCAAGTCCCAGAAGCGGCGTCGAGCTACCTCAACGCCTGAATCTGGACGTGTTTGTGGAGACGTGCATTTAGGAAACTCGACACCATTTCTGCACATCTCCGCAAAAGCGTCCAGATTCATGCATTGAGGAAGAGCTCAACACTGCTACTGGGCCTCCGTTCCAGGACCAAGTCCCGCTAGCAGCGTCGAGTTTCCTCGACGCATGAATCTGCACGCGTTTGTGGAGATGTGCAGAAATAAATCGCGTTGAGTGAATCTGAACGTGTCTGTGGAGATATGCAGGGAAAAACCGCGTTACAGTTTCCTCCACCGCACATCGCCACAAAGTTGACCAGATTCATCCGTTGAGGACGCTCAACGCTGCTACCGTCTTATCCGGAACACAAGACATAAATGCATCCTTCCGGAAAAATGGGTATATACATTCAGGAGCAGCCTGCATTATTATGTCGGGGGTGAGAGGGTAGAGGGACTTGGCCTCCGGACGCGACGCTTAAAACTTTGCTTTCTTTTGTTTTTTTTTTTTAAACTTTGCTTAAAACTTCGAAAGAAGAAAATGCCATACCATCAAACAGCCTCTTTAAATTGTTTAGTAGCTTTTTGGGTTTCTTTTTCTCTTTTTTTTATATTAAACTTGTGATCAGAACAGATACTACACTTGATCTTAGCCAAATGGTCGAGAAAAGTATAGTTTTTTTTTTTTTTTCCTTCTCTTAGGTATTGCCGTGAAACTGACCCGGCCTACGTAAACGACGAAATTCGTTCATCTGTTTCCATTTGGATTCGAACTGACGTCCGCATTTCAACAGCTTTACGCGTGTACCAACGGACAAGTGTGAAACCTACGGAATGTGCTGAGCTACCCTCTTCACCTGGGCAGAACGCCCAATCATTATCGACGTATACGGACAGAAATGTGTGCCAAATACGGATAAAATGAAAGGAAGGCAGTTGTATTCGTGCGAGGACCGTATGGAAGCCGTCAGCACTTTTATTTTTATTTTTTTTAAGAAAGGCTACGGCCTTTAAATATCGTCCTTTGAATTGACCTGCCCTAAGTCAGTCAGAAATGCATTATTTGCACTGATCTGCCTCCAGTGGAGTTCGAACTCAGCGGCTACGGCGTTTAAATATCATTCTTTTTTTTTTAATAAAAACAAAATATCAATTGAATTATGAAAAATCAATGGTCACGATTGACCTGCCCTAGGTAATTTAGAATTGCATTATTTTTGTTTACTTACCTGCGTCCAGTGCAGTTCGGACTCAGGTCCGCATTTCAACAATTCAGTGGCTTATAGTTGCGTGTGAGGCATCTATCAGTCAATATACAGCTATAATGACCGTACGTTAGATACAGCTATAAAGACCGTACATTGTATTCGAGGGAAGAAGGTAGTGCCCACGCCGTTATAAATTTCAAGCTGGTTGATTTCCAAATGGGGTGTGGAACGAGATTCAACGAGATTCATCAGGAACATACCTACCAACTGGGCTTAACGTCTCCCTTTAAGGTTCCTTTTCAAGCCCTATGGGTCAGATCCAACTTGCACAGATTCTCTACTGGCCGTTGATCACTGTAATCTACGGCGAGAAATTAAAGAGTTGGGGGTAAGCAGGAGTCGACCTCATGTTACCTCGCGTCTATACCCCTCGAGGACATACAGACAATCAGATTCACGACGTAACTGGATCTTAATGTTTTGTCATCACGATCTCAGAAAGAGCAGATCCACTACGTTACTTGTCATTATGTGATAATATCACCCCTTAGCTATCATTGCGGTCTCAGTGAAAACACACTGCACACCACCATCACTCTTTACTCGTAGTAAAGATTATACAGAACACTAGAAGTCTACGTTCTCCATCTTTCGGATGGTACAGGCAGAGGTCTGGATTCTCTATCCCTTGTTCACCTCCTTTTCGTCCATGCTCCAACTATGACGAACTAGCAGCTCTCTCTCTCTCTCTCTCTCTCTCTCTCTCTCTCTCTCTCTCTCTCTCTCTGTGTGTGTGTGCGTTTGTGTGTGTGTGTGTGTGTGTGTGTGATGAAAGTACATTTAGCGTTACCTACACGGAGAATGGCCCTATTGAGCGTTACCTAAACAGACAATGGACCCTATTGACCAGTACGCTCTCTCTCTCTCTCTCTCTCTCTCTCTCTCTCTCTCTCTCCATCTTATCGAGAACAAACGTTAACTGGTTTTCAGTGTTCACACATACCGGAATTGCGTACTCGCTCCAGGTCAGCGTGCGACAAAAGGAGACGGGCACTCGTACAAAGGTTTCAGCAGGGCCGATAACTAGCACGGACAGGTCTAAATTCAAGTAGAGCTGTCCTTCGGGACATCAGGCTTGGCCCCCGTGGAAAGACGACACGAATTAATCGACAAATAGTTAAAAAAAAAAGGAAAATCGGGTTACTGCAGGCACCAGCGAGACGGTACAGAATAGACGGACTTGTAGTAGGACAAGTTCGGAAGTAAGAACGCGCGACAACGGTCAAAGCAAAATGTCCACAAGGACCATGCGGGTAGGAAGATACGAAGGGTAGCCTGCAAAGAACATACCGTCTTCTTTCGCGGCGTTCTCAGTCTAGACGCAGCGATAATGAGCGTGCGTTCTATTCGACGGAAAGAGAAGAATCGTTTTTCAAATGCCTTCACAACTGGCAGAACAGACCATAATCCACAACCAATCCGATCCCTGATAAACAAAAGCTGATCGAATGGAGGTGTATTTTCTTCGTGCTCGCTAGATCGAGATAGGCGGGAATTCAAACCTAACGTTAACTAAAATGCAGTGGACTCGTCTCCGATCTAGCCTAATGGTTTGCACAACCGAAGAATCACAAACAGACAGAATACGGACTGCTCACAGACATCAGGGTGGGAGAGGTTGGCAGATTCTAAGCTGCATGTACTTACGCACCTCTCTCTCTCTCTCTCTCTCTCTCTCTCTCTCTCTCTGCGTGTAGGAGACGGACAGGGATACAGTGAGGATGCTCTCTCTCTCTCTCCCCCCCTCTCTCTCTCTCCCCCTGTGTGCAGAAGACGTGCATGGATTCGTGAGGATGCTCTCTCCCTCTCTCACTCTGTCTCTGTCTCTGTGTGTGTGTGTGTGTGTGTGTGTGGAGAAACGAAGAACGAGACGACTCATCACGTTGAAAATCAGGGCGCCAGAAGCAACAAGCCGAGGATCAATGTTGGCACAGAGGCGACGGAATTCGGTTCAACAGAGAATAAAAATAGCAGAAGGAAATGACAAGGAACCGATACGAAGGCAGCCACGGAGTAGTCGGAACCAATACAACAAACTGGTGAATGAAGACACCTATTAGGTATCCAATCAATCTTTAATCAATCATTACCGATGTTCAAGTACTAGGAAAATCTTATGACAAACACTACGTAGAGGTAGTTACAACACTCACCTTGCTCGTCAAACCACGCTACTCGGACGCCATCCTAGCCCTAGGAATACCACCTTTAGTATAATTCACTCTTACGGTACAACTGTATGGTTGGTCACGACCGTCACACGCACCGAGATGACCGCAAGATCTATTTATGGTGTTTCTAAACTGCACCCGATCTGCTGAAAATCTGACAATCAAACTTACAGATTGAGGCAATCAAGGACAAGCAGACAATGACAAACCGCACAGTGGGCACACACACGCCTCCAGACAATCAGAAATCAAAACGCATCTACGTGAAATAAGAATTTCGATACCCTGCTCCCCTGCATCCCTGTCGATGCACTCTGTTGCAGAATCTCAGGGCCAAATCCCCCTCCCTCGCCCCCCGACCCCCCCCCCCCCCCCCCCCCCCTCCCCCCCCTCTCTCTCTCTCTCTCTCTCTCTCTCTCTCTCTCTCTCTGTGTCTGTGTGCGTGATTGTGGCAGTTGTCACAAGTAATGCCCCAACCGATACACTTTCTTCCCTACTCCAACAAAAACCGCGTTCGTACTCTTCCCCTTTCTCCCCCCCCGACCGTCTACCTTTCCATACTCGCCTAATCCTTCCGATTCCTTCGCCTTTTTTTCCGTAGCATCTCCTGGAGAGTAGTCACTTTTCTTTTTCAAGCTCTTACTGCAATGAGGCACTGACAGACAACAGTCTTAGATTACAGACAATATACAGAATAACGAAGGGATAGAGCAAGCACATGTAAAATTCCAAAACTTTCGCCGACTTCCGCCGCGCCCCCCCCCCCCCCCTCACTTTTTAAAACCCTCCTTCCAAAGATTCCGCACGGGGTGGAAATAAGTGCTCGGCAGCTGGTACGGCAAATTGTTTTCTAGCTTCTTACGAACTCTTCCAGCTCGGTACCGCATCCCTCACAAAATGGCCACATTCCTAGCACATATATTATTGTTAATTTCTCATTTTTACTCGTATATAATCATATTATTTCATAGATAATTCATAATTCAATTCGTCCCGACACTTTCCACCTCTCTCTCTCTCTCTCTCTCTCTCTCTCTCTCTCTCTCTCTCTCTCTCTCCCCTCCCGGACGCTGTAGACCTCTCTTCTCTCTTCCCAATTCGAGAACATCCCCAGCCGCCGACGAATCGCCGACATCCGCACCCGGTAAACGAAAGAAAGCAACAGAGAGACGACGTTGACATTCGTTAGCGTATGGTATGTTCTGTATCCATTTTCAGAATAGAAAAATTAATCTAGACGTCCAGATCAGCCATGTACAGGGCCCAGCCGGTGTCCATCCTGTTCAGATGCAAAAATAACCATCACCCTCCATTCACAGCCACGGCTTAGGAAAACGCTGAGAACCCCAACATACCAACAACACCAACCTTTGCTCCGTCTCCCCCACCACCAAGCTCTCTCCGTCGCACCATCAACAGCAGTCGCGCCTCTCTCTCTCTCTCTCTCTCTCTCTCTCTCTCTCCCCCCCCTCCTCTACGATCATGCGCGTCGACTACTCTAGTCCCACAGACTCACACTCCTCATCACCTTACAACAGACCGACAAAAACAAAGCACATAACTTCCTCCTTCCCCTTCACTTGCGTGGCTAATTGCCGAGCCGCCACGTTCTCCCATTATCGCCTGCTCCACCATCTAGTTGTCATTCGCGACCACATTCACTGCAATCTCAGTACTCCGACAACCATCGAAAGCCAGCCACCATCATCGACCTTCCAGTTCCCACAGCGCAAACGTCATCCCATTCATACTCGTGTCCTCCGATTCATGACTCTCGCTCGATCTCCCTTCGATTCCACAACACTACGTCCTCCTCCCCCCCCCCCCCCCCCCCCCCCCCCCCCTGCGGGCATTTAAAAACACCCCCCCCCCCCCCCCCCCCCCCCCCCCCCCCCCCCCTCCCTCTTCATCCATCAGATAGATCTCCTCC
>BFEA01000131.1:1497898-1517346 GCA_003427395.1 Chara braunii
CCCCCCCCGTTTTTGAACTTTTTATGTTTTTTTTTTTGCGATGGGGTAGGAGAGGCCCCCCCGACTCGAAACCCACTCCCCTCTCCCAAAACCCCCTCCCCGATCGGCCACGTTAGCGGCCGAAAGTTCTCGGCCGAAGCGGCCCCGGCCGGGGGGGTCCCGGCCTAGGCCGGCGGCCGCGGCCTGGGCCGAACCCGGCCGCGGCCAGCGTGCAACATAGCCTAATAGCACTAGCTGCGCGATTCAGAGTCTAGGTGGTTCAAAAGTAATGGCCTCATTGGGTTCACATCGACACCACAAGGAAAAAAGGTTGCCTAATTAATGTTTTTGTGAACGTATGCTTGCAGGACTTCAACTCTACATCTAGAGGTCTAGAAGTCGATGCTCTGGCCTATAAGACCGGACACTTGTTCGAGTCACGAATGGGGGAGGGAGACTTGGTCCGGTCCTAGCAGTACGCCCCAACCGAGCACGAGCCGACAACGGATTGGTGGGGGTTGGAAGTCTCGTCGTGGGTTGGAGGCCTAACTGTTGGGTTAGGGGCCCAAACTGCCTATAGGCTCAAGCAGACTAAGTCTGCTGGCCACAGGATGAGAGGTTTGTGGGTTGGTACTCTTCTTATAGAAGAGGTGCCCCAATTACTCTTGTAACGGAAGCCAGCTCAGTAGGTACATACATTGAGATTTTACCCCGCAAATACAAGGTTCGAACCCTACCCGACCAACTAGGCTAACTCCTTTTGGAGCAGCCCATTCAGTGGCATGGCACGGTCAATTTCGATCACACGATCATCCTGATCAAGCGACTGAAATCGTTTGCGCAGGTAAGCATAGCCCTTGTGTGAGAATGACACGTACAAATCAAGGAATTTTTTTTTTTTTACTTTTTTTTTTATCCCACGGGGTTCGAACTCGAACTTATATTTCAAGGCTTCGTGGTTGTGTCATGGGACTGATTAAGAAGGGGGAGGAATCCATTGGCATAAGCCAACGGTCGAGAAAAAAAATAGGGAGACAAAAAACAGGGGGATCTAAGACGCCATATGACACGTTTCTGAAGGCTAGGAGCTTTAGCCCCCAAGAGGCTCGTTGAGCACCTGTTGTCACGAATATCAGACTTTATTGGGAAGCTTTTCTTCTTTTCGTTTTCTCTTTTTTTCTATTTTTTTCCATTCTTTTTTTTTTTTCTATGTTTGTTCCCCGGCAACGGCACCATATGTCGAGTGCATCAACTCCCGCCTTTTTCGCAAAAGATGAGAGCCTTCCCAGTCATTTCATGCAGAAGTAAACAAAACAAAAATAGAGCGGCGAAGGGACGACGCAACTGCAACCATCTCGACGGTTCGTGGAGTTATTTTGCATTCTCTCCAAGTTGTCTTTGTTTTTATTTCGTTTACTACTGCGTGGCATGGACGGGAGGACTCTCACCTTTTGCGAAAAAGGTGGGAGCCGATGTGCTCAACAACTTGGCCGTTATTCTATGAAGTTTCACAGCGAATAGTGTCACATATCCAGCGGAAGGTGATGAATTGGAGGCAACCAATTCCAACTGCGCAGAGGTTCGAGTGTGCGTCGATTAGATGGTCCACAGGAGGCTATTACCGATAGACGAGTCACAAGATGGAGGATGGGGCTGGTGACTGCGTTGAGGAGTAACGAGGATATTGCGGACGCGCTCATCAAGAAGTATGGGCACCTCGTAACCTTCCCAGAAGGGCGTCGCCTGTAGGAGATAATGGATGTGTTTGAGAGGAAAGGATTCCCAGGCTGCTTGGGTGCGATCGATGACATGCATCTATACATCGAAAAGCCGAAGAACGAGCAGGCGGAATGCTACTACGATCGCACAAGGCAGTTATCACTTGTGGCGCAAGTGGTGTGCAATCATAAGTGTAGGATCTATGATATTTTTGTGAGATGCCCTGAATGGGTCTACGACTCAGGTGCCGTTCGCATGTCACACCTGTATATGAATCTGCAGGATGACCGTGAGATATTCCTAGGCGGAACGTCATTTCTTCATGACGACACACCTATCTGCCACTACGTTCTCGGAGATGCAGGGTACCCATTGCTGCCTTGGTTGATAAGACATGTGCAAGGAGACGAGTGCACGCCCCAAGAGGTCACTTCGACAATTCTCACACATCGGCGAGGAGTTGCGTTGAACACATATTTGCGCTTCTAAAGGGTGTGCGGAGGAATTTCTTGAGGCGGTAGATTGACAACATGACGACCATCATGAAGGAATTGATGATCGTCTGCATCTTACACAACATGATGGTCGACATGCCAATCGACGTGGACTTGGACGAACTTGACTCTGATGATGACGACGATCAAGCAAATTATAAAAATTGTAGTTGTCATCGACGTCCACGTGTCCACCAGGCTGTCGCGTAGGCCCGGAGAAACCATCGGGACAACACGTATGGCAGCGCCGAGGGCAGGATGGCTAAGGCGAGGCTCATCATGTACGTTGATCGCCATGTGCGGGTGCATGTCCGACCACTTGCCGACCCTTGGAGACGAGCACGGGTTGCGCCATAGACACAACAGGGGAAAAATGGTGGCTCTCTCTCTCTCTCACACACACACACACACAGTGCCACAAAGATAGACAAATAAGGTAGATGTATATAAAGATAGATGGATGGCTAGGTAGGTAGGAAGATAGATAGATAGATAGATAGATGGATAGATAGATAGATAGATAGATAGATAGATAGATAGATAGATAGACTGTCAGCTAAATAGATCGATTTTGTCTACTTGTTTGTCTATATATGTATGTCTATCTATCAATCTATCTATCTATCTATCTATCTAACTATTTATCTATCTATCTATCTGTCTGTCTATCTGTCTGTCTGTATGTTTGTCTGTCTGTCTGTCTGTCTGTCTATCTATCTATCTATCTATCTATCTATCTATCTATCTATCTATTTATCTTTCTATACATTTATCTTTCTTTCTACTTATCTATCTGACTATCCATCCACCTATTTATCCATCTACCAATTTATGCATCGATCTATCAGGTTATCCACTTGTGTACTGAACGAAGTCTCTTTCATGCACACAATTTACACTTGGCCATGCGTATATGTCTCTCTCAAATCGCTTGTGAGCTGTGTGCATGTGGGTATTCATTTTTTTTCGTTTTTTCATTTTTCCTCTTTTGCAATCTTCGTCATTCCTGATGTTAACGTCTTTAATGATTAAATGGAATAAAAACATTTTCTCATGCACATATTATGTGTGGTGTGTCTTTGAGTTGTGTATGTTGAGCAGACATAAAAGAGCAAGAATGATTTTAGTTATGTATACATGACAACATACTTGTTTATGAATGTCTACGAAATGTGATCGTACCCATTTCATTGAATTTCGTAATACGACCAAACAAAAGGCTTTAATGGATTGGAAATGGTTGAAAAATGGTGATCATGGTCAATTCGTTTTCAACGGCAATAACAAGCATTAACAATCGAAGAAGATGCATATACAAATACACAAACAAAGGCACAGGTCTGCAAGAAACGACAACAAAATACCAAAATTCTTTCCAAAATTTTGAAAAATCACAAAGAAATATTTCAAAAAAAGGAGAACGGTAATACACACAAAGTCACACGCAATCACTACCTCCGCAATTAAAGACTGACACACGATCGAAAAAATTTGTTCATGGCAACGCATACGATTTTCAAGGGATGATTGCCCATTTGTTATCCATGTTGCACTCCCTCCTCACAATAAACCCAAAAAAACGGCGCTCGACAAACACATCAAGCTTCATTAACAGCCTCAACAACCGTTTTTCCGCGCACGGCGACTATTTGTCTATACATCGATCGAGGCATCGCCAGAGCGTGCTCTGCACGTGGTCCCCACTACGCCATTGGCAACAGAACGACAATCAGTAACGTAGGTGATGAATGTTTTATGTTGCACCATGCATACACACACACACACATATTGTGGCTGGTTCCAAGTACTTGACAGTAGGGACGTTGCACGACGGTGTCCAACCTTGGATCATTTTGCTCGCCCCCCCCCAAAAAAAAACATTGAAAACTCAACGATCGATAAGTCATTGAAACAACGGACGACGGTGATAGAAGTGTGTACGTAGAAACATGTGATGATGTGATCATGCAGGTTTTTTTCTCCCTTTGTGTGCTGCCATGTCATCTCCACTCGTTCCATGCCCCACCTCGCAGAGGACGGTAGAAGTTGAGGAAATCTCGGAAGTGAGTTTTTGCGCAGAACTCTGACATGTTGTCGCACTAATGACTATCACTTTTGACTGAGGACACGTATTGAAGATAAGTTTTCGCAAGTGTTGAGAACATTTAAAAACGCGGAGATTGACCGTTGCGATTTCCATTCTGACAAAGTTTAGACATCATAAGGGTCAGCCACACGATCACCAATTTGAGGTATGGACGGTTCTCCTCGGCTCCCCGTGAAGTTCAGTGTAGAATAAATGGGGAAGCAGAGAGAGGAACCTCAACTTCCCTCCCATATATGCATGGGGTTGAGATGGGTTCGGATATGACTATTTCTTTTATATCCCATTATATATATATATATACATATATCGTCACAAACAGCATATATATATATATACATATATATATATACATATATATATATACATATATATATATATATACGTTTATTGTTGATTAACTTTCCAGAAAAGAGTCCGTTCGTTTGAAGATCAAGTGGTTATTCTTTTCATCGCACTACAATAGGTAGCATGCGGCATCCCTAAGTGACGGCGGGACGCTGCTCACGATCACCACTGGCAGTCCAAGTGCCAGCGGCACATCAGCCCTAAGTGAAGGTTGCACTGTGCCGCTGCCAGCGAAGTTCAATTATTATGAAGTAATTATTATTCTTGTGATCTGCCTCCAATTGGCTGATCACCAGTCCAAGTGTCAGTGGCACATCAGCCCTAAGTGAAGGTTGCACTGTGCCGCTGCTCGCAAAATTTAATTATTCTGAAGTAATTATTATTATTGTGATCAACCTCTAATTGGTTGATCACCAGTCGATGTGCCAGCGACACACCAGCACTAAGTGAAGGGTGAAGTGTACCACTGCCAGTGAAATTAATTGTTTTGAACTAATTATTATTCTTGAGACCAGCCTCTAATTGGCTGATCACCAGTCCAAGTGTCAGCGACACATCAACCCTAAGTGAAGGCTGTACTGTGCCGCTGCCCGTGAAATTTAATTATTATGAATTAATTATTATTCTTGTGATCAGCCTCTAATTGGTTGATCACCAGTCCATGTGCTAGCGCCACATCAGCCCTAAGTGAAGGCTGCACTGTGCCGTTTCGTGCGAAATTTAATTATTATGAAGTAATCATTATTCTTGTGATCGACCTCTAATTGGTTGATCACCATTTGATGTGCCAGCGACACACCAACACTAAGTGAAGGCTGCAGTGTACCGCTGCCAGCGAAATTTAATTGTTTTGAATTAATTATTATTGTTGAAATATTGGCTGATCATGGGTTCATGTGGCTATTCACTCCTTTCAAACAAACAATTACGACGTACTTACATTATTATTATTATTATTATTATTATTTTATTTTATTTTATTTTTATAAAAAAAATTGTTGTTAGTGTCGTTACGCTTCTTACAGTAAGAGATCTATGACGCACAGGGAGGGTAGCATTATCGTTCCCTTGTTATTTCGTCCAGTCTGATTTCTTTCAGAAATGCTTGTTGGTTAAAGCTAAGTATCTTTGACTACTAGAGGCTGCTAATGAGTTGCCAGGTGTGTTCAGAATGAGTCACTCAAAAGTTGGGGAGATATACATGATGCTGCTTTGCTAGTCAACACACTCACGACTGTGCAAGGTCCAAGTGAGCAACATTAGACTCTTCAAACGGTTGCGCAATCAAGTCGCTCTTGGGTGTTCTGTCGTTGATAAGTCTTCACCATCTCTATAGTCCACCATTATGATTACTAGTAGCGGGAGGGAACACATATTTTCTGCTGAGCACACAGGCAACGACAATAGCGGGGCGCGCAAAGTAAAGCGTCCGCCATTGATGAAGCAAAGGCACTGTAAATTGACACCAATAATTAGTACCGTTGATTAGTACTGCTCATCGACAGACCTGATGTCCGCTGGCTAATTGGCAAATTAAGAGCGTTAAGCTCATACATGGAATACGCTGTTGCCGCTCCCCTTCAACGGACTTATTGGCCCTAACCTCAGGTTTGTGTTTGAAACTGGTTCGAGCAGTGTTCTATGACTATCAATCAAGTTATAGGGGTGTCCTTACAACCTTATCTACCATACATTCAAAATGGGTCTGTCTCTCACTCTCTCCTATTTGTTTCCTGTCCGGATGGTTTAGGAGTCGGGGGACAAAAAAGAATGATATGAGGGTGTGCACAAAGGGAAGCAGGCATGGTTGCTATCACTAGTTAGTTGCACATACCCAGGGAGAGAGTTGCCCGACAAAAGGAAGATGCAGCAGGAGATTTTGGACGCTGTAAGTTTAGAAGCTGCCATACTGGAGTTTGTGGGTGCACACACATCCCCCCTTTCTTTTTAAGTGATATAAGATAGCAAGCAGTGTGAAGTTGCATGCATTCATAAGGAATTCCAAGACTGCCTCAGAGCTAAGGCAAAATGTTGAAAACGCCCCTGCGCTTCACGAATTTCAACACTGCCATTGAACTAAAGCTGATTTCCAAAAATGCCCTTGCACGCTAGTAGATCATGTATAACGGTGAACAGTTGTCACCGCTTCCTAGGATTGACATTACTAAAGATTGCATGCACCTGACTAACATGTAAGCCCAGGTGCAACTGCCGAAGGGAAAAGCGGGTTTGCTATTTTGGAAGTGAGAAATGTCCAATTTATTATTATCTTCTCTCGAGCCGAAGTCAGGTAGAACTGGGACAATCCCAAAAGGACTCAAACTCAGGAGGCTTTTGAGTAGCTCCCTGGTCTCAACACTTATCTCAAGCTCTAACCGGGCAGAAGCTTTTCAGGTTGAGCAAGTATGATTCTCAACTTTCAGTTCTCAACTTGCCCAGTTCTCATTCTATGCCTTCAAGGTTTTAAAATGTTGTCCCAAGTTTTGTTTGAACTGCTCTATTTTTCAAACACAACTTTCAAGACTTGATTGAGCAGACCAACTCTCGGGTATGGGTTTCACTAGTGCTGTCTAGCCATTGCTTCAGGGCATGAACATGAAAAGTTGGTTCCTCCAACAGTACGTACTCAACTTGTGGGTGTGAGCAGGTTACAGACTTGGACATCAAATTTCGTTCATCGATTAGATCTGCTGTATTTTGTTTTTGCTGCATGAGTGTAGGAAAACCCCATTTTTGCCAATGCCATTAACCTCTCCATACCCACATCAGATCTGTGAAGGGCACGAGAGAGAGAGAGCATAAGAGAAGGAAAGGAGAGGGGGGGCGAACGGGGAAGGACGGAGGATGTGAGGGAGACCGTGAGAAAATGTGGGACGGTAGATCGAGAGGGAGAGAGTGGAAAGCAGAGAAGGATGTGTCCTGATAGGACAGATCGATGCCAATCAAGAGAGGATTGGCATAATAAGAGAATCATGGTCAATCAGGAGAAAAAAAAAAAAAAGAAAAAAAAAAAAAAAAAAAAAAAAGATAAAGTTTTTCCAGAATAAATGGCTCGGTTTTTTGCACGGATTTTCAGGGTAGACACAAAGTACGGGGCAAAATTGTGGAGGTCCAATTAAAAATTGGACCACATGGCTTTCAATGAGACATGGAAAACTTCACTTTGACCGTTCAGATTTTCAACTTACTAAGATTTAAACATAATAAAAAATTATAGCGTGCTCACAAATTCCTCGAGTTTGCGGTTTCTGGTCCACTGTCACGTGCTTTCCACTCTGTGCAGATTTCGGACGGGGAATGTTGTATATGAACTGGACTGCGCTGGGCCGCACCCTATGATCTATTCGAACAGGAGGCCAGACAAAGCTGCACCCCAGTGTTGTATACGAACAGGGGCAACGCATAGCGACACCCCGTGTTGTATATGAACAGGGGTGGCGCAGGGCTGCACTTTGCGTTGAATCTAGACTGGGACTAACAGATTACCGAGAGAATTAGGTTGAGGCAGAATGCAGGAGACCACTAGCAGAGTCAAATGGGAACTGAAGATGACAAACTTTTATAAGAAACAACAGACTGTCCTGAACGCGGTAGAACTTTGTAAATAAAGTAAGTGTTAGTCCACAGTAGACACAATTCATCTTGACGAGTTCAACTCTGTTCAGTGAGTGCGTAGCCAGTGAACGCAATCTCAAGCGAATTCAGTCCGCTTCTGAATTCGGATCTAAGTACGGTTTTCAACAGCAAGTTCAGTTCAGTTATGAACTTAGATTTGAATCCAGTTTTCAGAGCAAGTTCAACCCCTTTTGAAAGGTGAGGTTTTGGTGTTGCAGACCTCAAAGAAAAAACACGGTGTCGTGAACGTGTGTCCTCAACCACTAGACCCCTTTCAGTATTAAGAACACAGTTTTGAGTAAGCTCAGACCTCATGCGACAACCATAATAGAAGTAGGGACGAGTCTTGCGCAGTGAAAACAGACTCACTACAATGGACAGAACCTGGTCCAATTGAGATAAAACCCAGTACGGAGAGACAGTCCTTGCGAAAGGGAAGCTGAATCATAGATCGCTTATTTTATTTTGGTGATTTAAGTCCAATCTCAACATTTCCAGTTCAGGGTCAGAGAACCCAGTTTTAGTTTTCAGTTAAAGCTTTCAGCAAAATGGTCAAATCTTGTCAACAATGAGTTTTCTACAAGAAGTTCAAAAAAGTTTTCAGCAAGCTTTCAGCAAGGGGTCAGGGTTAATGAAATAAGTTTTATTTTGTTTCAGCAATCTCAGTTCCGGTTCAATGAACTCGGTTCAATCTCAGTAAGTTCATATCACTCTCTTCGAGTTCATTTCAGTTCCAGTAAGTTCAGTGAGATCCGTCCCATCTCTTCAAATTCATTTCAGTTCCAGTTAGTTCAGTGAGATCAGTCTCATTTCTTCAAGTTCAGTTTAGTTCAAGTAAGTTCAATTCATCCTCTGAGAATTCTGCTTCATCTCAACAAGTTTAGTTCAACATTGATTTCATATCCAAGTGTGGCTTTCAGGGAAAGCATGAATTCAGTTCTCAGTTCGGTCTCACTGACCCCGATCCTAGTGAGTTTCCGAATAAGTGAACTCTATCGATGATCTCAATTTGCTCTTAGCAAGTCTCATTCTCAGGGGACATAACGCTGGTCACAACGGGTAGTTCCGGTGACAGCAGCGACAGTGCTGGCCATAGCGGGAGGTCTCGGTGGTAGCAGCGACGACGCTGGTCACAGCGGACAGTTCCAGTGATGGCAGCGATAGTGCTGGCCACAGTGGGAGGTCCCGGTGGTAGCAACTAGGGTGCTTGTCACAACAGTCAATCCCGGTGACAACAACAAAGTGCTGGTCATAGCGCGCTCTCCTAGAGACAGCAGTAACAGTTTATATCACAACAAGTGTTCTTGGTGATATCAGAGTTCAGCAAGACTAATCAGGTGATAAGTGAGGAGTTTTAAAATTAGCAAATATGTGAGTACTGTGGACTCAAAGCAAGACTTTCTTGAGGATTGACGGATATGTTGAGAAGCAGACTCAAGACTTGAGCACAATCATGAGATGCAAGTCGCAACAGACCTCCTCTTGAGTATAGGTCAGCATCAGGCGGAACCGCTCAAGGATCACTTGACATCACATTAACCATTGTCTGATATCTGAGAATGATATCATCTTCAGAGAGGAGAGAGAGAGCTAACTACAATGACAATGGTTCTATGATTTGTCTGTTCGTTTGTGACCTTGATGCGATAATGAACTCTCCTCTTCTCTCTCACGATCACCGATCTTGTCTTTGCCTTGAGTTATACAGTCTTGGTTCGTCCTGTTTGGCATTGCTTGATGATTATGGTTTTTTTTTTTTTTTTTTTTTTAGATTTTGTCAAATTTCTCAAAATCCTAAAATGACAAACTTGATACGTGCATGACATATTTAATTTTAATTTTATTATTTGCATGTTTTTTTGCTGTTCCGAATCAAAATGAAAGATTCATAAGACCGGGGACCGACGAAGACCGTAATTGAAGGGCCTCGCTCGAAGCCGGACGCATACAACTGCAAGGGATTTGCTTTAATTTATTTATTGCAATCAGCACCAAAATCCTGCGTGACAGCCTGTTGGCTTTTTGGTCGCCTGAGGAGGCCCGACCGGAAAAAGTGCGACAGTGTGCATCGAGCGTCCCAGACCTCGCTTCCACGATCTCACGAGCTTCACTAGAGAGAGCTTCCGAGTCACGGCGTACACCAGGTACGCAGTCCTCATCGAATCGATCGCTACCTCTTTGCCCTGAGTGGTGCAGCGTAACTCAGGGTCTTACCCCGCGCAGTGTCTCTCATGCAAATGTTGAGGACGCCGGACACGCACATCCTCACACCTCAGACATGGCTGTCGTGACTCGCTTGGGTGTGCTGCGAATGCCTGACACGCCGAAAAATAATCCCTTCACCGCTTTCCTGCTTGAACTATATTTTCGCAGGCTGTGTGACCGGGCAAAGAGAAAACCTCAACCTCCTTCGCGCGGTACCTTATGAAACGACATATTCCCTCCCCCTTAAGTTCGGGCAGAGCCATGGCCGTGGTTTAGAATATTTCTTATCTTACAATTTCAGCCCTACTGGCACTAAGGCTCTAGAAAGAGTAGTCGTCGATTAATACTCGTGGATCGAGGAACGTCGCAACCACCGGATGGTTGAATTGCAACTGTGGTCAGGAAATGACCGTTAGTCGTACCATGGAATCGAGACACAGTGCAAAGGTGAATCATCCCAGTGCCGAAATAAACAATCACACCAATAACCATACCCAAATTAGGAGTTTCAACCCTATTGTTTATAGTACCACCCTGCATCAACGAACGGGAGCAATGGTAGCAGCCCCCGACCCAATGTCGTTCCAACAGGTCAAGAATTTCAACCCAATATCAATACCAAAATAGTAGTGCCGTGTCGCTGCAAGCTGTTCCAAGATGGTGCCAATGACCGTACCACAGCAACTCGTACCGGTCCCAGACTTGATACCGAACCAAAAGACCGCTCTATCGCACCAAGTATAAAAATTATCCAACGAAAGTGAACCGTCTCAGTGTCAAACCAGTAACTGCCGCCAGCTCACAATCATATCAGAAAAATGTCATCAATCAGGGTAGGCCGTAGGAGTTCCCACCCAGACCAAGTACCAAACCAAGTTGCACGTGTGCCATACCAAAACCGAACCAATTACCGTACCGAAATGATAGCTAAGGTTAGGTTGCCGTATGTTGTTCCAGTACCATGCTAGTGCCGAACTAATATCGAACCTAAAATAATCACATTGTTACTTCCATGAAATCTTTGCCACTGACCCATTGTCATGTCTCCACCGGCTAACAGTTCACCAAACAACACTCAATCACCCGCACGCACATTAATATAAGGGCGTTATAACAAGGGTAAAATGCATGGAAATTCAGGTCAGAATCTGGGAGGGATAATAATTAGATAATTTCAATTTGAATCGGTGGGGAATAATCAAATGGAGAAAATCCGTTTAAATCAAAGAGAAAAAATTTCAGACAATTTCGGTTGGAATGAACGAGAGCGCGAAATTATGAATTATAAAAATAAACAGTCGTTTAATTTCCTTTTATCATTTTTAATTTTATTATTTATTTTTAATTTCATCATTAAATTACATAAAATATGAGGTCTCCTTCCTCGTCAACTCGTCAATGTGAAAAGGGTCGCGCGAAGGCTTACTAGTATAACCTCTTTTCACGGCTGGTTGGATTGAAAATGACCCAAAACTGACGGAAAAGGGCAAGCCCCAGATATGATAGAGACGGTCGTCCAACTCATTAATTTTAAAGGTTAGTTCCTGCGGTAGACGCATGGGATTTTATTGTTCCTCTGAGGACCCCTGATTTTCCCCGACAGTTTCGACAAGAGTACCCAACGAATCTTAACCGGACGTTCGGTTGAGGGACGAATCACTTGTATTTCGGGTGGTCGGCTGGTCTGCGGCCGCCCGATACCGGCTTCTCGACCATCGAGTCGTTGTTTGCCATTTTGGCTACCCCACAGGAGGATCCTCAGGACACGACAGACGCACTTCCCTCTGCCCTGCCGTCTATCGAGGTACTGTATGCCCCACCGCAAACCACCACATCTAGTCCTTCCCCTCCGAGACTTCCGACGCGTCGCGCCATTCACACAACTCGTTGTAGCGCTCAGCTGGCGACTCTCGATGATGACATGGAGATACCCTCGGAGATAACAAGACGCGACGCTTCTTCGATCACCGGTCCCTAACCTCCACTTTTCCCTCACCCTCCAGCCATTGGATAGTACCCAGGCGCCTCAGTGCTGCCATTCCTCCGCATACTTCGACGTGCTGGAGACTGGGTACGATTTTATCCTTGGCACTCCCTGGTCCCGCCGGTTCCGTGACAAAGAGACCGAATGGGCGACCGAAGCACTTGTTCTCAAAACGAAGTGTGGGCAGACCCATTGAGTCTCCTTCATTGGAACCACGGGCGACACCCCTCCCGACCTATCTCCCAGGGACCCTCATTCCTTTGGGTCTCACCCAGACATTGCCTTCACTTCTCCTCGTCAGTTTTCTCATTTCATATGACAGGAGGACGCCATGTTCTACTTAGTGAACGCCATGGATCTTCTTCGCTATGATGCACTCTGTCCAGAGGTTGAGCTCATCTCATTGGAGCCCGATCCCCCTGACCCTTCCTCCATCTTTGTGGTTTCTGTCTCTACATCCACCCCTCAGCCTACGGATATCCCATCGACATCCCAGATCCCTTCACTGTTCACTGCCGAGTCCACCCATACGTCTCGTGCCAACACAGATATTGAGGAACTCACGAGGTTCACAACTGACTTAGAGCCCGCTATTCATGATTTGATTCGAGAGTACCGCGACATTTTGCCTCCGTATTCCTCATATAGCGGGATCCCTCCGATGCACGACGTTGAGCATTTTATCCAGCTTGTGCCTGACTATCGTGTCCACCATCAGACACCCTACCGACTCTTGATTCCAGAGGCGACGAAACTCAAGCGTCAGCTTGAGGAGCTCCTTCGACTGGGTTTCATTAAACCCGGTAACTCCCTTTGGGGTGCACCCGTCCTCTTTGCTCGCAAAGCAGAGAAAAGTCCTTGCCTCTACATTGACTTCTACGATTTTAACCATTACACGGTCCATGCCTCACGCGAATGAGCTGTTTGACCGTCTAGTAGGCAACCACTTCTTCACGAAGATCGATATTCCTAGCGGCTACCACCAGATCTGCGTTGCCATAGAGGACCTGCCGAAAACAACCTTTTGGTCCCACTTCGGCAACTACGAGTTCACTTTGATGTCATTCAGCCTCACCAATGCACCCGCCACCTTCCATACGACGATGAACGATATCTTTAGGGATATCCTTGAAGAATACGTTCTCGTATACCTGGACGACATCTTGGTATTTAGTCGTACCTTAGAAGACCATCTCAGACACCTCCACGATCATGTCCTACAACGCTTACGCAAGCATTGCTTTTATGCCAAGCTTAGTAAGTGTCATTTTGCCCAGCGCAAAGTGGACTTCCTGAAACACCATGTGTCTGACCAGGGTCTCTACATGAACGACGCGAAGATCACTGCTATTGCGGAGTAGCCTATCCCCAGATTTGTCAAGCAGCTTCGCAGTTTCCTAGGCCTTACTATAGTAAGTTCATCTAGGGATACGGTAGGTATTCCTATGTCCTTACCTCCATCCTCCTCTGGATGATCCCGTTGTGGGTTTTGACACCCCTCTGAGAGGACGCCTTTCACGCCCTCAAGAAGTTGGTGACTTGTGCGCCAATTTTTCGCTTCCCTGATTTTGACCGTCTCTTCATCTTCACCATTGACGCGTCATGTTTTGCAATAGGAGTTGTCCTTTCTTAGATGTTTCCCTCTCCTCCTGATTCACCTTATCCTCATGTTTCTCATTTCCCCCTCCTTCATGCTGACACTGTTTCTCGACTAACGCCTATCCTCCCACTACTTCCCTCCACTGACAATCCTCCCGTCACTTACTTCCTGACCATCATGAAATATGAGATTGTCGAGGCTCGTGCTGGGGATTGCCCAATTGCTTTCTACTCCCGTCAGCTACTGCCTGCCGAGATAAACTACACTGCCGATGAACGTGAGGTTCTCGTAGTAATTTATGCTACCTGACATTGATATCATTAGCTGCACGGGGGCCCTTCACGGTGCGTATGGGCAACTCAGTTGTCCAAACTTTCCTCACGAAGCCCAAACTCTCCCCTCGACAGGCACATTGGTGGCGTGCCACTCAACCCATCAAGGGTGAAACGAACTGCGTTGCCGATGTTTTGTCCTGCCATCTTGATCATAATCAGAAACCCATCCATCTTGTTGCCGTCTTCATCATCACTGTTGATTAGACGGTAATCGACGCACATCACACTCAGTACCTCTACTGTCCAGAATATTGTGTCATGCACGCGACACTGCGGAGTGGAAAAACCGTTCCTTCGTACTCCCTCGGTGAGAACGGTCTCGTGTACTGACATGGCAGATCTGGTCATCTAGAACCACGTATCTGCGTTCCCTCCACCGGATAGCTCCGCGTCCAAGTTGTAGCAGAGTTCCATGATCAGGCAACTGCCGGTCATATGGGCTTTTACAAGATGTTGACTCATGTTTGCCGCCTATACGTTTGATCGAAGTCCAATGATTTCATCAAAGCCTACATCCAGGAATGCCCTACGTGCCAGGAGGTGAACAATGCGAACCACCTTCCGTATGGGTTACTTCAGCCCCTACCAATACATGAGGGTCGTTGGCAGTCCATCTCGATGGATTTCGTGGTCCCCTTCTTCCACCCACTTAGTGAGGTCATGATGCTATCTTGGTCGCCCTCGATCACTTCACGAAGCGTGCACGTTTTGTCTCGTGTCGCTATTGCATTAACGCTAGTGAGGTCGTCGACATCGTCTTTGATCGAGTCGTGAGCGATCACGACTTACCTCAAAGCATTATCTCCGGTCGTGACTCGTGCTTTACCAACACATTCTGGCCATGTCTACACGAGTTACACGAATCCCAACTCCGCTTCTCATCGTCTTACCACCCTCAGAAGGATAGTCAGACAGACGTCATTAATAAAACTCTCGGTAATATCCTCCGAAAGTTTATTAGGGATGACCAACAGTGAGACTTACACTTAGCCCACGCAGAGATTGTGTACAACCACACCGTTTCGCCAGCCACGGTGATGTCGCCATTCTATTGCGACCTCGACTACCACCCTCGCGTACCCGCGGATTTCCTACGACCATCAAGGTTGCGCCTAGGCACTCGTTGTCCTGTGCTTGACGACTAAATCGCCCACATGACGACGATTATGAAGCACGCACTTGAGAGTCTAACTGACTACCAGACTCGCATGGTCGCACGAGCAAACCGATCACGAATGGATTATCTATTCAAAGTTGGTGACGATATGCTTATCGACACATACTACTTGCAACTTGAAGCAGATATGCTTTGTAAGTTCAAGTGTTGCTTCTTCGGTCCATACAACATCCTTCAAGTTGTCGACTCTCATACTTCCTTCTGAAGGTACCTGATTACCTTCGACAGGCTCGCGTACACGATGTTTACCACGTCTCCTTGTTGCATCCTTATCGCAGACCGTCCGAGCACTTCACCGATTGTCCTTATAAGCGTCACCCACTTATCATAGTGAACGGTCATGAGGAGTTAGTTGTTTCCGATATCATATCTCGCCGAGTTACCGACGATACCGCTCCACTCATCGAGTACCGTGTGCGTTGAAAGAACTATTTTGATGAGGAGGCTACATGGGAGCCCCTCGAGCATTTGGATTATGTTCGGATGTTGATTCATGCATATGATCGTGCTCGCCGTGCTGGGACATGCGCTCCTACTCAGCCGACTGACCCTCCTCCTCCTCCTCCGACCAAGGAGATTGCTAAGGACGAGCCCGTTCCCTCTCAAGCCGTTCTTCGACAGCAGAGGAACGCCTTCACTCATCAACAGTGCATTCGTCGACGCCCTCGACATCTCGACGACAGACACTCTGATCACCTACTATCTCCCTACTGACTCACATCTTCAGGTACTCCATCATTAACTTCTTTAGGATGTAAGGGTCTTGTGGTTCACTCACTGCATCCCTCATCACCCTAATGTCAGCGATTGCATGCCTTCGCTTAGGGATATGTCCACCTTGTTCCAGACTCCCCTTTCATGGTTGACCCCGCATGGTGTCACCCTTTCGTCGAGCATTACATGCCTTGATGGTCCATCTGTTAGGGTCATTGGTTTTGCTTCGCTACCACTCCCTAAGCCTGATGAGCTATCCCACCTTCGTGTGTGGCTGCCCTTCGGAGTTTCGATTCTTAGGCTGCATTCACCTCTTCTGAGACCATCCCACTCTTAGTGGTTCAACGATATGACATTCCTTGTGACATATTGCTCTCATTTTCTTTCGGCGCTGAGGCAATTGCCTCAAGGATTTTAGGATTGTATCTTACTACATATCATTTTTTGTTGTTAGTTAGGATGTGTATACCCGACATTTGTTTTTCATTTGACATTATGTAGCTTATGCTGCATCCATGGACTTCGCATGGAGCTTGCCCCGCATCCTAGATTTTTCAACTTTCTTTATAAGTGCAGAGTTCAACTGCTTTTGCAGATAACATGTTTATGGCTCTTGCGATCCACTACAAGCTCGAGGATCATGCAGCGGACCTCTATCTGCCCTAGCCTACAACCGGGGCCTATCGAGGTATTTACCTGTTCGGTCTGGGGGACCAGGCCGTGGCCTGACCCTACAGACCGTATGTTGTTTCCGTCCAGTCTTGTCCTTCCCGGTACCACTGTTGGTACCAGACCAGTCCAGTTCAGTACAGTCAGTCCGCTGGGGGTATACCCCAATTGAAGTCTGTCTTCATGTCATTCTTGATTATGCACATTTTGGAGTACTTGTGTATTGAGTCTGCATCAGAGTTGTGTTGTCCCTTCCATCTCCATCTCCTCCTTCCTCAACCCTCTGTCTTCATCCTGACGAACCGCCACGCAGACGGGTCCATCACAACCTGCCTATAGTATTCCATTAGCTCCTCTGACATGGGGGATCATATTTCCTCTCGTAATTCTTAGGGAGTCCATCTATCCCCCGGGTTTTGTTTTCTTCCATCTGTAGGAGGGCATTCTAGATTTCCTCTTTTCGTAGTGTTTTTTCCAGAGCCTCATGTTGTTCGTGTGATATTGTTTTTGTGAGCGGGACTAAAAATTATCAATATCACCTTCCCTTTCAAGTTTTGGTTCCCCCGCCGCATTGGAGGCAAACAGATCTTTGTAAAAGTCTCTTGCCACTCTTAGGGTGTGGGCTGATGAGTATGAGGTAACCTTCCACGTTTTGGTTGGGTCGTATAGTCCTTCTATGACGAATCTTTTGACCCTTGTCGGGGCCATAGCAAAGAATCTTGCATCCATTTGTCATTTTACAGAGTGTTTTATTATTTTTCCTCTGATGATAGATCCCTGCCACCTTTCTTGTGCAAATTCAAGGAGTTGCTTTTTTAAGTCTCTGCATTTCAGTGGATTCCGTTTGGGAGTGTTGGTACAATAATTGTTCCAGTTCAAAGTTCTGTATTTTCTCTTGAATGCCAATTTCTTGTGCATATTTTTCTTTGGCTCTTAATTTCGAAAATTCATTGCATTTTATAGCCAAGAATGACAACCCATTGTTAAACCACACAATCTGTGAGTCGTGTTGGTCTCGTGTGGTACGCCAGTAATCCCATACGTCCCTAAGGAACCTTTGAAACTGTTGCAGTGTAAGTAAGGATATGTTGAGTTTGTAAAAACCTTTGCCTTGGTCCGACTTGTTGCGGAATCTAAGCAGCACTGCACATATCTTGTGATCCGCCTCCGACCATGGGCTTTGCGGGAAGATGGCCGCAACTTGTAGTGCTCTGTCTAGGTCTTCAACCATGAGAATGAGGTCTATTCTAGATCTGGATTGGTGCGGTGTGCCGTTGTTGTGTATACAAGTGAAGAGTTTTCTTTGCGGATACAAGTGCCAGAAAGAGTCGTATAGATGCTCCGCATTACAAAGTCAGTGGATTATCCCCTCATTCTCTCAATATAGGTCGGGCATGGGGTTAAAATTCTCCACCTGTCCAGGTTGCGATTGGGTGCTGCTTTAAAATTCCCTGCGATGATCGTGGGAATGCAGTATGGCAATTGGACTCGAATGTGTTTGAAAAAGGTTTTGCGATGCTTTAGCTCCTTGGGACCACACACACATACTACACAGACCACCTCCATTTTCAGCATGAGGAGGACGACCACTCATCTCTCCTCTCTTGCATATACTGCTGAATGGATTACGTTCGCCCGAGAGTCGGGGGGATCCAAATTGCCACCCGTGCCGAGCCCGGTGTTGGCGCATAGGCTGAAATTGTTTTGAAAGGGCCAGACCTGGTTATGCACCCTGTTATGCTCCGAGGAGTCCGTAGATGGGTTTCTTGGATGCAGATAAGGTCCGGTCAATGTCCCCCTCCCAGCCCCCTGATTTGCTCAAGCAATGCCTTGCGTTTTTGCGGCCCTGCCGTTGCTATCCCATTTACGTTGAGGGAGCGTAGATCCAGATCCGCCACCTGAGTCGCCATGTTCCAAGCCTTCTCCTTGCCATAGTGGGTCTGCAGCTATGTGTCTTTTCAACAGGGAACAGGGGAATTAAACTCCCGTTGAATCCCGTTGAAACTGAAAAAATCCCATTGAATTTCCGTTAAACGAGAAAATGTGCCACTCCCGCGCTTTCCGAAAAAACTGAAATGATGCACGGGGCCGGAACACGTGGCCCTAGGCACCGGCGCACTCAAAACCCCCTAACAAAAAAAAAAAAAAAACATTCCCCCAACCCCTGAAACACCTTTTATAGCACTGAATGAGATTAGCACCAACCGGCTTGCAACCCACCACTGACCAACCCCCTTACACCAGTCCCCAAACCTACCCAAAACGCTCTAAATCAACCACCAAGGCCCCCAACTATGTGTGTGCAGGTGTGTTGTGTGTGCGTGTATGTGTGTATGTGTGTGTCTGTGTGTGCAAGTGTGTTTGTACATGAATACGTATGTATGCGCATGTATTTGTGGATGTGTGTGTTTGTAAGTGTGTATGCGTGTGTGTGCGCGTGATTGCTGACGTGTGCGTGTGTGTGCATGTGTGTGTGTGTGCATGTGTGTGTGTGTGTGTGTGCGC
>BFEA01000131.1:1518404-1531263 GCA_003427395.1 Chara braunii
TTTTTTTTAACTCAGGTTGTTGTAGAGGTGGGATACTAGACCAATGACAATTATCCACACTACTCGGCCACTCGGTTGTCCAGCTGAACCCCTCTGAAGACCTTACCCACCCTTTCTCTTATCATTTTTGCTCTGGTGCACCCCGACCCCCCCTGTCCTACCCTTGTGTCTTAGGAGCGAGCATAAGCAATGTATCACATCAGCGGCCGTCCCTAGGGGACTATCCCTGATTCTTGTTTGATGCACTTCCAGTAGTTCGGTATAGGAGAGCCAGATCAGACCCACCTCCTTGCGGTCGCTGAACCGAGCAAATGATACTCTTTGTGCCATGTGCGGTGTTCCCCCTCCGACTATCCATTTGGCTTCTGGCCCTGACTCAAACTGTGATTCTACAATCTGTCCAGGTCCAACTATAACACTTTTTCCTCTTCTAAATCCTAGTCCTTATAGGAGAACATCCTTTCAAGGTGCCCCTCCCTGGTGCCCCCTTCCTTATGGGCACACGCCCTCCTCCCATATGCCCTTTTTTTTTTCCTCACCGGAACGAGGGGTACTCCTGCTGCTGCTATCTTCCCTACCCTGTGACGAACCATTTCCGTATTGCAAGACTTTCCGTGTGATGACGATGAGGGTTCCTGAGATGGGAAGGCTGGGCAAGTTACGGGAGGTGGGATTGGCGGGCAAATTGCGTCAGTGACCTTGCCTCTTTCTTTTGCTTCGCTTCGCTCCTTCCCTTTGGCGGTGGTGGGACAGGCCCGAGACAGACGGTTGAGTGTGCGCGCCCCGTTGGGCACGATCAATAACGGTTGGCGATGGTTTGTTCTTGCTCTATTAGGAGTAAAATGAGGGAATGAAGATTTTTGGCGCGATGATCGTGCGGGAGCTTTTCGGTGTTTTTTTTCCAAATTTTTTCCTAAGAACGAGCCCCCGAGGGCTCTCGGAAGTCTGATTTTTTTTTGCTTTTCTTCTGTTTCGTCGGAATTTCTCTGTTGCAGTTTTGAGTTCAGATAGGAATTCAGGACTTTTTAAAATTCTTGCCGAGCGGTGCTCCTTTCTTGCGTGCGTTCTTCTGCGCCAGGAACGAAGTTCTGACTAAGAGGCGCCCTTAATCTTGCACAGAACTGTAATCTTTGGGCGGGCGCCATTCTAACTGTATCTTCTTTTTTATTCCCTTGTCTTCTTCCCGCCCTTTGTCCCTTCTTTTTGCTGCATCTGATTGGCCTGAGCGCTGCATGCCTGGATCGATGCGTGGAGACTGGCTACGTCCCCCACGCCACGATCTGGTCATGCCAAGCGTAGGCACTTCCTCTTTCTGCTCCTCTTTCCAATCTCTGCAATCTCACATCTTCGCGCACGCATGCATGCTATAAAATTTGTCGGCGCGATTAGATAGCTCTCTTAAAATTTTTGGAAGCTCGAGGTTAGCGCGATCAGCGAGGGTCGACTAATTAGCAAAGTAAGAGGTAAGTTGACGTGGGAGTTGGACGACCCGACGAGCTAGGTGCTAAGTGCGCGGGGTTGACGTGTAGGCCACGGCGGACAGTGGCGCACGTGCGAAGCTGATGGGCGCATGCGGACTAAGTGGGGTGGCAACTCCATGAGTGAATGCGAGACGACTGCCCGCATCGGAGAGAGAGAGAGAGAGAGAGAGAGAGAGAGAGAGAGAGAGAGAGAGAGAGAGAGAGAGAGAGAGAGAGAGAGAGAGAGAGAGAGAGAGAGAGAGAGAGAGAGAGAGAAGGGAAACAGGCGGATGTCGGATTGCAATCTTCTTTGCCTTTTGTGTTCCCCCTCTTTGCCTTTTGCATTCGCTTGATGAGATGGGTATGATGATCTTGTAATATTGAGATAACTGATGTTTGCGCGTAACTCCGAATCATCCAGCGCTCGCAGCGCCGGCCTATTCTCACTCAGATAATTGGTAGGTGAAAGGAATAGATACTGTTATGATGCTTTGATGTATATCTGGGTGGTGATGAGATATTTCCCCTGATGGCTACACAATTGCTTTCTGCTCAAACAAGAGTTGTCTGAAAGGTCGTTGCATGAACYCCCCCCCCCCCCCCTCTTCTGCATAAGTGATTGGTTGATGGATCCGCAACGGACCAACCCCACGAGCCCCCGTGTGAGTACGATCTGACGCAGCTTACACGAGCACTCACGAGACCGTCCCTCAACCCCGAACGGACTTAGCCCGACAAATCTCGACAGGAATGATGGAATCCGTATCTGCGATACGGGTCAGGGCAAACGGGGATTGCTGAGTGTATTTGCTTGGTGAAATTAGCTACAAGAACTGAGCCGGTGCGGACTGCTCCTTGGCTGCTTGCCCAGAACAGGATCTGGTCTGCTAGCCCTCGCGCACGCACGTGTCAGACAACGGCCGTCCGTGGACGCGCCATCTACACGTGCGCCTGCAAAAGCTAGCCACGATCCCGCCCCGTAGGAAGATGTGTATGCAGGAATTCGGTTGAACGAGATATGGTGGTAGACTCTCCCTTCTGGATCACCGATCGGGAAAGCCTGAGGAACTCAGAATACCGAGCATATTGGGAAAGGGAACAGATCCGACGGCAGCGAACCTGATAACAGTGCCACGTACGGAACTCGGGACATCTCGAGTACCCCTGTCGGACTGAAACCGAGCGACTGTGCAGGGGCGATTTCCAGCTGGCAATCAACCGAGACTCGCGGATTCCCGATTATCCCGACAATCGGAACCAGCAATACCTTCTAACCCCAGGCTTCGTTGCCATTACCACTAACTTCCCTCCCTACTATACCGTCCTCCCCTACCATCAGCTACTCGTAGTCCCCTAGGATTCCATAGCCCGGTTCTGGCCCCGTCCGCCGTGCTCAGAGTGTCGGCAGCCCGTCGGCAAGTGAGGGTCGCACAACGAGCCTATCCCAGGATTGAGCGACGAGAGTCCGACTCATCCTCATCGGACCCCGAAACGTGCGACGACCGGCAGCGGTACGAGCACTCCCACAGAGACACCCGTAGCACCCCACCCCGGCCCAGGCAGCACGATCGGTCACCGCCTCAACTCTGAGCCAGAAGACACTTGCACTCCTGCCCCTGAAACTTGCCACAAGAGATCTCAGTTCCGACCTGAGACTCCACCCCAAATTCCCAAAAATCCTTGGCACACCCCTTTTTCGCACTTCTGGGCCCCCATCCCACTCCGAATAGGAAGTCGCGCTGGGCGTGAGGTTTGGGCGTCACAACCCCCCCTTCATGTTCCAGAGACTGTCTCAGACGCCGTCTTTTGGTTGGCTCGTTCTCCTGGGGCAGGCCTGTGTCCGCTCTGTGGTCGTTCGTGGGGGGGGTGTCGATTTGCTGTATCTGGTTGTGCTTTTTGTCCCCGGCTTCACTTATGCCTGATTGCCCTCCTTCTGCTGCTAGTGCACCCTGCACCGGGTTGTGGGCCACAGTCTGTGTCTCCGCCTGTGTGGCTGACTCCTGCCCTTTTTTGCTCCCTTCTCCCTTTCGTAGCCCTTCTGAGCTTTCCTTCTTTTCGGTCCTTACTTCCTGGTTCCCTGTTCTGGGGCGTGGAGGTGGCAGGAGTTCCGCCACTATGTGTAAAACTCGAGTGCCCACATCTGCACTGGCCTCCTATTCTTTAGGAGAGCCTCAATCTCCTTTTTCGGATGTACTCGTGGTTTAAACCTGGCTGGGTGGGGAGCAAGAGGGGTGGATTGCAGAGGTGGAATGGAGACGAGCCGAAGGAGGCTGGAGCCCCCATCAAACGATACGACAGACTCTCCTTCCATGATTTGGACTACCATTGATGCCCAGATCCCGTTGCGTCCCCCTGAGGACTTCCGAGACCCCTTCCCCCCCAGTGCCCTCTCGAGGGTGTACACACATTGGTATGGGCGGGAGACCTAGATTGGCAGGGAACTTATGAGCTATCTGGCGTCCCTATTCCGGCTGAAGAGACCATTCTTAGTCGGTAATTCATTGCTGGTACTCCGTCTCTGACACTGAAAAGCTGAAGGATGCATCTGGGACTCTGGACACGGTTTCCAGCAGGTGCTGCTCCCCATCATTAGATCGGAGCAACTGGCAGGTGCCTGCTAAGGGGAGGTGCTATTCTCACCCCACCTAGCAGGCCAAAGCTGGCTCATTTATAGCTGTATCTAGACCAAAGTTGGCCCAAGTACAGCTATAATGACCGGGTGTTCTATTCGGGCGAAGACGGCAGCACTGTCTTTTTTAAGAAAAGGTTGTGTGGAGGCTTGCGGTATGGACAGGGCCCTGAACAGGCAACCGAGGCTATCAGCTCATGACCAGCCAGGCACTCAGATGAAGGCATCGAAGTGAACCGGCAGACCTTTACAGTATCAAGACGCCCAGTGAACGCCCCCCAGTACATGTGTGCACCATGAACGAGCCATCAGGTCACCCCATAGAACACCCATACATACCCCAACCCCAACTCAGACAGACAGACTACCAGTATGACCGGGACAACAGACAACCAGACAACCAGGACAATCCCCCTTGACGAGTCTGACTGCAATTACGGCCCGACCTGAACAACCCTAACTGCAATCATGTCCAGAGCTTAGTTCTAAAAGTCCTAATGGGAACATGCCCTCATTGGCTTAGGGCATGCCAGAGCCATCCAACAAAAGTGGAGGGTAGGTCTGACATGATCATTAGCATTCGGTATGTTCAATTCGTCTTCGCAAACCGTCATCATTATGTTTCTTTCAAATTTATCTTTCAACACAGCGACATGCACAGCAGGAAGTTCACATGGGATGAAGACTGGGTACGTTTTGGGGCGGTCCTGGTACAGTCTCAGGGTAGTAAGGATTGGGGCTACATAGCAACACGATCCTCGCAATTATTTCCTGGGGGATCCAGGAGGAGAGGAACAGTATTGTGTTCAAGAATAATTTCTCTGTGATCAGACAATCGAAGCGAAAATCAAACACCAGATTGCAGTGGCTATTAAAGCTCAGTGGTTAGAGCACCGGTTGGAAATGCGCGTTGTGGTATGAGGTTGCGGGTTCAAAACCCCACAGCCTTGCACATGGACACCGGTAGGGCGTTAGAATGACGCACGGCTGGACACACTCCCCTGGGCTGACGCAGGTAAGCTATTACAGACACTGCTTGCGCACCACCCAGGGGTAAGTCCATGGTTGTTGTATGTAGGGTTTGGGCAGTGGGATGTTTGCCTGATGCTCTTGGTTCTTGTGGTTCTTTGCGGGCTTGCATACTTGAGGATGATTGTTCATTTGCCTTCCAGTCCGATATTGCGTACAAATTGTTCAGTTTCCACAGTAGCTCAGTAGGTTCGATAGAAGTTTGCATGGATGAGGTCATGTGTTCAAATTTGCTGAGGCAGGACCAAGAGACCTACACACGGCCCATAGATTCAGGAAACGGTTGATGAAAGGAGACTTAGTATAGACTGTGGTCTGTGTGGTTGGTTTCTAGGGGCAAGATTAGAGTAGGGGAACCCGTTGCTAGCTGGAGATCTGGGGGGTTCAGCCACTAGGCACGGGAGGGGTTAGGATGAGAGCTCCCCTTAGGACAGCTCGCTCGTGGAACAGGAAACAGTTGATGAAAGGAGACTTAGATGATCTACGTCTGTCTGAACTATGACCCTACAGACCGCCCATGGAGCAAGGAACAGTTGATGAAAGTGAGACTTAGTACAGTCTATGGCCGGTGCTGGTAGGGCTTTTGTGTCGGGGCGGCTCTCCAGAGGATTGCTTGGGTTGCCTGCCTCCTATGTTCGGTTCACTATCAACAAAAAACAAGTACTGATGACAATAGTGTGCACAGCGAACAACCTAACAACAGTAACAACAGCTGTGTACACAAACGAGAGGAATGCAAAATAGGTCCACCTATGGGACTTGTGGTGAAACGTCTGGACCTAGCACCTGGAGTACCTGGGCGACAAGGCTCGCACAAATATGCTTCGATCAGGGGTGAGTGGGGTGTGTGGGACTCAGCTTAGCCCTGGTACCTACAACCACTGTTCGGTCAGGTCACCCCCAAGGCTGGAGGGTGACGATCCTGAGTGGTAGACACTGAGGTAGGACAGTGGGAGTAGGAGTGCGCCGGCCCGGGGAGAAATTACGAAAGACTCTACCACATGGCCGAGTGCCGAAGGTGACTCTTGTATGTCTGTAATCCAGCCTCTACAACAACCTGGGCTTAAAAAACAAAACAAAAAAAAGAGTGACTGGAACAGGAAGATCTCCAGGGCTAGTAACAATTTCACTGACATACAGAGGTTTCACAAAAAGTGGGCCAGAAACAGACAGCTAGCGGAGATCAAAGGCTCGGAACAGTGATTTCGTCAAAATGGACATTTTAGATACATCCAAGGCGTCTGGCGTTTTCCGGCCTAGATGTACATGGACTTGAGCTAAGTCCAGATACATCGAGGGGGTAGGGTGTTTTCAGAACGCCGTACCCTCAATTTCATGAAAGTTTTGCGAAAAAGTGAGATTTCAATTTCGTTCAAAAAATATAAAAGGGTAACTTCAGTAGAGTCACCAAACCGAGTTATAATTGCACTATGGGGCAAGAGACAGTTTGCAATTGCACTTCAGGCACCCTACCTGGCCAGAAAGCTGAGTTGTATATATTGCCCAAACTGCAATTCGAAACTGAATGCCCGTTTTGACGAAATTTCTGTTTCGGAGTTGGTGGTGGTCCAGACCTGGACGCTCGGTCTATTGTTCCGCAGGTAGGAACGGCAGTAGTTGGCTGGCTGGAATGTGTGGAGGGTAGGAGCGTTATCGCAACCCCCGAACTGCATTCAGTTCCTCGGCGGCCCCGACAGTCGGGACCACAGAGGAGTGTACCATAGCTGACGTTAGCCTCCTGGGACTCTTGGTTCAACAGGCCCAATTGTAGGGTGCTGTATTTGTAGGAGGCGACCGTACTACAGTAGGACTGTACATGATTAGGAGGAATAGGGTTCGGTAGGTACTAGGTAGGATAGGAGGCAGGCGTGAGCTAAGCTGGATGATGCTTCCAGTAACCTTCTGCCCGGGAGTAATGTCGAGGACCCCAGCCTCGTATTCGATGAAGTAATGGAAATTGAATTTTGAGCCAGGTTCTCAGCACGCGATGCTCCCCACGAATAAATCGGAGCCTGTCCACTAGTACCTTTGCCGTGTGGGAAAATAGCGGGCCTTGGGTGGGACTCCGACCTTTTCGGAGGCCGAAAAGAAACGACGGCCGCAGGTCAGATTTATCAATGGCAGCTGTCGTCGGGCCCAGCCTCCAAATTTTGTGGAGTTTGAGAAAACTGCCACTTTTCCCTATTCTCCCAACACTGGCAGAGGTACGAGTGGACAGGCTCCGATTTGGCCTGACATAAGATAAACATAAGAAAAAATCATGCTTGAAGCAGCAGCCATCGGATAGAGGCTGGCCTGAGAGAGGGATAGCATGACCTCCATTTTGACTCCAATTTTTATTTCGGAAGTAGTGTCCCACGGTGACCCCTGTCACATGATGGGCCTTTGTTAGTTAATCCATCCACCAGTGGGACCAGAGCCCCGGTTAGTAGACTTTCAGTCACACTGAATATTTTTTTCTTTTATATTTCAAATGCACCTATGCATGGCATTTTCACAAGCAGAGCATACTCACAACGCCCTTCTTCACGGGAATAGAACGCCCGGTAATTATCGCCATATATGGGCTGAAAGTTATGCCAAATACAGCTATAATGACTGGGCGTTCTATTCGGGTGAAGACGGTAGGACCTTTTCAACTGAGCTCTGGACCTAATTGCAGTCATGTACAGGTGAAAGGTGGAATTCCCGTAAGACACATCCAGGAAAGTCTTAGTCTGAGTATGCCCTCAATCATATTAGCTGGGGCAGTTGGAGGCCACTCTACTGGATTGATCTTCATTGACAAAAAGAGGAGGATTGAAAAGAAAAGAAAAAGAAAAAAAGGATCACAACCCCATAACCGCCTGCGGCGCACTTAGTGCCAACCAGCACTGATAGTCCGCTTGACACCTCTGATCGGTATTAGTAGCATCCTTGGCCAACACGGGTGTGAGTGTGAGTGCAAGGTAAGTGGGTTGTGTGTGGTGTGGGGGAGAGTGTTGGCCTTAGACACTGCTGTTAACATTTGGTTGGGGTTGGGGGACGATGAAAAGGGAGGCGCAGCTACTGGCAAAATGCTCCGTCTTTGCGTTAGCCGGACCCCCACCAGCGGCCTCACCCATACTTGACCACCACGGTTGGGCCGGGGGGCAACATGCATCACCTCTGATGGGAGGCTGGAGGGAGACAACAAAGCTATGTTCGCAGGGGTCCCCTGCATAAATAAGCCGTAGGAGCAGTGGTAGGCAGGTAGGTAGTGAAGGTGAATTGAAAGAACTTGAAAGATGATGAAAGATTTGAGAGAAGAATTTAAAAAAAAAGAAAAAAGAAAAGGAAGACAGGATGACAGGATCACATGCCAGGATGTGTGGCCAGATGGATATTCTGCTACACACTGTCCACCAAGCATGCTCAAGCGCGTTACGGCTGTTGGAGCCATTCCAACCCTCACAGACATGGGTGAGATGGATGCCAGCCATTTGGCAGATTATTATTGTTTTTGGTTTTTATTTTTGTAGCCATTTGGCAGATATGCCTTCTGAGGGAAAAAAAGAAAGGGCAGAAAAAAAAAACTCCCATCTGTCAGAAACATCTTGCTTGTAAATTGGGAATTGTACCTGTTCAAGGGAATTGTACCTTGCTAAGGGCGTCGTCCGACACCACTTGAAAATACTTGAGTTTCAAGTGCACACTAAATGATAAATTGTGATTAATTTACACTTACTCTATTTATGGTTCCATGTACACTTGGAAACCCTTGAACAGGATCGCTGCACTTGAAACCGAACTCCACAGCTTGACCAATCCTGGACCAGGATCGCCTGCTGGGAAAAAAGGGGGGAAAAAAAGCCCCACTTGGAGTGCTGGTGGTATCCGCTGGCACTCGAACTCAAGGCTCCCCAGAGAGGTACCTTGAGTTCAAGTGCGATTTTCCCCCGGCCGCACTTGAGTTTCGAGGGCGGGCACTTGAGAGCCGGAAAGTAGAAACAACTCCACGGCGAAGTTAGCGTGGGGTCGAACCATTAATTTTCCTTCAACCCTTGAGTTCAAGTGGTGTCGAAGGAGACCTTAACACGGAGACTGTTTGACGGCCTGCACACCTGTCTCTTTTTGCTTTCTTTTCTTCACATCTGTCGCTTTTTATGGATGAACATCTGGGGTTTATATACTATTGTGACGTATTTCTCAAATCAGCAGTACTTGGCCCATATATGGGCGTCGTTCGACACTCCTCGGGGACGCGATTCCGAGGATTTCGTCTTCGTTCCACCTGTCCTCGGAGATGAAATTGAAAATGAAAATGTGAAAACACTCCGAGGACAAATCCTTGGGCTCCGAGGATTTCCCAGCCAAATCGTCCTCGAACTCAAAGGACCTCGCGAGGTCCTTCGGAGCCCGAGGATCCGTGTTTCACGGAGAGGAGAGGGCATGCACGTAGAGAGACGTTACAACCGAGAATTCTGATCGTGGCGGCACCCTATTGGCTGAAAGCCTGAAGCACAACTTTTTTTTTTTTTTTTTACTTTTATTTTTCTGACATTGCTCTGAGGATGAGTCCTAAAACCGATGCTCCGAGGATGAGTGGAACGAAGACGACAAAAACCCTAAACTTTTCCGAGGATTCATCCTCGGAGCCCGAGGATGCCCCGAGGAGTGTCGAACGACGCCCTATCAAGCGATCTCGCCGAACAGGTAGGGGGCACATTTGGTACTAAGCAGGTGGTTGTGGTTTTGATATCGGGTCCGCTTCTGGTTCTGGCTGTTCCACTGCTGATAGTAGGTGTTGAACCGGCTTTCACTTTTCTTTTTTCCTTTCTTTCTTTCTTTCTTTCTTTCTTTCTTTCTTTCTTCTTCTTTTGTTTATTTTTCCAATAAAGTCCAGGTTGTTGTAGAGGCTGGATACCAGGCATATGACAGTCCTTTCAGTAGTTGGCCATTTGATTATCCAGATGATCTATGCAGGCCCCCTATGAGACTCCCTCCCACCCTTACCCTCATTGTTATCCCCCATGCACCACTCCTCCCAAGGTCCTACCGCAGGGTTTCTTTTTTTTTTTGGGAGGGGGGCGGGGCGGGGGGGGGACTACGCTGGAGTCACAAAATTGAGTTATAATTGCACTATGAGCCAAGATACAGTTTCGAATTGCAGTTTGGGCAATGTGTACAACCCAGCTTTCTGGCCAGGTAGGGTGCCCGAGGAAGACAGAACCAGCACTTTCGACGTGGCCGTAGCTGGGGTTCTATCCTTGTCACCGTAGGGGCGTGCGGCTATGGGAAGTTGCCGAGGGAGGAAGGCGCTCCTTACCATCTACACTAGGTTGTTCGATACTGGGGCCTGGCAGTGCCAGGTAACTCTAGCATGAGAGGGTATGAGATCAGCCGAGTGTCGGATCGAGGATTGAATGCGAGACCTGCAGTTTTCCTCAATAGTTGAGGGGAGGATGGGATGTTTGCGCTGTTCTTACTAATGTTTTTTTGGTTCTGGATCCTTGAACTGCCATTTCGTCAAAATGGACATCTTTTATTTTTTGAACGAAATTGAAACCGAGTTTTTTGGCCGAAAACTCGTCAAAATTTGTTGTTCCTGAGGGTCCGGCGTTTGTAAAACGCTGGACCCCCTGGCTGTACATGGACCTAGCTTGAGACCAGGTATCTCCAGGCAGTCCTGCCTGGAGGTGCCTGGTCTCAAGCTAGGTCCATGTGCAGCCAGGGGACAAGTTTTCGGCCAAAAAACTCAGTTTCAATTTCGTTCAAAAAATAAACAATGTCCATTTTGACGAAATGGTCGTTCTTGATAGTATTTAGTCTTTACTTGCAACCGGGGTATAGGAGTTTAGAGAGGGTCACACCCGGACTGATATCTGCCGAGCTGATCTGTTCTGTGCCCCTGTTTTGTCGATGCCAGAACGACGCTGACCGGAGCTGGGGCGTTGCCCTGTGACCTGCAAATTTGCAGGAGTATGAGGTCTTGTAGAGAGATCTGGGGGTTGCCGAGGGAGGAAGGCAATCCAGGGGCGAACCGGGGGGGGCTGCGTGGTGGCGAGAAGAGATTAGCTATGGGAGACGTTAGTTTGGTTGGTACTGTCCCTGAGTAAGTATGTCCCGGGGAGAGGAAGGCTAGGAAGTACTTTAGGAGTCTAGATCTAAAGGTCTGCTGGTGTTTTTTGGCTACCAACGGGGGTTTAAGAATGATTTAGGAATCCGGGGACCTCTAATAACTTAGCTTGGATGATCCATTGCTGATATACTAAGTGACCTGCGGAGATTCGACGCCAGAACGGCGCTGGCCGGTGCTGGGGCATTGCCCTGTAACCTGCGGATGCAGGAGCGTGAGGCTTGGTAGAGAGATCTGGGGATGCTTTTGGGGGGCATTCTAAGGGATAACCAAGGGTCGCTGCTGAGACGACGCTGGTCGGAGTTGGGGTGAGTCGTGTTGCCCTGTAACTCAGCAGGGAGAGGGCGTGAGACCTGGAAGAGTTCAGCAGGGAGTTTGTCAGTGTTGGAAAACTCAGATGGGTTGCTAGGGAGTCGTAGATTTCTGAGCATTCGTGGACTTCTATGGTGGTACTTTTAGTTGTGGCAGACTGCTTTTCTGAACTTTGTCAAAGTAAAATTCAGAGTAGCTTAAAACTTTTTTTTTTTTTTTTTTTTTTTTTTTTTTTTAAAAAAAAAAAAAAAATTTTTTTTTGGTAAAAAAAAAAAAAAAAAAAAAAAAAAGGGTGCCCGAAGTTTTATTGCAAACTGTTTTTTTCCCCGTAGTGCAATTATAACTCTTTTTTTTTTCTTCTTTTTCTTTTTTTTTGAGAAAGGCCCTTGCGATATCCCTCCATCCTGGCGGTGGTAAGAGAACCGTAAGAATTGAGGGCTTACCTGTCGGGCTGCTCCATCTATTGGTGGGGAGCGGCACCTGCTGGAAACCGGGTCCAGCGTCCCATTGACACATCGTGTAGCACAGAGATTGGTGTTTGTTGTTTCCTGGGGCTGTGATTATTATTGACTCATCCTGGGGCTCCATCATCCCCTGGAGCTGTTAGTATCACCCTTCGCTTTTTAGGAGCACCCCTTATCTTTTAACCCAACCCTTATTTCAGCAGCCCCCCTGTTTGATTATTGCCATGTCTGTCCCTGTAAACCCTTTATATCCTATTCCCCTTGACAGTTTGGCGGAACATTCGTATCTCTAGGACCACGTCGTACCCCCTGGAATCAACCTAGTACCCTGCTACCCCCAACCAGTGCAGTTCAGGAGGGCATGTGTTGCTGTTAACGGCCTGCCATTTGCTGCTGAAAGAGCATCAGCTTCCACGTAATTTGAGTCAGCCCTTGTCCTCCAGAATAACAGTTAAGATTGGAAGGATACAGAGAAGATAAGCATGGCCCATCGGAGCTTGCTGCTATCTGGCGTTCCAACCAGTTTTGTTTGGGTCTCTTCAGCTCTCGTATGTGTCACTGCACTTCTCTGGTCTGCTCGTCGTCAATCTGCTCCATATCTTCCAATGCTTGGGAGGTTGTGGCATATAGGAGATTTGTCCCTACTGCTGCTTGAACCCATCCTTGTCTGGCCAGGGCTTGTATTCTGTGTTTGCACAGGGGCAATCCTAAGGAGATAGGAGAGAGGTGGGGGAGGATGGCTCAAGTGCTGTTGGGAGTGGTGGGGGAGGTGAGTATGTTTCAGGCGGGCGCTCTTCTGGCATTGAGGGTGTGTGGGTGGCATTGGTCGTTATATTGGTTGTGGACGATGGTAGTGGGGATGAGGGGG
>BFEA01000131.1:1531444-1533944 GCA_003427395.1 Chara braunii
GTGTGGCGTGGGCTCCCCATCAGATCCAGTTGGACACATTGAGGTGAGGGGGCTACCAGAACTGGTTGTCCTGTTGATTGTCGGAGGAATGCAGGCAACGTTTTCCAGTGCCATCTGCGTTCCTCTATCCACCAAGGTTTCTACACGAGGTTCCGGTTCCCATCTAACAACGCAATCTTCCAATCAGGATCTAGCCACTCCTGTTCAAAGGCGATGATGAGTTCAACAATTTTGGATTGACCAGTTGCAGACGTGAGTTTTTCCTTTAGGCTTCTCCAGACTTTTTGTATGTTGGTTCTTATTGTTTCAAACACGTGTTGTACGGCTTGGATGTAGCCGAAGGAGTGTTCTTTCCTTTCGTGGGAACAACGGGCCTGCCAAATTACCATTAATACTTCCAACCTTGTGCATTTAAAGAGGTTGGGTTGGAAGAGTGACCATGCGGTCGTGGCGGCTGGGGGCTGGTCCAACAGAAGTACAGCCGGTTCCCAGGGCAGGTCAATATGTGTGAGGTATTTCCATGCTGCCGCCCACCATCGCCAGATCTGGTTTGCCATTGGGCAATCCAACAGGCAGTGTTCGAGGTCTGCTATTTGTTTTTGGGATGAGATACCACAGTAGGAACATAGGGGTGACAGGATGCCTTTTTGTTTCAGACGGGATCTGGAGACCACCCAATCTGGGGTTGGCAAACAACGGTATATGATCTGCCATTGAAGTGCTCGCTATGATGTGGGCATAAAACCGGAGCAATGGGACCACCTGAAGTTTTGTAGATCATTTTCTTTCAGTACAGAGTCACACCGCCACCTGTCTTTTATGATGTTAGTTGTGTCGGTTGTCTTGTGAGTCTTCCTATAGCAATCTTTGACCGTGTATTTCCAGACCGGCAGCGGCCTAGCTCCTCCCCATTGTCACTTTCCGGGGTCGAACGGTAGTCAGCAGACTAGGGTAGCGGCTTCATAGGCCCACCAACCATCTTCCTCATTACCCAACACACGTACTCTTATGAGGCCCGACCAAGACTATTGTTTGTCTAGGCTCTCGTTTCTGGTCAGGCTTGTCATTCTGGCCCTAGCAAGCGTCAAGTCGTATGCTTCCAGTGCTGTATGATTGTCCAGGCAGCTGGTTACTCAGTAGAGGGTCATAGGTACCGGTAGGGAAGTTGCTTCGATTACCCAATCCCCTTCTTGCACCTCCCCACCAATAGAATGGAGTTCCCCATGGAGTCGGTAGGAGTGTATGCACTTATCATCACTCCTATCGGTAGCCATGAGGTGACGTTTAAAAAAAAAAAAAAAAGCCCTGTCTAAGGGTTTTGATCCAAGCAATGGGGATGGCTTCTTGCAGTTCCTGAAGCTTTTCCTTCAGGTTTCGAATGTTTTTCATGGCTGGTTTAAGCTGATCAAATGTTTTCCACTTACCAGCTCTGATGTCCCAAAGGTCCCCCACTGTGAAAACACCCCTTTTAACCCATCCCAACCAATGGGAGTCGTTCTTGATAGAAAAGGGTCGGCCTTGCAAGGTGAGGATGTGAGGATTCCCAAACCAGGGTTGTCTCCAGACCTCATGCCATCGTGACGATGGTGGCAGTTTGCCCGGGCCTATATCCCTCCATAGTGCAAGGATGGAGGCCCAAAGAGGGTTGTTTGCTAAGTCCGCCTTCGTGGCAGTTGTGAGAGATTCCTTTGCTACCACTTTGGGAGTACTTGGGATAGACCACCCTGGATTTGTGACCCAAGCTAGGGTGTGGGTTGGTCTTTCCCGTGCTGTGGCAGAGGCTAGACATTGCAGTTGAATGCCAGCCAGTGTGGCCCATGGGATATCGTTTCCCATTAATAGTCTAATTATGATTTTGAAGACTAATGTTATGATTTCCCCTTCCGGGTCGATGATTCCCAGTCCCCCTTTATCTCTTGGCTGGGCCACCTGAGCCCATGCTACCCTTTTAATACACATCTGCAGTTCACGATCATTCCTCCACAGGTAAGCTGCAGTTGCTTGTTTCATAACCGATAACTGTTTTGGGGGTAGCATCCAAAATGTTGTCTTATACCAAATAGTGGAAAGGATAGCATTGTTGATGGCCAAGGCCCTTCCCACTAGCGAAGTGTGCAGACCTTTCCATTTGGTCATGGCTTGGATCGTTGTTTGAACCAGGTGGTCAGCGTGGTCCACAGGCGGGCCGAGGGCTGTGAGTCTCACCCCTAGGACCCGTATAGCTTCTTCTCTTGGTTTCCAATTGACCGGAGGGTCATCGGGGGGGGGTTGTCCTGCTGTGTGGATCCACCATCCTTCTATTTTAGCGTCCCAATTTACCTTCATGTCTGCAACGATGGAGAAGAGGTGGATTGTGTCCGCCAAAACCTGTATGCTAGAGGGAGAAACTTTGATGAGGACCGTAAGGTCATCTGCAAAAAGGGAGGTAATGGGTATCTGATGTGGTGACAGTTTCGGTATTTCAATGTGTTGTATTGTGGGGTTTGTCCTAATGAGGGAG
>BFEA01000131.1:1538944-1546212 GCA_003427395.1 Chara braunii
TTGTTGTGCGCCCGCGTGCGCTCTATTGCCATTTTGATCTGATGAGAGTTGTTGTGCGCCACTTGCACTTCACTGCCATTTTGGATCAGAGAAGAGTTATCGTGTGCACACGCGCAGGCCATTGCTATTTCGGATTTGTGGGAAGTTGCTCACGCGTATTTCATTACCACTCGAGTTCTTGAGGAACATTGCTGATCTTACCGTCACGCTCGTTCGGATCTGTTGAAGATGTTGGCCTATAGTCTGTGCCCTAGTGCGCAGTCCATGAAGGACATTTATTGATTTGAAAGTTTTGTCTATGCGCCAGTGCGCATTCCATCAAGGACATTAGCTGATTTGGAAGTTTTGTCTGTGCGCCGGTGTGCATTCCATCAAGGACATTTGCTGATTTGAAAGTTCTATTTGTGCGTCAGTGCACATTCCATCAAGGATATTTGCTGCTTTAAAAACAGTGCGCCCGTGCGTATTCGATCAAGGACATTTGCTGATCAAAGATTGCGCTGATGCTCATTCCAACAAGGACTTTTGCAGAATTGGGACTGTGCGCTAGTGTACATTCCATCGAGGACTTTTACAGATCTTGAAACTGTGGCCCTGTGCTATGCACGCTATTGGATTTGACACTAAGCGCCAACGCGCACCTTACCGATATTACCAATATTTGATCTGAGCGCCCATGTGCTCTTTGCTGCGGACGTTGTCCGATTTCACACCGTGCGCTCCTCTGGTTGGCGGTTTGAGTGCACGCCCAAGCTCGGGCAGACCATTTGAGTGTGCACCTTGGCTCGGGCAGGCCATTTGAGTGTGCGCTCAAGCTTGGGCAGGCCATTTGAGTGTGTGCCAAGGCTCGGGCAGGCTATTTAAGTGTGCTCCCAGGCTCAGGCAGGCCATTTGAGTGCGCGCCCATGCTCCATATTGATGTCCAACTGCGCGCCCATGCGCGCCCATGCTTGATATTGATATTTGAGTGTGTGCCCTTGCGCGCCCATGCTTGGTATTGCTATTTGAGTGTGCGCCCATCCGCGCCCATGCTCGGTATTGATATCTGAGTGCGCACCCATGCGCGCTTATGCCTCGTATTGCTATTTGAGTGCGCGCCCATGCGCACCCATGCTCGATCTTGATATTTGAGTGCGCGCCCTTGCGCGCCCATGCTTGGTATTGCTATTTGAGTACGCGCCCATGTGCGCCTATGCTCGGTATTGATATCTGAGTGCGCGCCCATGCGCGCCTATGCCTCGTATTGCTATTTGAGTGCGCACCCATGTGCGCCCGTGCTCGGTGTTGATATTTGAGTGCGCGCCCATACTCGCCCATGCTTGATATTGCTATTTAAGTGTGCGCCCATGCGCGCCCATGCTTGGTATTGATATTTGGGTGTCCACCCACGCGCGCCCACACTTAGTACTGCTATCTGAGTGCGCGGCTATGCTTAGTATCATTATTTCAGTGCGAGCCTATGCGCACCCATGCTCGGGCAGGCTATTTTAGTGTGCGCCCAAGCTTTGGTTGTTGTTAGAGTGTGTGTCCAGGCTTGGGTTGATGTTTTAGTGCATGCTCATGCCTATTGAGCTTGTGTTACTATGAGGTTTGAGCCCTGGGCTGATCATTGTTGGTCGTTTCCATGTTGATGCTATGTGTTCTCGATTGGGGTTGAATCTGGTCTGGGTCTGGTTCTGAGATTTTCTCTCTTTTGTATTCTCAGCTATTCTTAGCCAAAAGTCGGGTAATGACCCCAAAATTCTGATGATTTGAAAATCTCATATGGGATGCCGAGCTGGGTTCCTAGTTCATGTTGTTAAAAAAAGACAGCATGTATTCAAGGAACGATGGACCCAGTTTCCAGGAAGTGATGCTCCACACCAACAGATGGAGTTAAAAAGGGGCGTTTTATTGGTTATTAAGATTGCTGGCTTTTCGAGCAGGCCTGCGTATTGAACTTGGGTTCCTATGATGTCCTTGGTGGTCCATTCTTCGACTGATATCTTGGTCATCGATAAATAGGTTGTAGACGTGCCAGTTGGCACTCAATCATGATGTAGACCAGTGATAAGTCTGGTTTTGGCGACCATATGAAACATGTTGAGTCAACACCGTAGGAGTTTGACATGGTTATGGACGACATGGGCTCGACGCCTATTTGTGGATCAAGCTCAATGGGCTTGTGTTTTACAACTATTCTTTAAATTAATAGCCTATCATGTCACGTTCGGGAGACTCTGACGTGTCGCAATCTGCTTTGTCTCCTCTTCCTCTTCTTTTTTCTTTCCTCCTCCTTCTCCTCTTCTTCTTCTTCTTCTCGCTTCCTTTCCCTCTCCTTTGCTCTCTCCTTCGCTGGTTTGCACTCCCTTCTTTATTTGCATGTGTTGGTTGGCATGTGGGTTACATTGTGAGTAACTTGTTTAGGCCTCTGTAGGCTGGTGCTGATGTTGGTAATTTGACAGTTGTAATGACCAATGATTGATATTGTGAGATTTCGTACTTACCGCACATCAGTCGCGGGCCCTTGTCATATATGCGCCGCAACTTTTGGGGTCGGCCGACCGTTGATAAATCTCACTATGTTGTCGGCCTTCCAGTACATAACGTACGCCTATTTTTTGTTCATCACAAGAGCTTGCAATCAAGTGGTCGTGACTGCAAACCGTCTGGCCCAGCTGCAACCGATGAGCTTGGCGCATGTGCAATTTTGAAAGATTCGGCTCTGGCTGGGCCGGCCGGCCGCTAGGATAGCCCAGTTACGGCCCACAACCGGGTGGAAAACTCCTTAGGTGACCCGAACTAGGAACCCTAATATATACATTCATATATATACATACATATATATATACATACATATATATATACATACATATATACATACATACATATATATACATACATATAGACAATATTCCTATATATCTAAGTTATTGTGCCCCATGCGCGAAAAATCCAAGCTGAAAGCATTGCCCGAGGTGGGTTGCGCACGAAGAAAGTCCAACCCACTTTTTCGTTGCCCAAGGTGCCCTGACGGGTGGACACACTGTATCCGATTGCAAATAGGGTTATCGACATTCAAAAGTTCTAACATGGGGCAAGCTTTTCGAGGATGGATCAGGCAGTGGCACAACCTTTGTAAGGCTGGGCAAGCTTGGTTTTAACTTCAGATTTCTGATTCCACTCCAACTTGTCAGGAATAAGGGCAGGAACGAGGTAGGGACTCGAGAGAGGTGACGGGGGACACTGTGGTAGGGAATGATGAAAGCGACCTTGGAATAGCGTTGGGTGGAATTGGGGCATTATAGGTGGGCATGGGTGGGCCTCGGCGGACCACAGGTGGTTGGTGTGCGGGTTCTGGCTGGATTGGATGTGGTTGAGCATTTTTCACATTCCCAGCTGGGTCGTGCGCTGGTGGGAAAATTTCCAAAACACAGTTTTAGGTTGGATGTAGTTTGAAAATTGTTTGAAGGCCAGAGGTTAGAGATTTTTTTGAAAAGAAAATCTGGTCCAGATCTAATTTGTAAAAAATCCAGTTTTGCGAGTTGTGATAGGTAGACAAGCAATATTTGTCGCAGCACCAATATCAAATTCTTATTAAAATACGAAAAAAAAGTAGAAACAGAAAAGGGTAATTAAAAAAAAAAGTCATTACAACGAAAATATGCATGTGTGTGTGTGTGTGTGTGTGTGTGTGTGTGTGTGTGCGTGTGTGTGTGTGTGTGTGTGTGTGTGTGTGTGTGTGTGTGTGTGTGTGTGAGAGAAAGGAACACACACACACCATCAAACATACACAAACTTACACACATGACACAAAGAAAACACACCCACACCCACACATATTTTTTCTTTTCTTTTCTTTAATTTTCTAAAGGTATATGATAATATATACCCAATCGATAGATACATTGGATATAACCGTAAACAAATGGTGGGCAGGGGCGTTCTAAGCCACACATCGTGTAAACATGAAATTGGCATTGGAACTTCGTTTTCTCGGCTGATGTCAGGTGTACAGGGTGCATGAACACTAACCAACACAGTCTGAGTGGCGAATAAGTAGAAGGATCGAGAACCTCGATGGTATGAAGTTGGGGTGATGTTGGGAGGATGGTGATTTCACCATGATATTAAAACTCACCTTCTTTTTTATTACGTTCCATGTGTGATTTCCGACTAACCAACACACAAAAAAAAAGTAAAAAAAAATTGTACGCCCCTCCGCCGTACGAGTAGCGTACACGTACGGATTCGCACGACCGTACATGTATGCGGTGATGTAGAGATCCCTACACATAAATCGCATTGATGGCCAGCGTATTGTTTACGATCTCTAAAAATCACAGTGAGGGGCTACTCATTGATGTATTTCTTCACCGTCGATGCTTTTCTTCACCGCCAATGTTTTTCGGCGCCGATGTTTTTCTTCATTGGTAGGTCGTTGATAAATCTCATCGATGACCAGCATTGTGTTTACGACCTTGAAAGTCGCCGTGAAGTGGATATACACGAGTTACTCAGAGGATTCTATGGGTTAGACCTTTGCTAGAGGGGGTGATTCACACACTGGCGAGCCGGGTAAGCTTGGGGGGCAGGAATAGGTCCACCTATGAGACTTGTAAAAGAAAGTCTATGTTTAGTGCTCGAAGTACACATACGCAGGACTCACATGACTATGCTTCAATCAAGGCCAGGCAGGGGAGGTTTGGCTTACTTGTATCCTCTGGAGTTCCTCAGGGTCAATCACAACCCCCTTGGTAGTGGATCCACCACCCTTGCGTCTCATCTCCGGAGCTTAGTTGCATGTTCGACATTGTCAGGGTACATAACCGGTCCATTAGTTGTTGGATCTCCAATATAGTTTTCAGAGCGGCATCCACCATTAGCATGAGATGGTCAATAAATAAGGAGCGAACTGGGATTGAGTCATCATAAATGGAAGTTACCCATATTCTACGGAGCTCCTTATCTATTTGCAAGTTCACTGTACGAGTCTCCACGACTATAACAAATATAAAAGGTGTGATTGAGTTCCCCTGTCATACAGAGCTTTCCAGATGGATGGCACGGGCCAAACTACCTTTCAGTTGAACCCTTGTTGTAGCGCTTTGATGAAGGATTTTTATCCATCGTCTAAAGCATGGTCCAAAGTCCATCCTTTCTTGACGTTTGTCTAGGAAGACTCGGTCAATGTGATCATACACTTTTTCATAATCTAAGAAAATAGTGACAAGGTTGTGCTTAGCACCTCATTGGTCAGACGAATATTATCTTGTATTTTTGGCCCCTTGATGAAGCCTGTTTGTGGTGGGTGTATGATGTCCATTGTCCTCCATTACTCCCGCTGGATGGTTTGCCACCATCTTGTAGACCACAGATAAAATGGTGACCAAACAATATTTTTTATATTCATGATCTTATCCTCCTTTTTATATAGTAGTGTAAAGATCCCTTGCCCTACAAATTGCCCCATTTGCCCTGTGATCCATACCACATGGTAGTAATTCATCAGTTCTTGCGATAGGGAACTCCATATGATTTCCCTCAACTCCTTTGGGCGTCCGTCGATCCCGGGGTTCTTTTCCTCTCTTATTAACATGAAGGTTGACCATGCCTCCTCATAGATGAGGGCCTCCCGCTGCCGCTTAGAGAGACGCTTCTACAATGGTGCTAGAAATTCATCAATCTCTCTGACCCTTTGTTCGTGTGGCTTGTGTTGTACATGGATGCAACGAAATTGCACACACAGTGTGGACATGCGCTACAACAACATGTGCAACTCATCCGACCTAAGCAAAAGATTCATATGATTGTTAGTGGGGCCCAAAAAACACCACAAAAACACACAGGTGTGCAAGACCGACTCGCAGTACAAAACCGCCACACACACCCACACACACACGACAACCGAGCATGTGTCGAAATGCGGGCCAACATCCATGTTAGAAACTTGTTGGGAAATTGTTGGAGGCCTGTAGAAAACCATGTTGGACTCATTGAGAAGGAATTGAAAATGTTGAGAAGTAGTTGAATACAGTTGAAGACCTGTTTTCAACAGTTTATCACAATCTTCGTGGACTGGTTAAGTTGGATATGAAATTGAAAACTTGTTGAAATTCGACAACAATTTTTTTGTTGACATGAAGGTGCATGGGATTCGGCTCCACGCGGGCAAACATGGATCCTCCATGTTCTTTCCCTTGTTCGATTTTCACATGTGTCCACGCGGGGGACCATAGATCTTCCACCTTTTCTTTTTTTTCCTCGGTTGTTTTTTTTTCTTCTTTTGTTATTGTAATTTAATGTTAATCAATGGTTTGGTGCTACAATTGAGTGTCCGCGATAAATCAAGGTACCAGGGGTGAGGTTGTCAGCCTTACTAAACCGACCATTGTCGTCCGTTGATGGATGTTGCATCAGACGACCATTGTACGCAGGACAACGGTTGTCGACGATATTGGACAGACTAGTGGCTGCTATAAATTGAGAGATGTCACTTGTCCCACACAAATGTCGAGGCCGTCGTTGAGGGGTGAGGGTGGAGTATCCGTTCAATGGTCGATGCAGATGCTCGCCGGTCGGAAGTGTGAATAGGGGAGTGGGGATACGCACGGGTTTGCACCATACTTTTGTATCACGGGTGACACAGGAAGGTGGTGGCTAGTGACTACGGCGTGGTGGTAGGTGGGGGAAAACAAATGATATCGTCTTCACACTTAGGGGTCGTATATTCGGCCGATGGCTTGATGCACATCTTCTACGAGATGAAGCACCATCGTGGTCGGTATTCGTGGTGGCCATGACATGGCAGGAAGTGTGGTTCTATGAGTTGGATGTGGACGGAGACACGTGTCTCCGTCTCATTGTGGGATTTGTCTTCGCACGCGACACATTGCACAAGACTGTTGCCTTTGTGACGAAGGTGGGGACGACCATCCGCAATAGCTGGGAGGAAGGTGTGGACATGATGGACCTCCTATATCCAATTGCACAATGGAGTTTGATACCGTTGTGTATACAGTCCATGTGGAGCCATCACAGGAGGGTCGGGATGGCGTGCACAACCAGATCGGGATTGCAGGGGACGACCTGCACGGCGAGATTGGAATCTCAGAGGACAACTTCTACTGAGGACCGCCATGTCTTGCCCTCATGTTGCGAGATTGATTGACGAGAGGAGGATTCCTTTGGCGCATGTCAGATTAAGAGAGAGAGAGAGAGAGAGAGAGAGAGAGAGAGAGAGAGAGAGAGAGAGAGAGAGAGAGAGAGAGAGAGAGAGAGAGAGAGAG
>BFEA01000131.1:1546262-1561146 GCA_003427395.1 Chara braunii
AGAGAGAGAGAGAGAGAGAGAGAGAGAGAGAGAGAGAGAGAGAGAGAGAGAGAGACGCTAGTAGATCATATGTGGATGGTGGGTGCAATACGTTCTTGAGGGATGAGGGATATGTGACATCATGGAGCTGTTGTGTGCTACCAGTAATGTGTTCGTCCAGATTATCTTCGGATGTAGTTTTGTTTTAGGGTTGTCGATGGTTGGAGTGAAGGAAGGCGGCAATTAACCCTTCCTCTGCGTGCAGGGGGGGGGGAGCAATCAATGTTGTCACCTGCTCCTCAACTTCGATGCATGCGAAGGCCACGCAGAGCATAGCACATATGGCGATAACTATTTGTTGTGCTGGGAGCCTGGGAGTTTTTATCGAAAATGTCGCCTGTCGTATGAACTGCCCATGTTGTGCACCTTGGTCTGCGTAGTGTTGTGGTAGGCGGTTGGTAGGACGCGGACGGAAAGGAGGAGCGTGTGCTTACATGGACCGAGAGGAGGATTGGAGGCGCTATCGAGTGCGTTGATTTCGGTTTTTGTATACATCTCTATCATCTGCCGCACTCTTGCTGATCACCACCAGCACCAGCATCGGTGTCATTATCATTAGGGTGCTGCCCGTCGCCATCATCATCAATAGGGCCTAATTTGACATCATCATCACGGTAATGGTTTGCCATCATCATCCGGGCATGGCTCGTCATCCCCATCATCAGCATCAGGGTAGTGCTCGTCATCATCATCAAGGCGTATGTCTTCACTCCTGTTCGGTGCTAATATCATCGCTATTATCAAGGAGCCGTGCATCAGGGGTGTTGCTCGTCACTCATTGTTGTATCACCATCGTCAAATCTCTCTCCATCATACGGCACGGTTGGCAAAGCTTGACGTCATCATAGGGCGTTGATCATCATGATGATGATGATCATCATCTTAGGTTATCATCCAAGGTGATCGTCATCACACCATCATCATCTTGTAGTCATCATAGGGCGTTGTGCATCATCATCATCATCATCATTACTGACATCACCATCATCATCATCATCATCATCAGTGCGTCATCAATATCATCAACATCATCATCATTATCGACAGCACCATCATCATCGCTATCATCATCATCATCATCATCATCTGTTTGTAATCATAGGGGCTATTGGTGCTGCTCTTTGGTATGATCAGCATCATCAATCCGTTTTCATTCTCATCATTATCATCACCATCATCAGCTTGCTTTCATTAGATGTTGCTCTGCATCTGAGTTGGTTATCACCATTATTCTCATTATCATTGTCTTCAGGGTGCTGTCCATCGTCATCAAACAAAATCCAGCAAAATCCAACCGAATGATATTTTTGTAAGTGTGTCATCAATAACTGTAGTCGCCATGATCGGATTGTTCCCGGAGGGCTGAACGGTGGGAAGGGGGTGGGGGGAGCTCTATCCTGCAGGGGCATCGCAAGGTGGGGGGTGAATGTCTCAAACTGGGTAGGGGCGGAGTAGGGGATTGCCTTATTCTGGGGCAGGGGCTGTGTGTGGGTCAACATCAGTCCTTGAAGAGGCGGAAATGGGCAAGGGGCGGGGGGGCATGCTTTAGGTGGGAGCTGTGTGCTCCTACGGAAAGGGAGGGAGAGGATTGGTCCTATATTGGGACCGAGGGAGAGTGGGTGACTCTCCTTGACGGAGGCAGTGCAGGGCTGAGGGGGAAGGGGTAGGGGGAGGGAGGGGCGATCTCTCTCGAAGAAATCTATCATTCCGTTTACTGTAGGTTTCCATTTGGTTGCCTCTCGAGAAGGTTGTAGGAATAGGTGTTATCTAGCAAGCCATTTGTGATCCTGCGAGGGGTGGTTGAAAAGTCGGTGGCCCTCGAAGACCGATGCTGGAGCAACGCTGGCCGGAGTTGGAGCCAAGTGGTGCAACTCTGTGACCTACCTTAGTGGGGGAGTGAGGCTTGGTAGAGAGCTCCGGGAGGCTGTTTGCGGGGGCAGTCCCAGTGGTCATCGGGGGTCGTAACTGGAGCAATGCTGGCCGGTGCTGGAGCAAGGTGGTGCAACTCTGTAACCTAACCTGATGGGAGCATGACGCCTGGAAGAGCTTCGGTTCGTGCTGAAATTAGCCGTGCTGGTGGTGGTTGTAGGTGGATTGAATACGTTTCACCTATCTGATTTGTGATGGGGAGGTTTTTTGACACACATATTCTATTGACTTGGTAGAGTCTGAATGGAAGAAAAAAAAAGTCAGTTGTTATTATGAATGTCTTAGGACTTTAGGGTTTCTTAGCAATCCATCTTAGGCGGTTTCGATGTTGTTATACTCAGTGATTTGTGGTCGTTCGATGCCAAAACGAGGCTGACCAGTGCTGGGGTGTTGCCCTGTAACATGCTGATGCAGGAGCGTGAGGCCTGGTAAAAAGATCTGGGGATGCTTTGGGGTGGGCATCCCAAGGGATGACCAAGGTTGCTGCTGGGATGACACTGGTCGGAGCTGGGGCGAGTTGTGTTGGCCTGTAACCCAGCAGGGTGGGGGCATGAGGCCTGGAAGAGCTCAGCAGGGAGTAAGCCGGTGTTGGGAAGTCTTAGAAGGGTTTGTCAGGGAACCTGAGAGTAGTGAGCATTCGTAGGACCTTTGTGGCAGGTTATTGCATGAGTAATTCCCTAATAGGTCATTAGATACTCAGGATCCTCCCCATGTTTTTGAATCTCATCGTGTTCACAGATTGTTCTTAGCCGAAGCGGGGTAATGGCCCCGGTATGTCAAATGACCTCAAACGACCTCAAATGTTCTCAATGATCTGTATAATTCCATATGGGACGCTGGGCACGTGCTCCCCACAAATAGACTGGAGCACTTGTTCAAAAAAAAAAAAGGAGTCCGAAGGCCCTCTCCACCACCTCCCTTCAAGTTGTCGTCTTCTGCCCCGTGTCAAACAAACCGATGTCCCCTGTTTGCTTAAGACCCTGTACGGGACCACAAGCCACTTGGGAGGAGCGTATCCATTCTCCCCAAGAAGATAGCCAGTCGTCCTCACCCCTCCCGACAGCAGCACCACATCGCGTTGAACAGGTCACCAACTTCTGCACATTTGAAGAGAGATGAGTTCTGCAGAACTCACTGGTTGTGCATGCTCCCTCGAAAGCCCTCGAAGACATCCACCACACGCATGTCCAGGTCGACGAAAAGCTGTGCAATGACAGAGAAGTAGTGTTTCCAGTCGAAGTAGTTCTGTGACGGTGCGTTCGCAGGTTTGTCCACATAAATGGGTGCAATCTATTGCGCCGAAGCAATCGGGGCAGCCTTGATGAACGTCCATATAACCTGGAGAAGACGTCGGCCTGACAGTATTCGGCATGGCTATCGTGATGTCTTGCACAGCCTTGATGCCTGAAGACGTGCCGATCCCAAAGGAGGACGTGCTGTTCTCAAATGTCTCCCCCGACGCCCACCTGTACAGCACGTATGCCAGGATGTGGTCCGGTTGCAACGGCTCACAGTAGTGGGTTAGTTTGCGCTGGAGGAACGGAGTGCACACCGCGACGATGTCGTTGAACACCACCCTAGACATCCGTAGCTTGTCGTGGAAGTGCTCATCTGTGGCATCATCGGCAATGGTCAGATCCTTCCAAGTCCCGCCGATCGTTCTCTTAATCCACGACTGTGGTGTCTCCCTCAGCAATACACCGGCAACGACGCGTTGTAAAACAGGAAAGGAGTGTCCCAAACACCCAGGGAAGTCTGCACATCCATCAACGACTGGGCGATTGCAGCCACCCTCCTGCCCGGCTGCCGCCCGCTCGCCCGCCAGAGGCCATTCAGTGTCTGTAGATTGCGGCAGTTGGGAAACACCGTCCCCGGCAGCTATCCCTCCTGGGGAGTGAGCCTCGACGCACTGCACTGCTCCCTTCCCCTTCATACATCGCTTCCTCCGTCACACTCGCTGGACTTCTCGCCACACACACACACACACGTCGCAGGCTATGCACGCGTCCGCTATGCCGACAAGAATACTACGCGCTGTGGTGGCAGTACTGGATTGGTGGTGTCACAGTGGCGTTCAGAGCGTGAGCAGGGCTTATGTTTTTGAATTTCATAATTTCGAAACGGCGAGCATGCTCGTTTCCCGGGAGGGGGAGAAAGTGCGCCTCGCGCGTCCGAGAGACTCCAACCCGTCGGACTGCCTTTGGCCGCAATCCGGTCCCATGGCCCTGAACCGGGGTGGGCCCTCTTGTCCGGCAGACCTTGACGGACATTTCGACAAGCAGCCGCGGGGTGGGAGAACACCACGTCAGCACTCGAGTTTCAAGTGCGGCCTTCTCAATTATTTCGCCAAGGGGTTGTGGAACGAAAGACAGAGTTAGGGAAATTAATCACCCTCCCCGAGTTATGGTGCATTTGAAACTCAGAGTATTTTCAAATGGTGTTGAACGAACCCCTTACTCAGTGAATGCTTCAATGTCATTGTTTAGTACAGAGCTTGTCTGCAGCTCATTAGACTGCGCAGAAGATCTTCTGAAGATAGCGTTCATCTCAGTTAATTTCCACCGCAGCCTGCTCAGTGGCAGATCTGTTTTTGGTATTTTTCAATACCCTGCTCAGTCAATCCCCTGGAGTCCAGGGTAATCAATGCTGGCAGGGGCCCTCTAATTTTTTCTGTTTACATCTGTATGTAGGACGCTGGACCCGTTTTCCAGCAGGTGACGCTCCCCACCAATAGATGGAGCCTCTCCCCAAGTGGTAGTGGTGTCTGCTCTTATCAGCGCCACTATCACCGCTAGGGGTGTTGTTTTTAAAAAAAAAAAAAAAAAAAAAAAAAAAAAAAAGGTACAGAGCTTGGAGTTGTTTGGTGAAATGATACAATCTTTTGACAAGGACAAACTGAGGGCATACTCATGCAAGGACTTTTTCTACCGAACTCTGGACGTGATTGTGGTCAGATTCGTCCAGGTCTATCCGTAATTGCAGTCAGAAACATGTAGGAAAGTGTTACTGCGAATATGCCCTGACTGTGGTCAATCTCTCCTTCATGGCAGTAATAATCAATGCTGTCGGAGGTGATGCGGGTGATGCATAGAAAATTTTCTGTTTGATCTTGTCTCAGATGCTGGACCTGGGGTCAGGTCCCACGTGCAAGTATTCTTCGTCCCTGCCCATCAATCGTCTCTATCTAAAGCCAAAAAATGGAGAATCGGCGGAAGTTCTCCTACCAATCCCAACAGTAGCACTCGAGGCTTGTACCTTTGGCGCGTGGGAAAATAGCGGGCCCCCCCGGTGGGCCACCGACCTTTTCCGAGGCCGAAACGAAACGTATCAATGGCAGTTGTCGTCGGGCCCGACCTCCGAAAATTCAGGCGATTGGGAAAACAGCAAGTTTTCCCTATTTTCCCACGCGGGAAAGGTACTAGTGGTTTCCCAACAGACCTCACAAATCCGTGGAAGTGGGACCTAGCCCCTGGTTTCCCAACAGACCTCACAAATAGAATGGACTTCGAAGGAGTCGTCAAATTTGCCCCCCCAAAAATAGAAAAGTGGAAACCACTCGGGAGTCACAAAAATGAGTTATAATTGCAATATGGGCCAAGATACAGTTGCGAATTGCAGTTTAGGCAATGTATACAACCCACCTTTCTGGCCAGGTAGGGCGCCCGAAGTGCAATTGCAAACTGTATCTTGCCCCATAGTGCAATTATTAGGGTCAATACACACGCTGTCAGTCGATGATGTAGTCCATGATTCACTACTTAGCGTTGACTATCCTCCTAGTACGTAGCTTAGGGCTCGAGGCTGGCATAGCAGTTCCTTAGTACGCCGGGATGTCGGGGGTGTCAGAGAATACTGCACCTTACCGCGGGGCCGGAACGGGCTCCAGGGATATACGCTGGAACAGAGGATTCCCAGCTCTCTACCTTCAACACAATAGAACACTGCAATACACACATGGCTCAGGGTTGGCTATCCTCCTAGTACGTAGCATAAGGATGAGGCTGGCATAGCAGTTCCATAGCAGTTCCTTAGCACGGGATGTCGGGGGTGTCAGGAGATACTGGACGTTACCATGGGGCCGGAGCGGGCTCCAGGGATATGCGAACGAGGGAACGGAGGATCCCCAGCTCTCTGCCATCAAAACACAATAGTAGTAATACAACGTAACACTGTGCACCCTCATGAAGACCTGTAGTAGCAAGTTCATACCTAGCTCCTGAAGTCCCCGTGCAACCGGGCTTGCACGGCGTCTGCTTCAACCAGGGCTGAGCAGAGGGGTAGGTCTCTCTGCCTAGCCCGGGTGCCTGCCACCTCTGTCTGGTCAGGTCACCCTGCCAATATGGCAATGGGTGATGGTCCCGGGTGGTTAACACTAGGGTAGGACAGCGGGGGTGGGGGTGCGCCTGGGCAACAATGATAAAGAGGAAGGGTGGGTGGGGTCTTCAGAGGGATTCAGCAGGACAACCGAGTGGCCGAGTACTGTGGATAACTGTCATTGGTCTAGTATCCCACCTCTACAACAACTTGGGCTTTTCAATTCGTGACTTTACTGAAGTTACCCCCACTCCCCCCAAAAAAAACTTTGAAGAGCACAAATCAGGAAAGCGACTGTCCAAAAAAGGACAACAGAAAGTGGTTGTCAAAGGGTAGCGTCAGTAGAAATATAAACAAACACTTTCGCCTCGACTCTGCAGAGCACACTCATACAAGGACTTGCTGAATTGAGTCAGACTCGTTGGGCCGTTGGCAGCCCAGTGTCCCTAGGAGGTTGCTGATGTGAATCAGGTTATCGCTGCTGCCTGATGCATAAAGGAGACGACTATCGGCTTACCCCCAAAAGAACTTGTAGTCATTATAGCTGTATGTGGGGCAGCTTTCACTCTAGAAACAGCGATAATGACTGGGGAGAAGACCGTGCAGTGGAGAAGATGTGGTTAAGACATCAGTATCGTGGGGAAACGATGGATATCCGGCTCTGTTCGCCCAAGTCCTGTCGGCAGCAGTGAAAAGAGTACACTTCAACTTCACTTCTGGGAAGTTTCACGGTAATGTGCTCCGGACGGATATCAGTGCCCCGTGGATGTTCGACACCCACATTCCTTTTTTTTTTTTTTTTTTTTTTTTGAAAAAGGCTCCATTCTATTGGTGGGGAGCTGCACCCGTTTTTCAACACCCACATTCCTACGGAATGATAATGACAGAGTACTCGTGTGGGGGTGCGCTTCTGTTGGGGGGAAAAGAGGGCCAGTCCTCGTTAATTTTGGTGCTGCTACACTCATTCTAGGACAGTCAAGGAAGATCTCACTCGTAATACGCGTACGGCACGTCACGTCCAGTCACACACTCAGTCAAGAAACCAAGTAGAGACGAAAAGTTGGCAGTCTGAGAGTACATTCATGCAGGACAGCATGAACGTGGCCATAATAGCTGCCAGTTTCATGATTTCCAAGGATGAACATAGCACCAGGGGGAGCTACCACTCGAGTCATCCCCACCATCGGAAGCTGTCTCCTTTTCAGAATTGGCTTCCTTGATACATCCCAGATGGCATGAAGATAAAGGTGCAAAAGAAAAAAAAAAAGGAAAAAAAAAAAAGAGAAAGGTGCTTAGGCTACCTTTTTTCCTGAAAGGGTAGGCAGTCTCGGCCGTCTCTTTTTCCCTTTTTTTTTCCCTTTTTGGGGGAGAAGAAGCCCCTTCTACTCTGCGGGGCGCCAGTCCGGTTGCTCATCCCCAGCAAGCAGAAAATTACAGAGTTTATATCTTCGAGCATCCCCCCCCCCCCCTCTTCTCTTCCTTCCTCTCCAAGTGTCAGTGCTTCCGAAAGTCGCGGCCGCATGCATGCCACGACCGCGACCGCTCGGATGAACTGGCCATTTTTTTATTTTTTGAACGCAATTGAAACCGACTAAATTGGCCTGATTGAGGTCAAAATTTTCAGCTTTTGAGGGTACAGCGTTCTTAAAATGTCCATTTTGACGAAATCATTGTTCACAGGCGGCCGGCCCCAAACTTATTTTTGTTGTTGATCCATGGAGTCCTGATGGGACTATTATTGTTGTCCCAATTAGCGAGAGAATCCAGAAAACAAAAGCAGTGGTAGCCTTGAGAGATCATTTTCGGACTCGCCAGCCCCAGGTATTAAACCACCAGTACTTGCCCCAGCTATCAATACCCAGCCAGGATACCCCCTGCGCACCAAAGTTTTGCCACCCAACGTTTCATTTTCCTTTTGGCTGGCGCTTCCAGCCATTGTGGTCCGGTACCCCGAAGCCCGCAGGTCGCGGCGCGTTAACATGAAACGCCCATGGCCGATAGCTGGGCCAAGTACTGGTGGTTCAAATTGGGGTAAGTTTTGGTTGTGGCACAAACAAGTTCCACACGCGGCCAAACAAACTCGGTTATTGGATTTTTCTGTCTGTTTTTGCTTTTTTGTTTCCTACCCCCGCCTTGAAACATCCACCTGGCAGGACGTACTACTGGGGTTGGTATGAGCAGCCCTCTGTAGTAGTTCCCATACTGATGGCTCAGGTCCATTGGTGGGGAGCAGCACCTGCTGGAAACCGGGGCCAGTGTCCCTTCCGCCCCCCCCTCCTCCCCCTCCTCCCCCCCTCCTAACACCCCCACGGGTAACCTCTCCCCCGCTCTGAATCTCTCTCTCTCTCTCTCTCTCTCTCTCTCTCTCTCTCTCTCTCTCTCTCTCTCTCTCTCTCTCTCTCTCTCTCTCTCTCTTCGCTCCCCCCTCTGAAGTCCAGGTTGTTGTAGAGGTTAAATGCATACCCTCAGTAATCGGGCATTCGATTATCCAGATGGACACCTCAGAAGACCCCACCCACCGTTCCTCTCATCACTTGCCGTGGCACACCCCTGCCCTCCCTGTCCTACCATAGTGTTAACCACCTGGGACCACCACCCATCACCATCTGCAGCATCCCAATTTGCAACTGCAGCAATCAGTCAGCATATTGCCTTGCAGCCCCCCATACCAGTTTGCAGTTTCCCCTAAGGCTTCCCCTACGTCAATGGTTCTGATACCCCCAAGCAAGAGCAAAAGAACTCCCCTTTTTGCTGCTTATCCCAACCTGGTCCTGCATACGTCTCTCACTCTTATACCACCAGTACCTCCACATTTTTAGGCCGTTAACGTGGTGGCTGAATCGGTGCGCCGCACAGGTCCATATGCATTTGCCTCAGAGCCTCTCCAGAGGGGGCCTAAGACCCCCTGGGGTACTGGTGGTTTATAGTAAGGTGCTAATCAGTCTGCTGGCAGATCATGATGGTGTCTTCCTCCCCTAACCCAGGCTACTAAGTCTTCCCAGTTGGACAGGCAGGCTGGCTTGCTGGGTTAGCCTGAGGGGAGGGACTGTGTACATACGAGTGGGAGAGGGACAAGGAGGAATGCACGGTGGGAGGGTAAGTGGGGTGCAGGGTTAGAAGAGCGGCTTGCAGGAGGAGGGGCACAGCCTTTTTTGGAACAGGTTTCTTTTTTGGGGTAACTAGGGCGCAGTCACGAAAGCAGTTTGTAAATGCATTTCCAACTGCCGTTTTGGAGTCCAGTACGGTCCCAAGTTTCAACTGCAGTTGAAACTCTTGACATGCACAAAAGTCGCCAGGCCGAGTTTGCAACTCCAGTCCAGTCCGCCATGTGCCAATTTTTTTTTTTCCCCCATCATCTCGGCCATGGCCGAGGCATCGCGGCCGTGGCCCAGCCACTCGACGAGATGCTCTGTCTCTTTTTTTTTTTTTTTTTCCCTTTTTTGAACCTCGGATGTGGCAGAGGCATTGCGGCCTTGGCCAGCCACGCGACGGGGCTGCGATTGAACAACACAAAAAGGGGAAAAAAAAACGAAATAATAATAATAATAATAAAAGAAGAGAAAAGAGGAGACATGCACAAAAGCCAAAAATCAGGGCGCTGTATCTTTCCATGTTCTAGCGGAAGATTCACTCTCGTTTTGCACATTTCGAGAGTAGTGGAACGAGGGGGGATCTAATACTCTGCAAATCTTCCGCTAGAACATGGAAAGATGCTCCGCCACGAGGCCCCAAGGATGACACGCATAGGGCCGGAACTGTGGGCTGGAAAAACAAAAGAGAAAAAAAAAAGAAAAGAAACTGGGTCGTTGTCATCAAGTGTATCCGCTAGGGCCTCTGCTTTGTTGTCAGCCCGTGTATCCCGTTGGGCCCCTGTATCTCCGTTTCACAAAACACAAAAATCATGGCCCTGTATCTTTCCAGGTTCTGGAGAAGATTCACTCTCGTTTTGCACATTTCGTGGAAACTGAGAGTGAATCTTCCCTAGAACATGGAAAGATACAGCGCCACAATGTTTTTTTTTTTTTTTTGTTTTTTTTTTTTTTTTTTTTTTTTTCCAGAAACGGCCTGCCCCTCTGACGTGGATGACTAGACTGTAGCTACAAACTCTGCCTGCGACAGCCACGCGACGGGGGAGTTTGGCCTGCAGTGTAAACTTAAGAGGGGACTGGACTCCAATGCGGAAGTTTGGAACGTATTTTCAAACTCTAACCCCGGCCGCGCCCTAGTTAAATTTTCTTCTTTTTCTTTTTTTCTTCTTTTTCTTTGTTTTCAAGGTTGTCAAATTTGGGCATAGATTTTCTGGCATAGCGAGCATTGACGTGTGGAATGGCCCAAATGCTACCAAATTTGGCACACAGCAACCTGAAACCAAAACAAAAACAGGCAAACAAAAAAGACCCCCAAACCCTAATTCAGTTTGGAACCTGTTACTCAAGTGGGGGTCCCCGTTAACCACTTGTGGTGGCAAGAGGACGAAGTTCGGAGCCTGAGGCGGACGCAGAAGTGGTGCAGAGGAAGTCTCTGCCAGGCGGGTTCTGTCCCTACCTGCATCCAACTCGCACAGACAGCTTTTCCCTTGTCGCCCCATATTGCATAACTGTCTCAAGTTCTCAGCACAGACAGCTTTTCCCTTGTCGCCCCACATTGCATAACTGTCTCAAGTTCTCAACAATTACGTTCTTTTTTCATTTTCTTCCAAACAACATGTGTGCATGTTTGGAGGGGGTGCTCTTACCGCCTCTCCTAGCAAGGACACTTAAGGACACCGGGTAGAAAAAGTCCAGTTGATGTAGCTCAGTGGTTAGAGCACTGGTTGGAAATGTGCATTGTGGTACAAGGTTGCCGGTTCAAAACCCCGCAGCCTTGCGCATTGACACCGGCAGGGCATTAGATTGACGCACTTCTGGACACACACTCCCTTGGGATGACGCATGGTACTATTACAGACACTGCCTGCGCACCACTCAAGGGTGGTTCATGGTGTTGTATGTTGGTTCTGGGTTTCGCATGGGTTGCTCCGGGGTGTTGGTCGTGGGTGTTCTGTGGATCTCCCCAGTTTGGCATATCACACGTTCGTGCCATTTCCGATAGTCGTTCATATGGTAGAGCCACGTTTCTGACTCCTCACTGTTCAAGGACTGTCCGCCATAAATGGGTTGCGACGAGGATCGCTCGATTGAGGCGAAGGAAAAGTTGGTCAGCCATAGGAAGTCCGTTGACTGGAGAAACAAGGTTCTCTCCGTGTTGACTAGCAGTAGACTGAAGAGCCGGGAGATCGCACTCGTCGAAGGCATTGCGCAGATAAAGTGGAAAGACCCGGGGGACGTGACATCCATCGCACTGTTCGGCAATGACCCTTTGGAGGCGGACATCAGGAGAGCAGAGCTGAAGGAGGCGGTGGCTGCCGCAAAGAGTCACACGTTTGCCCTCGATGTGTGCAAACCGGTTGACCTGAAGCTGTGGAAACCACAAGCATTCGAGACTTTGACTTCTCATCTTCAGACATGGTGTCCGTCACATTGGATGCTCATTGTTTTCGTGCCGTGACAACACAACCTCTCGTGAAGCTGCTGGAAGGGAAGTGGATGAGGAGGATTCAGCAGAAGAAAAGCTTCCCCGATGGGAACAATTTGTACACGGAAGACGACCGCATGTACATCCTCTTCAAGAGGGACGTTTTGCGCGTTAACACGTCCCTCGTTTATGAGGGAAGGTTGTCGAAGGGTGCTACTGCTGCGGTGCAGTTGCCTCAGAGGATTACCCAGACGGATGTGTCGGAGATTCCCTTCACGTTTTGCGACTGGTCGCAGATCGCGTCTGAACGACAGGGAAGTATCAACAGTGACACGGAACGCAATCCGACCCAATTTGTTTGTCATCTTGATTTCGTCAACAAAAAGGGAGAGGGTGTTGTCTTCCTTGGGAATCCTCACGTGCGAAGCGTGTGGGAACTTTTAAAGACAGACCGACACGTTATCGCAATGGAAGGGAGCTCCGACCTGCTGCAACTCACGGTGCAACTCATTAAAAGCAAGGTCAATTCGAGAGTCCACAATTGCGAGTTCATGGCCGTGAAGGCAACATGGGATTGCGTGTCGAGCAACAAGACGGACATGTGGTTCAAGTTGAGTGAGAGAAAAAAGGAACAAGATAAAACAAAAACAAAAACAAATTCAAAACAATCTGAAAAAAAAAACTATGAAAAAAACTAAAAGAAACAACATTTGCCTGAGCATTACATCCAAATTACTTACCAAATTTAAAACAAAAATCAAACCCAGAAAATTAATAAGAAAAATAAAAAATAAAAAATAAATAATGGAAAATTTTTCGAAATGCCCCTGAAGTTTGCATTTATTTGCGGCGTGCCCCTCTAACGACCGACTTACCTTGTCGCGCCCTCTAACAACGAATGATGTTTCCAGAAAAACCCTGGCGTTGTTTGGGCTTGAAAAATGTTTCATATGCCCCTACCAGTACCAGTACCAAATTTTCAGTATGCCCCTACCGGATGGCAGTTGAGAACCAGCACAAAAGTTTCCCATATGCCCTTATTGGTACCGTCCATCCTTCTAGTGAGCCCCTGTGGCCGTTGTTGACACTCGCAGTCTTTCCCCTGGCCCAGGGAGAGATGCTACCGGGGCATATCAAAAATTTGGCAATGAGCATGGACACACACACCCGCACACGCACACGCACACAACACACATATACACACACACGCGCACACACACATACACACACACACACACACACACACACACAACACACATATACACACACACGCGCACACACACGCACACACACACACACACACACACACACATATATACAGACCATTTTTCCGTGACGGCGCGTGGAATGCCTATCACATTGAATTCAAATTCCTGCCACCACTGCTGCAAGGGCATCACAGAAAGATGTGTGCCCCTCGTGAGGGCATTTCAGGGACCGACCGACGAAACGCCACCAGCGGTCCAGTAAGGGCATCTCGGAGAGTTTCGGCCCATGCTGCCAGGGGCCTGCAGAAAATTTCAGAGGCCCGAGGGGCACCACAGGGTAAGTCGGCCTTTACAGGGGCACGCTGCAAATAAACACAAACTTTGGGGGCATTTCAAAAATTTTCCCAAAAAGAATTGAAATTAGCGAGTGAGTGAGCACGTATTCAACACCACCATCTTTGGTGATTCTTCAATTTTTTTTGGCACAACCAAATACCCTGAAAGTTTACAGATGCGTACTTCACATATTGCAAAACTCAATAAAAAAAATTCAAAAAATAATAAATATGTTCAGGCCCTGCAATAATGTGAAAACAACAATTAAAAAGTGAAAACAAAAAACGAAATAGTGAGTGGGCGGGCATGCTTTAACACCGCCATCTTTGGCAAATTTTAAATGTTCGTTTTGCTTAGCAAAATGACTTCAAAATTTATAGGCATGTACCTCACATCATAGAGTACTCACCACAAAACATTCAGAAAAGAAACTTATTTGTAGGCCCCGAAAATATTTTTTGGCGGGGGCTGAACGCCGTCGGGTTTGGGCCCCGTACGGGACCCTGAACGCCCGTACATACGGAGGTCGGCCAAGGGACCTCCGTACGTACGGGCTGGTGACCTTGTATATATGTATATATACTGATGAGTCGGTGAAACTCCGATAAAACAGTTTGCCACAGCCCCTCGTTTGTTGTCCTCTTCTCCCTCTCTGCCTACGGTTTACCGGGCAGCTATGTTTGAGTATATATACATATACATATAGTGGTTTGTTCCCACCTCAGGGTATTAATGTTATCAGTGTATGAAACTTTGCAGATTGTAGAACGTTTAACCTCCAGATGAATCGATGAAACTTTGGTGAAGCAGTTTGTCATAACTCCTCCTTTATTGTGCTCTTCTTCGTCTCTACCTCTGGTTTACCAGATAATTTTGTTTGAAAATATACACCATGACTTCGATAACACCCTAGTACCTTTTTCACTGGTCAGGTTGAGCGTCAGTGGCTGGGGCCGTCACTAAATGGCCATGTTGTACCTGAGTGCAAGCGGCGTGTCTAGAGTACATTTTTTGACTTTGACATACCTTCCTTTTGTGTTTTGGTGGTTTTTTATGGTGTGTGAACCAGCAGTCTGTCGAGTTTTCGGTTTGATGTTGCATACGAGGTCGAGAGAGAGTCTGCTTTTAATTTGTGTCATAAGTACCTTGAGATGTTGCATAGGTGGCCACCTCACGATATCAGTTATCGGGTAGTCGTTGATGCTTAACCAAAGACATGGTGGTGTACTATTCCACGTTCTAGGAGAAGATTCATTCTAATTTTGCACATTTGGTGAAAGTGCAGCCAAGCCCTGAGAATCACGTGCAGAGACCAACAGGCCCTAGCTAAGTGAGCAACCCATAACTGCTGAAACACAGACCTGAATTCGAATCCAGAGCATAAATTCGGCCACCTCCAGCTCCACTTCATACTCGTCGCCCGCCTAGATTTTGGTGGCGGGTCTACGCTAATCTGCTGCGAGGACCCTTCAGATTACCTCCAGGGGCCCTCTGATATGTGTGAAAGGGATCCTTTGCTCTCTCTCTCTCTCTGTATACACACA
>BFEA01000131.1:1567156-1577478 GCA_003427395.1 Chara braunii
GAGAGAGAGAGAGAGAGAGAGGAGCGATACAAGATTGTTGTGCGGTCCAAAGAAGAAAGCGGCCATAGCCACGGAGCTCGTTCCAAAGAAGAAAGCGGGTATCACGAAGGAGAGAGAAAGGTGAAGCGAAGGAGAAGGGAGGAGAGACGAGAGTGGAGGAAGGAGAGAGAAACCATAGACTAGAAGGAGGGACAACGAGAGTGGAGGAAGACATAGCCGGGGGTGCAGAGAGAAAGAAAGTGAGGACGAAGAGAAGCGAGGGTTGGTGAGGAAGGAGGTGCCGGCAGCCATAGCGGAATCCAGGGTTGACCAAAGGGTTGACCAACATTGACCAAGACTTTGACCGGAGAGTTGACCAGCAAGTTGACCCGTGTGGACCAAGGCGTTGACTGGCAGGTTGACCAAGTGTTGACCAGCGTTGACCAGGGCTGCTGACCACGAATTGGACCAAGCTGGAGTTGGTATATTCTCGCCAAGCCTTCAGCCTATCCCCTCGCCCTATGGATGTGCATTCACCCATGGTACTTGCTGAGTCTGTCTGTCTCTTCTTTCTGCATTGAGTCTCTTCTGTCTAGGTGATAGGAACTCTGTGTATGAAGGATAGAGCCTTGCTGACCAAACCCACACGGGCTGAGTAGGGCTAAAGTCCGTTTCTGACGACTCTACTGTCCTGGAGGACACGAACCCTCCCAAGGACCAGTAGCGACCGGCGGGCTGCTCGGTGTGGCAGAAGGCCCAAAATCCGAGCTGTGGGCTGCACAACAAGCTGTCTAAGTCTTGAGAGGACTTGCTGATCACATCGTCCTGTCTGCGACGTTAAATAATTCCTGAGGAGTTACGGGGGATCTCCTTAAATGCCTCCTGATCAGCAGTAAGTCCTGTAGTGACAGCCTTAGTTTAGGTCCAGGCTAGAGACCATAGCAGACAGGATCTTGTTAAGATTTTGTGGTCCTTGGATTGAGTCAGTTGTAAGTTGAGTCATTCACGGGTGTGAGTCTAAGTGGTGAGGAGTGGAACTGATTTTTGGTTGTGCACCTTTCACCATGGTTGAGACACGTAGTGGCAAGACTACCACCCCTTATACGAAAGCTCAGGAAGAGCCAGCCGCTGCCGTACTTAATGAGAGAAAAGAGAAGGAGGCCAAAAGAGAGAAAAGAGAAGGAGGCCAAGAAGGCGTTGATTAGGCAGGCCAAAAAGTTGGCCTTACAGCAGGAGCGGGCGGCGAAGACGAAGAAATTGGAGGAAGAGATGGAGAGACTGAGGAAGGAGGAGGAAGAGAAGATGAAGGAAGTAGAAGAAGAAGAGGTAGAAGAAGAGTAAAAGGAGGAGCCCTTGGAGAGAAGACGCACGGAGGAGAGAGGTGAGTTCAATGGCACAAAGGAAGAGGACTCGAGGCTGGTAAAAAAGATCTCTGAGTGGGTGGTCCTGGATGGTCTTCAGGATTTTGAGATTCCTACTAACTCATCCTGAGGTGGTTTCGATGTTGTTATACTCAGTGATCTGCGGTTGTCTGATGCCAGAGCGACGCTGGCCGGTGCTGGGGAGTTGCCCTGTAACCTTCAACGCGGGAGCGTGAGGCCTGGTAGAGAGATCTGGGGATGCTTTGGGGTGGGCATTCCACGGGACACACAAGGGTTGCTGTCGGGAGGACACTGGTCGGAGCTGGGGTGAGTCGTGTTGCCCTGTAACCCAGCCGGATGTGGGGGCGTGAGGCCTGGAAGAGCTCGGGAGGGAGTAGGACAGTTTTGAAGGACTTCGGAAGGGTTTGTGAGGGATTTCAACATTTTTTGGAACATTTTCAGGACCCCTGCGACCTATTCTCATGCTTTTTTTTTTTTACTGTGAAGTGTTCTTACGTATCTTAAAAAGAGAATAAGGTGGGTGGGAGAAGGAAACGGTGGGATATCACGCGTCCTACTAGTGAAGGGGCTAGCTGGTAGGATTGGAGTATGGTACAGCAGCAGCAGAGATGGTGGCTCTGCTGCAGTTAGTCTTGCCGGAGAAAGGTGAAGAGGTTTGATGGGGGTTTCTCTGAGTCGATTTCTGAATTTTGTTGTAGTCACTTCAAAAAATTCTTAATCTGGCCCTAATTTCTTCGTCATTTTCGAGATGGTTCTTGATACTTTTGGTAGTCTTGAGAATTCTTTAGGACTCTGGATACTTCTTGCAAAGCAGTCTACGCTTCCTTGATGCTGTTTACTCGTGGATCTGTTGGTTTTTCGATGCCAGAACGACGCTGGCCGGTGCTGGGGGATTGCCCTGTAACCTGTTAATAGCAGGAGCGTGAGGCCTGGTAGAGAGATCTGGGGATGCTTTGGGCCGGGCATTCCAAGGGAAAACCAAGGGTTGTTGTCGGGACGACGCTGGCCAGAGCCGGGGTGAGTCGTGTTGCCCTGTAACCTAGCAAGGTGGGGGCATGAGGCCTGGGAGAGCTCGGCAGAGAAGAAGACAGTATTAGAGAATTTTAGAGTGTTTTTGTGGGGGGCTTCCAGGGGTTCTGAGCTTTTGGGACTCCCACTAATGGCTGCTTGAGTAGCCCAGTAATAGGTTGGCAGGTTATCAGCTATCCGGTGTTTTTCACAATTTTTCCTGAAGTCTTTTCATAGTTCTCAAATTGTTCTTAGCCGAAGCCAGGCCTTGGCACTTCAAATCACTTGTATATTTCTATATGGGACGCTGGGCCCGGTTCCCAGCACGTGTTGCTCCCCACGAATAGACTGGAGCATTTGTCACAGGAAAAAAAAAAAAAAAAAAAAAAGTTAACTTATCTCTGGGAGAGGAGGAAGAGGCCATGTTGTATGTTCCCCCAGAGAAGGAAGCCGTAATTAAGGAGTGGGAAGCGGAACAAAATCCCTTAAGACGCCAGACAATCGAGGAGCAGAAGAAGTTAGAATGGAAATTGTCTTATGAGGGAGAGGAAAAGGAGGATGGATAGCAAGGAAATTGGAGGTGCTCAAGGAGCAACGAGCACAGATCCAGGCACAAGCTGATATACAAGGGAAATTAGATATTATGTCCAGGAACATTGAGCTCTTAGCCAAGGCCTGGGAGGACCCGTATCAGTTTTCGAGAGCCCAAGATATGACCTTACACTCCATACGCTTAGGCTTCCGAGATTTCGCACGTGAGATGATGCGGCACGTAGGTGCCGAGGTGCAGGCGAGATTGGAGGGCACGGAGAAGTTTTGTACAGGCGTCATTGAGAGCGCAAAGCTGGCTGTGCCAAAGGAGGAAGAGCTACGCCCCCGTAGAGAGCCCCTTAAGATGAAGTTTCCTGAGTCCTACGGCGGGAAGAAAGAGGAAAATTTCGATAATTGGGAGGGCAATGTAAATACATAGGTTTATTTACAGCACAGTGTGCCAGAAGAACAGGTCCTCATCGCCTTTCAGGCCCTCAAGGATGAGGCCGCCAGCTTTGCTAGATCGCTCGCTCGCGCTGCACAGTGCGAGAATAACATGGTCGCTTATTCTAAGCTCACCCCTCTCCCTGAGTTCTTTCGGCGCCTTAAGGAGCGATTTGCAGATGTCACGCGAGCCGTTAGGGCCTATGACAAACTGCAGACTATCCACTCACGCCAATGGAGGAGTGCCAGAGCACTCAAAGGCGTAATGGACAAGCTTGTAGCTGTCCCAGACCACGAAGTCCCTAAGCCCCATTTGGTCAATCTCTTCTTTCGTGCCATGCCAGAGCCCCTACAGGTGCACTTCTTTGAAAAGAGCCGACAACCCATACGATGCGTTAAGTAGAGAGGTGGTGTTGTTTGAGGCGTAGTCCATGCCAATATCCACTTTCTGGCACAAGGACCTGGACAAGGGTATAAAGTGAAAAGGTCGTACTATCTCTGGCCAGGTTAGGGCCAAGGATCATTTGATCCTTACGTTAGACGAAGGTGGTACGGACGAGGTCCCATACACTCAGATTGAGTGGGGCCTAGAGGGGGAGGACAGTAGTGGAGGTCAGGGGAGGACCTATGCTGCTGTCACGGCTGGAGGTATGCCGCAAGGTAGAGGAGGCCAAGGCCAAGGGGGCCGGGCCTCAGGTGGCCGAGGACAGGGCGCTTAGGGAGTTGGCGTTAGAGGAAACCGCCAAGAGGGAGTAGAGGATTACTGCGGTGATCCTCGCCACATAATTAAATATTGTCCAAAGTACAGAGAAGCCTGGTAAACAAAAGGAAACCACCCGTAGGGGTGGCAACTGCCCTTACCCCTAGGCCATGTGGGGAAGAGTGTGTGCACCATAGAGGAACTCCCAAACCACATGAGCCTAAAGTAGAGGTTGCTGGCCAGTACCTAGACACTTGTCCAGAGACTGCTTGCGTAAAAGTCCCTCTAGGTACTTCCCTCACAGGCGTGGCTGAAGGGTTGAAGGAGAGGATGCCTGCCTGGGCCAAGATGAAAAAGGATGCCAAAGGACAACTAGTTTTAGTAGACGTAGAGATTTTTAGAGGTAGAGTAAGGGCCCTTATAACAGTGGGGCCACCCATAACTATATCAGTAGGAAAGCGCTGCAGAAGTTAAAGCTAAACTCGAAAGTCCAAAAGTTAGCAAACCCTATAGTCAGTGTCCTCGCAAACAATCGCACAATGCGAGTCGAGGATTACGTCGAGGGAGTCCAAGCGTACTTTCGCCTAGAGAAAGATGGGAAAGTGGAGAAAGATCTCCATTCCCCGACTCTCCTCGTAAAAGACAGTCTTCCTTTTGATATAGTCCTAGGAATGGACTGGGGAGAGGCCGCAGGGGCCACACTCCATTTGAGAGAGCAGGAATGTTGGCTCCCTAGTCCCACAAGTGAAGTTAAGACTTCTCGCCTGTTCCATGTGTCTGGAGTAGACAACACCCTGGCACATTGCTGCCTCAGCGCTCCCACGTTCGCATGATTAGTAAAGGGGCAGCAGTTAGAAGAGCAGGTTTTCGTAGCCTACGGAAGGCATGTCACTAGGCCTAAGGAGGAGACACCCATAGACCTTGCTATTGCCAAGTTGTTGGAAGAATATATAGACCTAGTTAAGGCGCCTACAGGAATAGTGCTGTGGCCGATCTAGCATCGCATAGAGATAGAGCCTGGCAGTAGGACTCCTAAGGGAACGATTTACAGAATGTCCCCAAGGGAGTTAGAGGAGCTACGTAAGCAGTTAGACGAGCTCCTCGAGAAGGGTTGGATTAGGCCCAGTTCATCTCCATTTGGAGCACTTGTTCTCTTCGTCCCCAACAACGAGGGAGAGCTTAGAATGTGTATAGATGATAGGGGTCTTAATGCTATCACAGTGAAGAATGCAGAACCACTGCCACGTATACACGATCTGTTAGACAGAGTGCAGGGCTGCAAGTATTTTTCGAAGATAGATTTAAACTCCGGCTATCATCAGATAGAGGTTCATTCTGATGATTAGTACAAGACAGCATTTCGGACTAGATACGGGCACTACGAGTTTATAGTTATGCCCTTTGGATTAACCAATGCGCCATCAACTTTCCAGTGCTGCATAAAAGATTTGTTTAGGCCGTGGTTAGATAGATTTGTTGTAGTATATCTAGATGATATTCTAGTGTTCAGCAAGAACCTCCAGGAGCATGAGGGTCATCTGAGGCAGGTCTTGGAGAAGCTTAGAGAGGCCAACTTCAAGATCAACGCAAAGCAGTGCGAGTGGGCCAAGACATAGGTTTTGTACCTGGGCCACGTCTTAGACGGAGACAGCGTTAGACCTGAAGACAGCAAAATCGCAGCGATTAGAGATTGGCCTACGCACCGCACACTGACAGAGTTGCGGATGTTCTTAGGCCTAGCTAATTACTATAGGAAGTTCGTCAGGAACACACGAAATCCACACTCCTCAAAATAGTACCTCGAAGGGATTCAGAAGGCATACACCTCGGACAAGGCGACAATGTGTCCTCTGGTACAGGGGCTGGGAGAAGCACATAGTATCCTGAGGAGCCACACGGGACAGGGAAACAACAAGCCGCTTCTGTGCAAAATAGGAAAGACGGAACAACGGAAGACAAGGTTGTGGGTGATTTATCTGGTGGCCTTTTTGCAGAGTGGAGTAGACACCTTCTAGGGCTGCTCCCTTTGATACTTGCTCAAGTACTACGAACGGTTCATGATTCAAGGCATTGAGAGGGTATAGGGTTTAAAGGGTTTGAAACGGGCTTGATACTTACTCAAGAACCATGTATGGATCACGTTCTGGGTTTGAGAGGGTATAGGGTTTAAAGGGTTGAAATGGGCAAGCACAGCTATGCTCAAATCAAGGGGGCGGCTGAGATTGGGCTACGCCTTTCTATCACTCACCCAAGGATCGGGGATGGGTCTTCTGCATGTTCTGCGAGATCATTGGTACAAGGGTTAAATGGAGAGACCCACATACATCCAAGGGGGCTGCTGAGATAGGGCTGGGTTACTAGATGAGAGGTGCTCCTAAGAAGGAATGGGTGACACTAGCAGCTCCATGGGATTTCGGAGCCCCAAGCTGAGTCTGAATTGAACGCAGCCCCGACAAACAACAAACAGCATTCTCTGTATTGTACGATGTATCAAAGGGATGCTGGACCCGCCAGCAGGTGCTGCTCCCCACCAATAGATGGAGCCTCCCCGACGGTGCTAGATGTGTCTGCTCTTATCAGCACAGCTAGCAACCGATCGGGTTGTTCTCTCTCTGTCTCTCTCAAAAAAAAAAAAAAAAAAAAAAAAGGGAACTTCTCCACCATCGCTGCACCCCTTCGCAGGTTGCTAAAGAAAGGCAATTTGGAAGTGGGACAAGGACTGCACAGCTGCCCTGAAGAGATTGAAGTGGGCCCTGATAGAATATCCAGTCTTGAAGGTAGCCAAACTGTCCCTGCCATTTGTTGTTACCACTGACGCCAGTCAGTATGGCATAGGCGTTGTTTTACAGGAAGATGATGGCAATGGATATAGGCCCGTAGAGTTCATGTCCACCAGGATGCCTTCAGAAGAGGTGGCGACATCCACTTATGAAAGGGAACTCTACGCTCTCAGGCAAGCATTAGATCACTAGAAGCATTACTTGCTTGGGAGGCACTTCAAAGTCTATTCAGACCACGAGACTCTATGGTGGCTGAAGACTCAGGCCAAGATGACACCTAAGCTTACTAGGTGGGCCGCAGAGTTAGACCAGTATGACTTTGAATTGAAGCCAGTTCAAGGGAAGTACAATGTAGTAGCGGACCCTCTGAGTAGAAGAGCTGATTACTTTGGGGCATAGTTCACTATCTAGATATAGGGAGAGACCTGCAACAGAAAGTTAGAGAGGCATATGCACAGGACCCTATCTATAGTGATCTCTTCAAGAGAGTTGGGGAGGCCCCAGAGTCTGAGCCAAACTACCGCACTACTAATGGCTTATTATTCAAGAAGCCTAATGTAGTTGACCGCCTGTGCGTTCCCAACAGCGAAGAGATCCGGAGTTTGATCTTAGGGGAATGCCATGATTCAGAGGGACACTTTGGTTGGCAAAAGACACTAGCCAACCTCACGTGCGCGTACATCTGGCCTGGTATGAAAGCCGACTGCATAGAGTATGTCCGCAGTTGCAAAGTCTGTCAGCGAAACAAGACTACTACGCGAGCCCCTCTTGGTCTTCTCAGACCCTTGCCTATTCCTGATAGACCTGGAGATTCTGTGTCCATTGACTTTATGGATACTCAGGTCAAGAGTAGGCATGGCCAAAGTCAACTCATGGTCATATTTGATAGGTTTAGCAAATATGCAGTTTTTGTTCCTTTGCCTGCAGAGGCACGCACAGACTTAGCAGTTCAGAAGTTTTTTGACCACTATGGTTCCAAGCTGCTGATGTCATCTGGCCGTCATCCTGAGACTAACGGTCAGACTGAACAGATGAACAAGCTCCTGCAGCAAGTTCTGAGGATGTATATTAGACCTGATCAGATCAACTGGGATCAGATCGTAGCCATAGTCAGTAGTGGTAGTGCGGTCATAGCCGCTGTAAGACGAAGTTAGACATAGCGTATGGGTGTGGTGGTATTCAGGGTGATCCAGAGTGAGCGTGTGTGAACAGTGGGGTTGGACACAGTGACGAAGGTTGGGATGTTCAGGCGCTAATGCGCCATAGCCTGTTGAAGAGAGCTTGCATCTGAACTGTGTTTTTTATTTCCATATCTCTAAGCTTTGAGTGGGCGCCCTGCGCCAGTGTGAGTCTCCATCTGTTTGCATGTGTGCGAAGTTCTTTACCAAATTCAAACTACCTTTTTATTTTTTGCCTCAGGGTCAGAAAAATATACTGAACAATTTTTGCCTCAGGGTCGCATCGAAATTCTTTACCAAATTCAAACTACCTTTTTATTTTTTATTTTTTATTTTTTGGCCCGGCCGGGCAAGTGGTCCTCTGGTAGCCTAGGTAGGTACACAGACATAGCAGTTAAAAGCGGAGGACAGATTTAAATCCTGACCACACTGATACAGGGACATTTGGGACTGCAATCTGGCAAAAAGAACTGAGAGAAATAGGTTGCCCCCCGATGAAGAGAAGACACAGCTTAAGCCACCACTACCTTTCTCCGTGTTGGGAAAAACTCGAATATACGTCACACCGCATGTTTAGGGGGTTCCGATGAGGCTCAGGGGAAAATAAATGTTTGGGCATTGTGTGCCCTCTTGCGACAAGGAAAAAAAAAAGGAGAAGAAGCCAACTGTGCGCTGACTCCACTGAGGAAAGACGTCAGGGACGAGGTGTGTGATCACACACCACTACTTCTAGGAATGCATCGGACTGCTATCACGTAAAGCTGCAGCTTCAGTCTTTTCTGTTGTCTGTTTCTCTTCTATTGTTTTCGCACAGGGCGCTTTGTACGGAGCGCTGACACACGGAGAGCCTCCCACTTTCACATGTACTGCAGAGTCTGTATCAAAATGAATTCACGCCCATATCATAGTTTTTCTTTTTTCTTCTTTTTTCATTGTGGATTATACTGCCATGATGAATGCGTCGCTGTGAGGCATCTGACTGAAGGCACAGTCTCAGACGCACAAACGATTCTGCATCTAACCAATTTAACATGCATAGGGTCGTTCATTTAAGTTTTTCTCCAGGTTGCTCACTCCTTGTAGCATCTTCCGTGATGACCAAACCGCTGAACAGAAACTGTGTGAGGCCATAGTCTCACATCCCAACTCTGTTTGCGTCCGTAGCGTCCTTAGTTTTTTCGTTTGTCCTTGCCGTGATGAAATCGAGCTTTTTTTCTTTTTCTTTTTTTTTGTGCGAGTACCATAAATGAAATGACAAAACTCCTTTTTTTTTCATGGACCTAGGGTCGGCAAAACTCGTTGCGCAGTGAAATTCAGGTTCGGTAAGAACAGGATCGGAGGAAAGAAAAACAGAAGGGACAAAAAAAGCAACAAAAACCTACCTCAGAAAGCAGCAAAAAACTTGGTTTAGGCCGTGAGATCACCTCTTCTTGCAGAGGAACCGGTTTTTCAAAAACAAAACAAAAAAACAAAAGATTATCAAATCCTCAACAAGACGTCATTGATGCAGCGAACCCCCCACGGTGTACACATCCATGGGCTTTTCAAAGGGTGTGCCTGCCATTCGATAGCCTTTCGACTACGACGAGAGAGCTGAAGATTGGGCCGGGGCAAACAGAAGAATGCTATACAAAGCAATCTAATAAAAAATCAAACACTGACAATACCAACTTGATTTGAGTCTTTAAATTGTAAAAAATGAAAATCGCCAGGCAATGAAGAAACACAGAATTCTACGTACTTGACCGAGTAGAGATTTTTAATTACAAAGCTCCTTTTCTGAAACAGAAGGAACACAGACATTTTACCCTGCCGCAATCCAGCAGCAATTACCCAATCAAAGGGGTAATCAACAACCTAAATCAAAGCGCACATCACCGTCGATCTTCCAATCGCCCACAAACTCTCCATCCCTATCTTCACTCCCCATCTCCCCTCTATTACCCCTTCCCACCGTAATCCCCGCTACCTCTCTCTCTTGTGTACAGGAAAATGTACATCCTTTACTATGAATTGCCAATTTGGAGGGCCTCCACACTACACAACAGTTTTCTCTACATCACTGGAACTACAAAAACCAGTCACCGACTCAATACTTGTGCCTTACCTTAACACATCAGAAACATTCAGCACGTTTCCACATCCCCCTCATTTCTTGTGCACACTTCCTCTTCCCTCCCACTACAAACTAAACTGCCAGCTCTCTCTCTCTCTCTCTCTCTCCCTTGTACGGGCCGTACCCCACTACTGGACTTCTGCACCAATGCTCCTCTCTCTCTCTCTCTCTCTCTCTCTCTCTCTCTCTCTCTCTCTCTCTCTC
>BFEA01000131.1:1577824-1589512 GCA_003427395.1 Chara braunii
TCTCTCTCTCTCTCTCTCTCTCTCTCTCTCTCTCTCTCTCTCTCTCTCACACACACACACCCTGCCTTCCCCCATCCCACTAACACCCCCTCCCCCTCCCCCCCAGTGCGGGCAGTACCTCATTTTTTGTCTATTGCTTCCCTCTGACCGCTCACCCACTCATCTTTAACACACATCACTCCTGGGCATTTCTACCACACATTCCGTACACTTGCTCTGTTGCCTTCTTTACACAGCCTAACACCTACTCTCTTCTGTCACCCCAAAAAAAATTCCCTGGTTCATTCCACGGTTAGATGCCACTTGTATCCCCCTTGTCGCCCATACTCGTCCATTCTGCTAACCGACTTATCCTTAGGTTTCCCAGCCAGACCAGAGGTGATGGAACCGGTCCCGCTGATCATCTGCGATAAGGTCTAGCATGCCCTTTCTGCTGATGTCGGCCACCCCAGCAGGGCCCCAATCCCCAAGGGACCTCTCTGCTGACACACACAGTGCAGGGCGTCACTCTCAGAGTGAAATACTTTTACAGTCTGATGAGGGAGAGCACAAATGGAACCTACCAAGGAATAAAAGGAGGGGGGGGGGGGGGGGGGGGGGGGGGGAGGTTTTCATCACAACCTTTGAAGCCTGTGAAAGGTTGCTTAGATGGTTCAGGGTGCCTGACATGAGCAACATACCGCCGTTCTCCGCACCTTTGCACTCGAATAAAGGTGTGTTATTCGGCCGCACAAACTAGCCGTGCCTTTGGAGAGTCGGTTGATGTCCGACAAAGTTTCTTCGATTTATCGAGCGTCCTAGTACCAAGCAATCAGCAGTTCCTTGATGAATCGGCAAAAGCGCGACGAAGTTTCTTCAACCATATTGCTTGTTATTGTTCACCTGGTACACATCCAGAACAAAAGATCACAAAAAAAGAGTTTGGAAAACACAAAACGATGTCCTCGTCAAACCTTTACAGAGCACTTGATGCAATTCCAAAGTGGGTTCAGAGCACAATGCACATAAAGGCGACCAGATCCCAAGACAGTTGTTGGCCTCTCTCGGCCACTTAATTAACATGGGAAAGGGGGCTGAACATCCGTATGGGCCTCGGAAACAGTCAGCCCTCCCTCTCAGGAGTAATCAAAATGCTGTTCAGTGGTCCTCCTGGCTGTAACAAGAGGGAGAACGGTGGTGCCAATGAAATCTCTTACTTGCCAGGCACACAGGAACCTGACAGTAGCACTTTTGCCCAAATGCATCAGACTTCAATTACCGCCGAACCTGGATTCACATCCACGTCCAGAACAGCAGCCACATCCATTGGATGGGATCTTATCATCCACAGGTCAGTCGAAAAAGTCCTGGTGCGAGTAACCTCTCGACATAGGAAGGACGATGAGCAGAACAGCAGCCACATCCATTGGATGGGATCTTATCATCTTACCTCAGCAACATATTTGAAGCCGAGCCGGTTCGGTGAAAACCAACCGCGTTCATCTTGTTCTTCTACAGGGCTCGCGGCTGATTACAGAAGACCATGAAACCACATGGCCACCGAACACACACGACCGTGAAATCGCCAGTAAGTCAGAACACCCAAGTTACAATTGCAAAAATTTCCTACAGAAAATCTGAGTATTATATTCACTCAATTTCAATGTCATCTGCTGATTCTGTTCTTAAAAAAAAAAAAAAGAGATACATGGCTGCAGCCGCTGCACAAGATAATATGGACACGAAAGCCACAAGACCATGAAATCGCAGCCCACCATCCTTTGCTTATACAGTACATCCCATCTACACAGGGCATACTCACAGGATTTTTTTGGATGCATCTGATGACCATTACAGTCAAATTCAATTGAAAAAATGCGCCCTTGTGCGAATGAGGCAGCAAGCTGACAGTGAAGCAAGGTTGGATTAAAAATGGTCTAACTAGTAACCACTGTACAAAAATTCCTACCGCATAAGTTCTACACTTGGCATTGCAACTTTTTTAGTACAGAAAGAAGTCTTAGTATTATATTCAATGATCTGTGGTAGAAATTTGAGACGCACAAACAAACAAAAAAAAAAACATCGACATTCCAACAGGCCTCGCTCGGTTGGTCCACCCATGAACCGTCAACATCCACACCCAAGTACAAATCCAGACACAATCAAAATTATTCTGAAAAACCTGGGACGGGTCAGTTCAATGAACTTCAATCACCTTCAATGCTGACATCTGACGGTCATCGCCCTTCTTTTTTTTCCTTTTTTTTTCTTTTCTTAATTTAAAACAGGGCTTTATGGTCCTGGCTCCTATTCTGGGGAGCATCAGTACGGTTACTATTCCACCGGCAAGTCAGAATACACATTACATTGCAGCAGAAACGCACGCTTCCTTCCGTATGGCCGAAGGACCCCTGAACAGCATTGATTGCTCCACCGTTAGGAGGATTGACTGTCAGCTTGCCGTGTCTCACTCTTCCCTCTCAGACCTGAAAATCAGTTCTGCCAAATAATCCTGTGTCTCCTAGAAAGAGCTCGCCCATCATTTCTGCATACTTGTGTATTCCCCACTCAACTGTCCTGCCTGTGAATCGTGGCATCCCCTATCCCGTTAAGCCTGCCCCTTTCTTCTAACCGCTACTAAAACCCTTGACCCTAAACCCTCACCCTGTGGACCTTACGGTCCCTTCTAGGCTGGAAGTTAGGAATCTGTTCTGTTTGAGTGAAGGCCATCGCCCTTCTAGAGTACAAGAAAATGAAAAAGACGATATGAAGTTATGAACATAACGTGTCATTAACCTGCCATACATTACAATCCTGTTACCACCAGAAGGAAAGAAAGCTCTCTGTCCGGGCGACGGGCGCAGAAAAGGATGAGACATAATTAACAATATTGAATATTGACAGTACTCCATGATAACCGGCCGAACGCCCGGATGCGAAACGACCAGCAGATTCAGGCATTTGGATCCTGCAGCTTGTCCGGAAGCTGGGGGGGGGGACCTGAGGCGAGATTCTGGGTCCCGGACGCCCCGCCTCCCTTTTCTCTGGTGCGCAGTGCGTTTTGAGACTCGGAAAATGTACTGGTGCTTTAGGGAGATCAGACAGGCGATATCTTTCCTAATTCGGGATGCGAGAGGATGCACTCTGCCCTTGATAGCAAAACACGAACCGTAGGCATGTGATGGGCAAAGGCGCTGGGTTTGTGGAAAGTTGGAAACCCAGGTCAGTGTACTACCGTCTTCCCCCGAAAAAAAGCACCCTGATTTTCAACGTATACAGATGTCTTTCCAGAGCCCGATACAGTCATGAACAGGGTGCATTATTGTGTTCAAGGGAAGACAGTAATCCCAAAGGAACAATTTGAATGTTACATTCTGCATTACACACGAGCCATTCCAGGCCCAACGACAGGACCGAGGGGCTACCGAGGGCCCCGACACGGTAGTCCAGGCCGGTCCGACCCAAGACCGGACCCCTTCTTTTCCCACAGGCCGCCCCATAGGCCCTTGGACAGGCCCAGGCGGGGACCGGTCCAAGTGACATTACCGTTTGGGCCTGGCGGCCAACTTTGAGGCTGCCCTCCCCGGGTCTGATCTGAACCGCAGATCGGACGCGAAATCTGACGGTTCAGATCACGAGGCACTTTCTCATCCTCAAGGCCGAACCGGCCACCGCCGGTACTTAGGACCGACCGGTGGCCTGTTCAGGATCTTTTTCTGGGTCCACCGTCCGGAGGCACGGCAGCAGTTGAGGAGCAGCGCTGCGCTAATCTTGGGTTAGCGCCACTCCGAACGCAGCAGCGCTGATTAGCACTGACTGGCAGTTAGAGGTGGCGGACGGGCACTTACCGGCTTACCTGCGCAGCGCCATAGCTCCAGGTTGAAGCCAAGGGTCTTCGGCAGCTCCAAGGCGCCTCCTTGCACCTGCAGGTAAGGGCCCTGGTACGGCATCCGGGAGTGAGGACTCTCCTCCTCTCTGCTTCGCCATCTCCACCTCTCCTCTGCCCTCCTCGGATTCTTGTTCTCTTCTTCTTCTTCTTCAGACTGGAGACTACTGATACGAGTTGGACAGAGATCAGTGATTGGATTTCAGTGGTAGAAGGACTTGGTGCTTACCGGATCTGAGATATCGGGGGATATTTGGGATTGATACCTGGCGGCATCACAGATCAGACATCGGTTACATTAGGATTCTGCATCTCCGACATTGGTGCCTTATGTCAATGCCCTTTTGGGCTTTCACTATATCGGTGACATTCTGGATTCTATTGCGGTGACATCTGGTGTTGTCCCTATCTCCCACCTCCATCGTCTCACCTCCCCCATTCATCCGTGTATGGTTGTACGGGTCTGAAGTATCGTCTGTGTATGGCTTCAGACCCCACCATCTCACAATTATTTGTGTTGAGTGATGTCTGTGTGAGTTCAGTCTATGTGAGTCAGTCCATATCTCAGACTTCCGCTGCATACATGCGCATCCTATATTGGTTGATCTTTGGTTCTGCCCATACTTGGTGAATGTATTCACTAGTATGCAACATTGAATCACACTGGGTTCGGTCGACCTTGCCCATCAACAACATGATACGTTGAAAGCCGGGTATGGGCTGAGTCAATTTGCATGAAAGTGTCACTCAGTGGGGCCTACCGTTTGCCCCAAACGGTACCTGCTCATTGTGACTGTGCACCTAGGCAAGGAAAGTGGCTCATTCCTGAGGGCTGGAGGTGGACTCACACTAGCTGTATCTTTGATGTATCTAACCGTTTACAGGCGAACCTGGATGTGTCTGACCGCAATGGCGTCCATAAACAAGCAAAAAAACTCATAGTGCAAGTATGCCCTGAGCATTGCATTCGCAAGAAGATGGTAGTCTAAGAGAGGGTAAGTTGCCATAAACATTACTGGGACTCGACGCACCACACCAAATGTGAAAAAGACGAATCTATGGCGGGCGCATCTTTCCACACTCCAGTGGGAGATGCATTCGCATTTTGCACATTTGGTGAGTGGCGCGCCGAGGTCCATCGTCAAATAAGTCACCAACCAAACCCACATATACATGTCAAAAACGAACAATTCGTAGTAGTTTGAACAGTGTGTTCCCTTTCTTCTCCTTCTGATGGTTTCATAGTCTTCCTCACTGTTATCAAAACTATCTATCAAAATCGTCTACGAGACAGATCAGCATGTGGAATTGCCACAAGAAGGAAACGCCGCAATGCTCATTCCACAACCTTCATTCCAGCACGCTCCAGACTGTGTTGCTCTACCTTCTCCGCATTTCGTTTACTTCATACAGTCCATAATCGACAATCCCCTTTCTTCCTCTTCTTCCTCTTCTTCCTCTTCTTCCTCTTATCTTCCACTCCCATTCTCCATTAATTTTTTCCTTTTCGTACCGTTTCTCGATTCATGTGTGTCATCCTTGTGCAGGGGCCATTCTTTTTTCCCTTTTCGGACCGTTTCTCTGTGTCGTTTCAATTTTACTGGATGTCCCAAAGGCCACACATTCTCCGTTCTTCTCGCTCTTGTTTTCCTTCTTCTTCTTGTCCTAATGCTGCTCCGGGTGCAGCATCTTTTTTTTTTCCCTTTCTTTTTCCATTTTTTTTTGGGGGGGTGGGGGGGGTGGGTGGATGGAGGGGGATTGCGTGGGTGGGGGCCGCATCCTCATTGCCCTCTTTCTTGAATATGTTTTTCTTCAACAGCCATTCTCAGTCAGCAGGAAGGGAACAGAGAAGTAACCTTCCTGCTTTCTGCCTGAATGTTCTCACACACATGGACCTGCTAATAAACAGAACATGGGTTCAAAATTCAAATCCGGATGTGGGAACATTAATAAATACAGCATGCCCCCTCCCCTCCCTTCCCCCCCCCCCCTCTCTTCATTATTTGCAAAGAAAAGGGCTAGTAAACCCTGAACCCATACGAGAAGGGAGTCGTTTGGGAACAAAAAAAAGAAGGGATAGAGTGTTACCCAAAAGAGGAGGAACATTACGATGAAGATGATGTGACTGACGGTAGAACAATGCCCAGAAGGCAGTTGGGCGGTTCTTGAGGGGCCCGGAGCATATGACAGATCTCCAAAGACCATGGCATTATGTACAGCATCCTTGGCCACAGCCTCTCTACGCCGCTGTGTGAAACCAGCGCAGGTATCTTCACAACGCCTGCTCTGTCCCTCTGTCGTAAGTAAGAGGCAAACTGTAGGAACTGCATGCCGCCAGAACAGGAAACAAAATGGAATCAGTACAAAAAGAAGACAAGACAGCAAGCCAACTTCCACGTACCGCTAAAAAAGGAAATGCCAAAGATGGCAAGATGGATTACCTAAAAAAAAGCACACATCTTTGCCAGGCTGAATAGGGGAAAGGGAATAGGAATACAGCATATGCATGACATAAAACAAGCAACTGCGGTACGTATGGCACAAACTGCCTCATGTGTCCACGCTACGCTTCTACAACGTACGGCAAGCAACTGCAGTAGGTATGGCACAAACTGCCGCATGTGTACACACTACCCTCCTGCAATGCACAGTCATTATAGCTGTATCTGACCTGACTGTTGCCCTAAATACAGTTGTAAGGACTGCATGTGTTCAACAAAAGGACTTGAAAAGAATCAGCTTCTTGCAATCAAAGAATGCACTCACAGCAGCAGGACCACTGCAGCGCTAGCCGGACTCGAATCCACAAAAGGCGCGCGAAGCGCCGCCACGATGTTTGTATCTAACCGTTTACAGGTGAACTTGCACAAGAGTTTTTTAACTTGTTTATGGATGGCATTGCGGTCAGATACATCCAGGTTCGCCTGCGAGTTGACAGATTTGCCCATGATAAAAGACGGCGCAGAGATCATCACAAAACAATAATAGCAAGTTCTATTTCCATGGCGCTAGATGGCAAGATGAACTGGGATGTTATTACTGTTTTTCTGCAGTATAACGGCCACAACGCATTTGCAGTGGTTGTGGAAAACCATCACATTTTCGATGTGGATTATAAACTTCGAAGTCATCAATCTGCTATCAGTCCCACTGATATGCAGATGAAGTACACCTTGAAATTGTTTCAGGTAAACGGACATACGCACCTCGTGCTACCCTAATGTTTTATGCAGTAATACGGTAATACCTGCTAATGCCCTGCCAACCAGGCCAGATGGGTAGAAGCACACTATATGCAGATAGCGCCTACGCAGGGCCCGTGTTACCTAGCTGGACCCTGAAAGGGGGCCTGCAATGCCTGCCATTACTAACATACTACCGTCTTCGCCTGAATACAATGTACGGTCATTATTGGTGTATCTCGACTCATTGTTGCCCCAAATACAGCTATAATAACCGTACGTTGTATTCAGGTGAAGACGGTCATCACCGATACCGACCTTCTCCGTGCTTCAAACCGCAGTTGTTTCCCAGTTCCACTGCATGGTTTGCCCACATGATTTCCCTACTGGTTTTAGTTAGGCCATGAACGCTAAATACAAAAATAGCATTCTTGCTTGCAGGGAGTTGTCGTGTCCTTGTGCCTTCGCAGTCATCCTCTTGTGCCCTCCATCTCTGCTTCCCCATCTGTCTTTGCCATCACCATCCGTCTCCTTTCACTCTCACACGTGCTCGTTCGCACACAAAACACACACACACACACACACAAACAAAACACACACAAAAACACACAACATCATGATTGCATACCCTGACGGTCCGCGGCCCTTGACTCGTCAGATGCCAACCAGCCAACCGGTTGGCTTGTCGGCACCTACCGGTCAGGGGACGTTGGCACCCTGCAAAAAAAAGAAAAAAGGAAGGGGTCCAGAACCCCTAATAACCCCACCACCCCCATACCCAACCCCAATAACCCCATACACCCCCCCAACACCCCCAAACAGCCCCCCAACACCATCATACCCCCCCCGATACCCCCTATACCACCCCTATATCTCCCTATACCCCTCCCCTATACTCCCCCCCCATACCCCCACCCCATACCCCCCCTCATCCCCAAAAGTTTCTCACCGGATTTGGGCTGTACTCAGCAAGCGCAGTACAGCCCCCAACTCAGATTTGAAAAGAAAAAAGTGGATGGCTGTTTTCTAAATGGTTGGCAGACAGCCGACCGGCCGGCCCTGCTGGTCGGCTGCAATACGGTCAGCGGTCGGGGGAGGCGGGTATAACCATGCACAAAATGCATACACCATATAAGCTGTACAATGCCTATTTCAAAATCAGAGTTCAAATGGAGCAGACGCAACTGAAGTAGTAGCGGAAAAAGAGGGTGTGGAAAGTCTGGTGGATAGCACACAGATGTTAGTAGAAAAACGAAATATATGTTCAAGTTCTGTTTTAGCTTCCAAGATGCATCTGTGCTGGATTGCACTTTTGTTAAGAAGAAGAAAGAAATGAATCACTCACCAAACCCCACAGTTAGTGAGTGACTGCAAGCCCCTCACCGCACAGTTGACGCTGTCGTACCAAATACCCTTACAAGGGTATTTCGCGTGCTTTTTGCAAGTCACACACGGTGCGGCGTTGTTCGCAGTTGATGACGTCCTTCCTAGCCGAGGCGCGGCCGCCGCTGCGGTTGCCGAGTTCGGAACTGGAGCAAGCCGGTGTGTGGACAAGTGGCGTGCCGGCGCTCGCCTGTTTGGCCGCGGATGCGGGCGGCGGACCGCGTGCTCGTGGAAAGAAGTTGGCTTTTCACCTTTACCGCGCGGCGTGCCCAGTGTGTCAAGCGGCCGGCGCGTTAGGGGTGTGCGGCACCTAAGACCCGGGGGTCATACCACCAGAGCAGAGGGTGATATGCCGGCAACGAGCATAGCCCAGGCCCCTTCACCACGTGCACAGGAATTTTCCGACCGAGGGGTTCGAATGGTAGGCCTAGGTGTGGCCTCCGTACATTTTGCAGACCCGGGCGTGGTGCTAGTCCCAGACTTGGGCCTAGCTGTATTGGTTACATTGTTTGTCTGTTACTACAGAAGTGCGGGGATCAAGACCAACTGCTGGCAGCGATGGAGCTCTGCGCCCATAGTCAAAGGGCGCTTGGCCACCACAAAGCGTTGAAGTCCGCCTACCGCTCCTCTCAGCAGTGTGCAGAAGAGGGTAGGACTCGCAATCGCCACACGAGATTAACCTCTTAAGATGCATGTGGGTACCGCGTGGTTGTGGGTACCACATAGTACGCTGTCATTGTGACTGCTTCGTATTCATCCATAGCTAGTCGATATGATAAAGCTGGCGGCACCGAGCTATTTATTCAGAGGCTCGCGCGCGTCCCCGTTTATTCTGTCGACAAAAGTTTATGGGTTGAAAGTGAATAAGGGACTAGGCTCGATTTACGTATGAAGCTTGGATTTTATTTTTGGGAAGTGTACTGCGTGGTTAGATTGGTCGTCCTAGTCGGCCGGTGTAGGATCGTTTTCAGGAGACCAGCACCTCCGGCAACGATGCACACATGGGTCCAATTCGGGCGTTAACTGCACGCACCTCCTATGCTACAGCTAACGAGAAACGCCCTCGGCTGGGCCACCTCTGGTTCCGTAGCTCAATGGAGATATGCCCACCTAAGGGATGGTGACATCTCCCACGGGTGGAGGTAAGTTGTACCTTGTGTGGCCCCATGCTTTCGCAGGGGTTCGCGAGAGGTACGGCTGGTGCACTCGGCCGGAGTGGCAAGGCTCTGCGACAAAATCCTGCTTGGCGCGGCTGGGAGGGTCCCCCGGCTGGACCGATGCGCTCAACAACGCAATTTGTGAATGACTGCAAAAGCGCAATCCTTGGAGCACCTATGTGTTTGAAGGAGTTGACATCGTAAGGAGGTGTTCTAGGACCCTCACCGGTCAGATTCTGGGTCTTTACGGGGAGAGGGTTAAGTGAAATTCGCCTGGCGGACTGCGACACATCGTAGCGGCATTAAACAACCTGGATTTTGCAATAGTGGAGGAGGAAATAAGGTTGGATTAGGCAGCAAACTCGGTGTACACTGTTCTTGGCTCGCGTGTAGTGGGAGTGAATCTGTGATTACACAAAGCTTGATACTCGTCTGATGTCATTCCAACTATGATTACATTATCCACCCTGCTCGATACTCTCAAAAGAGCCATTTCAGTCCCTCTTAACAAAGCTCATGTTTACACAACGCTGAATATAAACATATCAACCTGTTCTATGCTACTGGCCCAGGAACCGACCTGCTGGCATGCACAAGTCCACTGCCCTTCATTCCGCAAACCATATGAGGCGTTTGCGGTTCTGACAACCTCATATGAGGCGTCCGGCTTTTTTTTTAAGAACCAAAACACTCACCCAGGCCCCACCTATTCTTGGGGGCGGCATTCCGGTTGCTTATCACCGGCAAGCATGAATAAAGACCACGAAGAGATGGACGAGCAGCTCTGCCCAGGTCCTAGCCGCCCAGGGCAGTGGGCCGTTTTTGCTTCACAGCGGGGGGTAGTGTAACTTTCCCCGACTCGGATTCCTCTAGCAGGGAGATTGTGGCATACTGCGCAGCCACACGGGCCTGCAGGGCCCGACCAGCGTTTTCAGCCTAAAAGCCTGAAAACAAGGGCCTACAGGCCCTCTGTCGTTTTCAGCCTAAAATCCTGAAAACAAGGGCCTACAGGCCCTGTGTCGTTTTCAGCCTGAAAGCCTGCCCTATGTCGTTTCAGCCTAAAACAGGGCCCTCCAGGCCCTGAGTCTTTTCAGCTTGAAACGGAGGGCCCTGATCCACCTGCCCTGAAACTTAGGCACCAGACCAGGGTTTTAGCACAGGCCATTTTTGGCCTGTTTTCAAGACAACCCTTGTTTGAACTTCAACGCCAGGGTTTGGCACGTTTTGGCATTGGCAAGAGCAGCCTCCTGGACGGCCCAGCACTATGTAAGACTGGCCCGCCCTACAGGCTGCAGACAGTCACGAGGTAGTTCATAGGAACTTCCCAGGCACTTCACGTGCGGGAGGCAGGAGGCAGTTTTCAGGATTCGGCAGCAGCACTCTGGAGGAGCGCTGCAGTAGTAGTAGTAGTGTTAGCAGTGGTCTTCAACGCTGGGCACTATCAGGAGCTAGAGTAGTAGTGGAGAGAGAGGCCAGGGAGACTTACCTGTGGCGCGATAGCTCCAGCTTCGTCTTCGATGTACCTGCAACAAGGCGTCACCTTCACAGGTCAGTACCAGACTGAGAGAGAGAGAGAGAGAGTTCTCCTTTTTCCTCTTGTAAGTCCACCATCTTCTCCTCCCCTCTCGCTACCTGACTTCTCAGTATCTGCAGACTACGAGAGAGAGAGAGATTGGTGACTTTGGGACTTGACGACAATTGGGTACGGACTGACGCTCCCCAGAATGGATATGGAGCAAGGACCATAAGGCCCTGTTTTGATTAAAAACAAAAAACAAAAGGATGCCCGAACATTATAGCGGTATTTGGGGCATCTTTCAGACCAGATGCAGCAACAATGACCGGGCGTTTTATTCGTACGAAGACGGTAGGCTGGTCGAATGAATATCACCAGCAAGGGAAATGGGTACTTGGGCATGCCGATACAGATATGGGCTTCCGGACGCAGATTTCAGAAAGCAGCTAAAAGAGCCCAAGTGGCAGAATGAAACGGTATTCACCAATTCGTGGTAGCTGAGGTAGATCCCAGGGCTCGATCCCTAGTTCCCCAACTTACCTGTGTACAATACCTGCGTCAACTCGAAGAGTTGAACCTGCG
>BFEA01000131.1:1626135-1637044 GCA_003427395.1 Chara braunii
TATGAACAGTGAGATGTTTGGGCGCTGAAGTCGCCATAGCCAATTGAGAGTGAACTCGTATCTGAAAGCCATATCTCTGAGTTTTGAGTGGGCGCATGTCGCCAGTATGCTGCGTTGCTGTTTACATGCATGAAAAGTGTGTTTGAGAACGAGTCTGATTGCACATGCTTACCCGGAAGGCTAAACAGTCCCTCCAACAGATCTCTGTACCTTGACTTCTTTTCCCTTTGCTAGGGCCGCCACCAGGGACTAGTGTCCTCCCCATCCTGTCTCGAGACCTTGAAACTCCACCTTCCACCCCTTTTTCTGCCCTATCCAGTTCCCGGATCCACTCCATAGCTGCATCGGTTTTCTTCTCCTTCGCGTCTGCCATCTCTCCATCGAGAGGAGTTTCACAGTCCACACCAGCTGACCACCTGTCACAAACCTCTYCCTCTCCTCCCCCTCCGGTTGGTTTCTCTCGTCCCTCACCTTCCTGTCCAACTTCTCTGTGTTCTTTCTCTCTCAAAATCTCCCTTGTGATCTCTCTCAAGAAGTACACACCATTGCGCCTCAGCCTCGCATCGCTGGCGCTCGCCAGGTCAAAAGATGCCGCAAGCAGAGCCTGAGGCTGTACCTCTAAAACCTTGAGTGCAGTCATTGCAATCAGATTCTGCACCATCTCCGGTCCACTCCCTTCCCTTGAGCTGCGCAAGCGCTCTCTACCACCTCCTTCCAATCCCCCTTCATTTGCCTCCTTCCCTGCTCCCCAACTCTCTCTCCATACTCTTCCTCCCACTTCATCTTCCCCCCTCTGCGCCCCTTGCGCAATCTGCACCTTCCATTCGCTCAGCTGCCGTAGAAGATACCGCGCCACTTCTTTGCAAACAGACATTCCTCCCACAGTGCTCGCAGGACTCTTCGGTGTACCCCTGCGCGACGAACCCACACATGCCGCAGGGGACATAGCAGAAAGGGCCGCCAGCCCTCCGAACCCTGCCTCTGCCGTGAGCGCTCCTATCCCATCATCATCCTGCCCACTCACCACCAACCCAATGCTCCAATCACACAGCTCAAGCAATACCTGTACCCCGGACTCCGATGCAACAGGACAGAGGGGTGCATAACGTGGGATCAGCTCTGCTGCAATCCGTCGAACGCTAGGGCATCCTGTCATCACGGCCAGAAGCACAGAAACACAATACGAGACAGAAAGATGCACATGCGCACTAACACACTCACACGCAAGCAAGCAATTGTGGAGCAGTGTGGTAAACCAAACAAACAAGCAGCACACTAAGGCACGCACAAAAGCATACGCACATGCACACAAACTTGTGCACAACAACCCCACATACACTTCTGCACAACGACCCACATACACACGCACTCACACTGCCATTGCAAGCCACAGCCACAGACACCAGCACAGCCTCCATAAGAATCCAATCATACATGTGCAATTGCTCTCAGCTCTACTGTTTGGTTTCTTTCCTTCCTTTTTCCTTTCCCTCCAAAACTTCTTGCTGCTTGTTTTCCTGTTCTTCTGTGTCATGTCTTCTTTCTTCCCCTTGGCTATCTGCTTCACCGCTTGCGGTAAAAGTGCCGTTCCTTCTACCTTTTTTTTCCCACTTCCTGCAGATCAGTAACACCCATGCGTTCCTTTCTGTGGGGCAGAGGCGACAACACTACAAAGATGGCCCGAGCCAGGATAGTCATGACACGAACCCCAGACGTCCCCTTGCACCCGGAAGGATAAACCCCCCTTTGTTTTCCCTCTAAGAAAATGCAACGGGGGTAGCCCTTACCAATTCTGCATTTGTCAGAAATGTGAACTCAATGATCCACATACTAACAGTTACATGCAGGAACCTGGGCACGTTCACGACCAGGTTCAGGAAACTGCAGGAACCTGGGCATGCTCACGCAGCATGCTGAGTATTCAGCTACAAGTCAGGTGGGATACAAACAAATTTTGATGCTCAAGCAGCATGCAGAGGAAACTGGGCATGTTCACGACCAGGTTCCGGCGTCCTGAACACTCAAAAAATTCGATCTCTGATATGCTTAGAGCCCAACCCCACTAATGATATCTCAGACGACGATAAGAAAGCAGGAACCTGGGCATGTTTACGACCAGGTTCGTGCTTTCTAAGCACAAACATAGCACCCTACACGTCATCTCTTACATACTATGACCCTAGCACTGTCCAGACGAACGGCCATGAAAACATGAGCTGCCTTCTTTTGAATTGTGCCCCCTTATCTTCCCCTGCTTTTCACCTATGTACCCTTTCAAAAGGGCCGCACTTGAGGAATCCTCCCCTCACTCCCATCCTTTTTTCCGACCATTCTCAACTGCATACTAATCAATGCTGCGCATTCCGGTGAGCCTGCGACTGCCTCAAATGTGACACACACTCGACCAGTACGGACCACAGTCCCCGTAGCATCCCATTCATCATTCAGCTATGGGTACCGCTCCTCCACTCAAAGAGGGTTATGAGTCATGCTATCCCTCCTGCGTATTTAGCAGCTATCGCTATTGCTTGCTACCACCATGGATAAAGTGCTGCCAATCGCGTTGGGAGGTCGGCATACTAGGAGGCAGGGAGATTGGAAGCTAGAGAGGTTTGAAGATAGGGAGGTAGGGAGGTAGGGAGGTAGAGACGTACGGAAGTAGGGAGGTAGAGAGGTTTATAAAGGTAGGGAGGTAGGGAGGTAGAGAGGTAGAGAGGTAGAGAGGTAGAGAGGTGGAGAGGTGGGGAGGTTTATAAAGGTAGGAAGGTAGGGAGGTAGAGAGGTAGAGAGGTGGAGAGGTGGAGAGGTAGAGAGGTTTAAAGGTAGGGAGGTAGAGAAGGTAGGGAGGTAGAGAGGTTTCCAGGTAAGGAGGTAGGGAGGCTCATGAAGGACACAGAGCTACAACAGTGCTTATGCGGTAGCTAGAAACTTCGTCAAGCGGGAGACACAGAGAGACAAGAAAGCGATTACCTCACCCTCAACCCACCATGACTCCTCTCCCGGATTCAGTCGGCGAGTACCATCGTCAGAGAAGCTTGGCGTCCGGAGAAGACAGATGGCGGTTCACAGAGATGGGAAGATGTGTGACCTCGGATTAATTAGGTCAGACTAGGACAGCGAGCAAGCCAAAGAGAATTGAAAGGCGGAAAAGAGGGAATAGTCGGGAAACGTATCGATGGATGCAGGGGATAAGCCACCCTCTGCAGCCAGAGGGAGGGTACAACAAAGGGGGAGAGGGAGCTGATCGTTTCTCTGGCAACGTGGAGGGTACAGTAGAAAGGACGAAACGGGGTGAGTGAAATAGGGAGGAGACACAGAAGTTGACCAAGGAGAACGTGTGGAAGGAGAGGAACAGGACCACCCCACCCGCCTTCGACCAAACACAACACCCGCCTGGATTTAAGCCTTTTTTCCCCTTCTCTATTCCCCTATTGGCGTGTGAATAGAAGCTATTTGTCCGGTACGATACAGTCGGGACGAGGGTGCGTTGTGTTCCAGGGGGAGACCGGTAGGGGTAAAGTGCTGTCGAAGGGCAACCCATCGGTTGTAGATGTGTGAGAACAAGAAAAAGCCAATAGGAGAATAGAGAAGGGCAAAAAAGGCAGGCTTAAATACAGGAAGAACAGAGACAAGGAAGAGGCCTGCATTCCACGAGTCGTTAAATGTGAAAAACTGCGATCGAATCTTGCTCTGGAACGCGGCAAGATACATTTCCCATTTTCACAACTGGCGAGTGATGGAGCGAGGTCCAGAGAGCAGGCGAAACGGATTGGGAGAGGAGAAAGAACAGGGCGGAATTCATCCCATCCAAGTGACCAAGCCAGGAGGAAATCAAGAGATGACATTAGCAAAGGAAAAGGGAATATATATGTTACATATATATATTGTCACATTGTGAATCAGAGCGCAGAAGCGAAAAAGAGGGGAAAGAAAAAAGGAAAAGGGAAAAAGGGGAAGGGGAAGAGGTAAGGAAAGCTCCACCTGTTCATAACCTCTTACGTACAAGCCCAGCCACGTGGATGACAGGTTGAGCGCTGGCTGCCCCCATCCCCGTGTGTCACAAGGACCCACTTGCACGCAGCCAAAAGGCAAAGAGGTAAAGAATAGGAGGAGGAAACCAAACATGACAGGGAAAGAAAGATAATCCAATTGTCACAAAGCAATATATCGTCACAGAGTTATCAGAGCGCAAACGCGAAGAAAAGAAGAAAAAAATAAATTCATTTTTTCATCGTCTTCCTTACAAGTCCCCCTGTTCAGAACCTCTTGCGTACAAGGCCGCCCATATATGATGCTCATGGAGACCCCAGAGGACAAAAGGGCGATGAGCGCAGTTGGAGACCGAAGAAGCGGGTGGTGGAAACAAAAACCCAGCTGGAAGGCGAAAGACAAGATGACGTAAGCAAGAGGTAGAGAAGAGAGACGAGGAAACGGAGAAGAGGGAAGAATACAAGAAAGTTGGGGAGAAAGTCGAAAAAAAGGAGAAGATCGAATTCAACAAAGGTGAAAAGGTGAGGTTTAGGGGAGAAGAAGCAGGTGCTAGGACAAAACCCACTGAGAGGGAAAAGCAAAAGATAACATGTAGAACAAAACCCAGCCGGAGGAGGAAGAGGGCAAGATGGAGAAGAAAGAGGGGGAGAAAGGAGAAAAGGGGAGAAGATGAGAAAGAAGGGGAGTTAACTGGAAAGGAAGGAGAAGAGAAAATTAAATAAAGGTGAAAAAAGGCGAGGTTTAGGGAAGATAAAGCAGGCGGTAGACGGAAAAATCCAGAGAGAGGGAGAAGCAGAAGACAAAAAAATGAACCGAGTGAAAGAGGAAAGACGATAAAAAGAATAAGAGGGAAGGACATGGGAGACCAAAAAGGATTCAAGAAAGGTGAAGGGCATATTCGCACTAGCAATTTCCTAAATGTATCCGACTACAATTACGGCCAGACCTGGATGAATCTGACTCCAATGAGGTCCAGAGCGTAGTAGAAAACGTCATATTGTGAGTATGTGCTAAGAGAGAGGACAAAAGGCGAGAGAAAGAGAGGAAGGAGAACAGAACAAGAGAGGAGGGAGGTAGTACTGGCCCGATAAAGCCGCCGGAGTAACGAGACTCGGGGGTGAAAGGTACATAAAGGAAAAGAGGGAAAAGAGGAAGAAAAGGTGTGAGGGGAGAAGAAAGGCGGGCGGGCAAGAAGGGAGGAGAAAAGAGAAGAAGAAGAGTGACAAGCGGCAGAAATGAAAGGAATCGTTAGACGAGCCAAATAGAGGAAGGAGGGAAAAGCATTGGAGGTTAAGAAAGGTGAAAAGGGAGGAGGGGCAGAGGGGAAAAAGAAACGCAGGCACTGAAGGGGATCCAAGAGAAGATAAGAGGGGGGAAAGAAAGAACGAGACAGAGGGAAAGGGGAACGGACGGGAAAGGAAAGGAGAGGATAAACAAGAGGGAGAGGACAGAGGACGAACAAGAGGGAGAGGACAACGAACCGAGAAAGGAATGAAGACCGGAAGGGGAGAATGAAGAGGATGGGTGAAGGGGATCCAAGAGAAGATAAGAGGGGGAGACGGACGAGACTAGAGCAAGGAAGAGGAGGCGTGACGAAAAGAACAAGCAGGGGGGGAGGAAGCGGGAGGATGACTTGGACAAGGAAGAGGAAGAAGAAGAAGCAGGAGTATGAAATGGAGGGAAGACGATGAAGCGGGAGAAGAACAAAACGGGAAGAGATTGAAGACGAAAAAAGAGGAAGAAGCGGGAGAAGGACGCCGAAGTCGAAGAAGGACGGCAGAGGGCGAAGCGGGCAAAGGGGAAACCGGAAGGAAGGAGAAACGGGAGAAGGGAGAATCGTAGAAAGGACAACCGGGAGAAAGGAGAACCGGAGGAGGGAGAACAGGGAGAAACAGGGCGAAGCAGGAGAGGGAGGCCGAAGCGGGAGAGGGGGTGAGCGAAGCGGGAGGGGAAGAGGACGGCAAAGCGGGAGAAGGTGGGCGAAGCGGGAGGAGCGGGGCGAAGCGGGAGGAGACGGGCGAAGCGGGAGGAAGGGGGCGAGGAGGGCGAACGGGAGGAGAGGGCGAAGCGGGAGGAGCAGGGTAAAGCCGGAGTAGGGTGAAGCACAAGCAGGGCGGTGAAGCACAAGGAGGAGGGAGGAGGGGAGGTGGGAGGAGTGCCAAGAAGGTGAAGGAGAAAAGGGGCCTTTCCGTTGAGGGGGAGGGTGGCGAGCAGATAGAACAGAGAGAAAAGATGGGCAATCAAGAGCGAACGAAGACAAGCAGGTAAGGGAAAACAGAAATGGCAGCAGCGAGGGCGAGGAAGCGGAGAAGGAGCAGAAGGAGAACGTGAGAACAAGGGGAGAAATAGGAGGAAAAAAGGCGGTGAGGAGTGGGAGACCAGGAAGGGACGAAAGAAGAATGGGAGGAGACGATAGGGGGAGGAGACAAAGACGGAGGAAGGACGAGGGGGAGCAACCAAAAGAAGAAAAAGGAGAAAGGGGGAGGGAGAAGGCGGAACGGGAGGAGGAGAACGGGGGAGGGAGAAGGCGGAACGGGAGGAGGAGAACGGGGGAGGGAGAAGGCGGAACGGGAGGAGGAGAAAGGGGAGGAGGAAGGACGGGGGCGAAGGAGGAGGAGGGAAGGGGGAGGTGGAGAGAGATGTCAAAGGAGGGAAGGAGGAGAAAGGGGAGAAGAAAGGGGAGGAGGAAGTTGGAAGGGGAAAGGGAGGACGGAAAGGAGAACCGGAGGAAAGGGGAGGCAGGGGGAAAAGGCACAAGGAATAACCGCGAAGAGGACAAAAGGCGAGGAGGAGGAAGAGTGAAGAGGGGATTCGAAGACGATGACGCACGGACGAAACGCGAGGAAGAAGAATCAGAGGAAGGCGCTAGGGGGCATACGGAGAACTAACCACGAGGAGGACGAGGCATGGACAGGACAGCCGAGGAGAGAGCACGAAGAGGACAAAGAGCGAGAAGAGAGCATGGAAGAGGAAGCGCGGAAGAAATGCGAGACGAAGGCGCTACGGGAACGCGGGAGGACAAACTGGGAGAGCAAGACGCGGGAGGAGAACCGGGGAGGACGTGGGAGGGGGAGGGCGCCAGGATGAGACGCGGGGGGAGGAGAGGAGGAGGAAGTGACGGGGGAAGGCTTTGCGAGGACGAGGAAGCCGGCGGGGGAGGAGGCCGGAAGGAAAGAAGGCCGCGGGAGGAGGATTGAAGAGGAAGAGGTCGGAGGAGGAGGAGGAGGACGGAAGGGGAGGAGGCTGGAGGGGTAGGAGGGTTAGGAGGGAGGGAGGACGCAGAGGGGGAAGCTTGAAGGGAAGGAAAAGGAGGAGGCTGGAGGGGGAGGACGCACGAGCCAAAGGAGGAGATGCCAAAACCAAAGAAGGACGAACCCCAAGCAGAAGAGGGAGGAGGCTCAGGTCGGAGAGGGAGGAGGCCCGGGCTGGAGAGGGAGGAAGCCCACGCCGGAGAGAGAGGCGGCCCAGACGGCAGGGAAAGAAAGTCGAGGCCTCAGAAGAGCAAGTAGAACCGGAAGGGGAGCTAGCTGAAGCCGATCGGGGAGGACACCGACGCTGAACGAGAAAGAATCCAGAGTCGAGGAGAGAGGAAGCCGAAGCCCTACCTCTCCGCTTCCTTCACCGAAGCCGAAAGGGAAGGAAGCGGAAGCTGGAGCGGAGGGCGCCAGGAGGCGGACGGGAGGCGGAAAGCCAGAGGGAGATGGGGCGGGAGCCGGAAGGGGAGGGATCGGCAGCCGGAAGGGAAGGGATTGGGCGCCAGAAGGGAAAGATCGGGAGCCGGAAGGGGAGAAGCCAGAGACAGAAGGATGGACCGCGGGAGAAAAGAGGAGGGACCAGGAGCCCGAGGGAGGAGAAGACGCGGGGCGGAAGGGGGGGGGAATGCGGAGGGCGGGGGGCGCAGCACGGAGGCGCAGCACGGAGGCGCAGCACGGAGGCGCAGCACGGAGGCGGAGCAGGGAGGCAAAGCAGGGAGGCAAAGCAGGGAGGCGGAGGAGGGAGGCAAAGGGGAGGGAGGGGGAGAGAGGGACAGGGTGATGGGGATGAGAGGGGGAGAGGCGGAGGAGGAAGGGCGGGGGAAAAGAGCAGTGGCGGAGGCGACGAAGAGGGATCAATACTCGGACGACGGGGAAGCACCGGGGAAAGAAACAAAAGGCCAGGTAGGGGGGGAAAGGGAAAACGAAGGAGAGAGAGGAAGGGAGGGAGAAGGGAGGGAGAATCCGGCAGATGGAGAGAAAAGGGCGGTAAGGTCCGGAAGAAACGTCAAAAGACAGAGAGGGAAGGAGAAGCCAACGATAATTGGCATAAGAATAAACCTACCATGCAACGCTGCTTCGCCCATAGCTAAGAACGACTCTTCTACTTCGCGAGGACTTCCCATGACACCATCTCTTCTCCTCGCCAAGCCCTTTTTCAGACGCATGTAGACCCTGTAAAGTGCTTTTATCTCCTCCGTGTTACTCTCCTTCTCCGCATGTCTTTGTCGCCCGCACTCTCGTGAGCGTCCGCCCTTAACCCCTTGCTCATCCCCCATTGCACTTGACGTGGCCACTGCCCCAGGTGGAGGATTTCCAGTCCTTGCGTCTGAAACCGATATTCCTCGTTTCCCCGCCGTCAGCCTCTGACTAGAGGAGCTCTGAGGGCCATCCAACGCTGCTGCTTCGCCAGTCCTTCCAGATTCCTCAGCCTCCATCGTCCCCGTTCGAGCCTCCGCCTCCTCCTCCTCCTCCTCCTCCTCTTTCCGCTGCTTCTGTGGCTTTTCTTTCCCCATCTCTTTCTCACCCTGCCGTTCAGGTGAGCGAGAATCAGGTCGCTGCTGATGACTAGGAGGAGATGAAATGGACGGAGGGGACTGATGCCGATGATCTTGACCTTCAAGGCGTGAACGTTGCTTATCGTGAGATGAATGCTGCTGACGTGGATGGGGAGGACACGTACGAATCTGCTCGCTGATTGTATTTCTCCCAATGAAGGAAGGAACGTGTGACCGTTGGTTCTCAGCACTGGAACGCTGCCGTGCGCGTGGAAAAGACTGATCGTGCCCGTCACGAGTCTTATGCTCTGTGGTGGGGGGAGGGAGAGAGTGGTGGGCTAGCTGATTAGCCTCACGGCTTGACAGCTCAGTCCGAAGGTGACAGCGCTGGCGCGCAGTCGCACAGGCAGGATCTTGTTCTTCGCGCTGCGCTCCGTCCCTAGTAGAGAGAGATTGGGTGCGATTGACTTGTAGAGAATGAGCATCGCTAGCAGGATTAGTTCTTATTAGAGGAGAAGCCGAGGAAACGACTCTATTCTCATCAACTGAGAGCGCAGACTGCGGGCTCTCTCTGCCATTGTCATTCTTTTTGTCATCTTCGCCTTCATTCCCGCCTACGGGGCCGTCGCCGCTCATTGCTATGTCCTTGTCAGCCGGGCTCTTTGTTCTTTCTCCCTCGCTTTCTCCATTTTCCACCGTGGCGTTTCCCTTGTCAACATCATTACTTGTTCTTGCTCCCTCTCCCACTTCCTCCGCCTTTGCCCCTGCCACTGCTTTTGACAGAGGATGATCGCTGCCCGCTAAATGGCTGCTGCTGCTGCTGGAGCAGTCCGTCTTCATAGCAGGCTCCGCCCGAACTCCCGCTAAACCCCCACTGCCATCGCTGCCCGCGCTACTTCCCACATCCCGAACCCCAGAGCTTCCTCCAGCATCACGGACCGCAGAGCTACCTCCAGCATCACGGACCCCAGAGATAACCTCAGTGGCAGCGGAAGGACAAACCGCGCCGCCGGATGGAACCGCAATTGGCGCCGCGGCCGGCTCGAGAGAGAGAAACTCCTGTCGTCGCCGCTTCTTCAATGGTGGCTCGAAAGTCAACAATCCCCCTCCTCCTCCTCCTCCTCCTCCTCCCGGCCCCCTGGACAGCGACTCCCCGCCAACCACCGGTGGCTTCGCCTTCGATGCCATCGCTGCCAACGTGCCGCCATCCCCACCCTCCACTCGCTCCATTCGCAGAACAAGACGCCTGCCTAAGCCCTCATTCACGCTTCCCTTCTGCCACCACCTCCCAGTGCCGTTGCTGGGAGGGCCCACGACGCAGTCTGGCGAGAAAAAGCAGAAAGAGAGGAGGGCACGAGGTCGGAGAACGGAAAGAGACGGGACAAGAGCGCCAAACTGAAGAAGAAAGGGATGGAGGAAGCGACGAGAGAGAAAAAAGAAGAGATTGAACTACCAGAAAGGCTGGACAAACCACACTGGACAGTAGCAGAAATACAAAAGGGTTTGGGCGGGAGAAATCTGAAACGGTGGCGCAAGCGACAAGGTCAGTCAAAGAATTACTTCCCCGAAGCAGCCACCATGCCCGCTGACCAAATCTTCCTCCCCTTCCTTTTCTGTTGACGCCCCTCCCCCCGCGCAGCTCTGGTCGCTTTCCTCCATGATCATTTCCTCCAAAGATAGCTGACACGTGTGATAGCCAGGTCAAAGAAAATGCTGACGAGGACGCCGCGACTAACGCCATCTCTGACCGAGCAGGCCCGCAAACCCCATCGAGCAAAACGCCTCACAGTTACAGATGGTGCTGTCTCCATGACCACGACAACCACCCACCTCCTCCATCATGCTTCATATCCTGCTCCTTCTGCAGTCAACCCCCGCGAGGCCTTTCACATTCCTGTCTTGTCGCTGCATATATCTCCCCCCCCGCTACCAGATAATAGTATCAACGCCCAGGAATGCTTCATTGCGATCACGGCGTACACCGAAAGCGGGCTACACGATCGGGCCGTCAAAACAACAGTGCAACAAGGACAAAAAGGTGGATGTCCAAACCATCGCCTGGCCCCGCCCCGCCCGGCCCCGCCCCCCCCCCCCCCCCCCCCCTGCAATCCTTCGCCCAGGCCGGCTATGAGCGGGCCGAGCCGGCGATCCTGCAGCCGGCCGAGCCGT
>BFEA01000131.1:1667491-1682016 GCA_003427395.1 Chara braunii
GCATCCCCAAGGGGTCCCATACGTTCGGGCGTTCGTGTTCGTGCGTTCGGCCCGTCTCGAACGCCGGTTACCCTATATATATATATATATATATATATATATATATATATATATATATATCAAAATAATAAATAAACTCATGACCTTTTTGTAAAAAATATTAGAATGCAAAAGACATACAACCTTCTTAAATAATTTAATCAACATAAAAAAAATTAATCGTAATCAAAATCAATAATATAAAAGTTATGAAATTGTCGAAGTGTATAGGTTAGGGCCAAAATAAGAACAAGTTAATTGTTTTGAAGCTTTGCAATAAACAATACATGAAAGGTCGTTTACTAACAACAACAATTTCGTCAAAATGAACATTTTTATTTTTTGAATGAAATTGAAACAAACTAAATTGGCAAAGAATGCGCCAAAACTATGATGAAATTTGACGAAATAGAGGGTCCGACATTCTTAAAACGTCGGACCCCCTAAATGTATTTGGACCTAGCTGAATCCATGGGGGTGCAACGTTTAAAGAACGTCAGACCCCGTGGATGTATTTAGACTTTGTTGAAGTCCATGGGGTCCAGTGTTTTAAGAAGGCTAGACCCTCAATTTTGACAAATTTTGAACCTGACGCAGACAGTTTCTTACCAAATTAGTTGGTTTCAATTTCGCTCAAAAAATCAAAAAATGTCCGTTACGATAAAATCGTTCGTTGGCCTATAAACGCAATCATAAAGCATCATATAACCCTAACAGGTCAACCCGTTGTTCACTTCGACCACTCTGCCCTCACACTTTCGAACCTCTAACAATCAAACACTCATTTTTCTTCGACTTAGTCATCCAGTCTATCCCGTTTTCAAGAGACACAAAGTTGTTGTGAATTCCAGGTCCAAAAAACGTTAGAATCGTTAGAGTAACATTCAAGCAACATTCCTCACAGAAATAACGTTAAGTACATCAGACAATAACGACCGAATCTTGCTATCATGATAAAGTTGTTATTGAAATCAGTCATAACGTTGGTTGAACTAGCTACAACATTGTTGAAACACTTACGTTGTTGGTATAAGGATTTTTCAGGACAAAAGAGAGAAAGAGAGAGAGAGGTGAAACCTAACTCAAGGAAGAGTTCGTCACGCTCTTGAGCCACTTAAATGATGTTTAGTTACATAGAACGACTATCTCTTTGACTTGTGACCCCTAACATTGTGTGTGTGTGTGTGTGTGTGTGTGTGTGTGTGTGTGTGTGTGTGTGTGCGTATGTGTGTATGTGCGTGTTTGTGTGTGTCTGTGTGAGTGCGGGGGGCGGGGAGAGAGAGAGACGGTGAGATAGAGGGAGAGGAGTGAAACGTGTTGAAAATTATTATCATCGTTTCGCACGTCATCTGTAAAATTTGAATAAACTTTTGTTAGAAAGGATTGCAACTCAGCTAGAGTATTTGGAGTTGTTTTTATTTCTTTATATGATTGATTTATCTTACGCGTCAAGGAGTCGTTGCAGGTAACCTAACCGATATTAATAGGTGGCTATGTCAAACCTTTTTATTCCTGAATTTTTGAAGCGGTTGGTCTGAATTCGCTCCATGAATTTGATTTCGTCAAACGGACTTACGTGGGCATTGTAATACATAACCATTCGAAGACACATCCATTTTATCTCATGATTCATGCAACTCGTTATCCGCGTATCCAAATATTATATGCAGGTTATCCCAGCCTGACTGTCAAATTTTGACAAAGTTTGGTTCGGGAATCTGTTGATAAGTCGAGGTGATAAATAAGAAAGTTTGCGGTGGATTCCTTGTCGTGCAGCGATCCGTCCACAATTCCCATCCTGGAGGAAACACGACAATCGGACCATAAACCAGTCGATCGACTTATTATAAAATCACCCCTCGCCTCCCTGCCTGAACTATATATCTTGCAGCAGTCTCCCTGTTTGGAAAGAGCATGATGATGACGGTTACCGTAGGCATCTGAAAAAGAGAAAGCACGAGTAGTTTTATGAGAACATAATTGAATTTCCTCGAAGATTTATTTTTTTCAACTTTCTTTCATTGACCAGTCACTAATTATGCAAAACGTCAGTCACGCAGAAACTCTCCGATTTCGTATTTCTCGTCGGCAAATGCGTCCATCGAAAACCGTTCAGAGTGAAAAATATCGAACTTGTTGGCTCGAATCTGTCTCACATGATATAGCAAACAGAAAGGACTTTGTCAGTCGTCCAACTACAGCAAAATACGAAGGAACATTCTTTTAACCTTCGGAGTGTCCTCCCTATTGAGATTTGTTTCGTGAGCTAAGACGAGATTCATATCCCCAAAGTCTCATGTCGGAAAAGGAGGCACGGAATCGTATCTCACCATATGAAGTTCATGTTCTGCCCTAAAAACATAACTTCGTGGAGGATTTATCAAACTTCCGTCCCAAAATCGTGGTTCGTCCCAGTCCGTTAAAACTTTGTGTGATCTGTAAACTAGGCATCCTTCCTGCATCATGCCTGTGCGGGATCATGTTGGCACAATTATCCAATTTAACGCCACCTCGAGTGTTTGAAAAAGTCGAATGATCACTGCTTCGGTAGGCATCTGAATGATAAACAATACCTTTGTCAATATAATTTTATTTGCACAAAACTCTTTTATCCTTGTCCTCTTTTTCTGAGTCGTGATTCTTATGCCACGGTTCAACCACGAAAGAGTAGTGCGAAATAGTAGTGCCTATTTGCACTTCTTCAGACACTCGTAGGTACATGATTTGGGCTTCTTTTGACACCAGTTCCACATGCGTTAGTGACACCTAAGGTGGTCACTCAAAAGGATATTAATTTTCAGTTTTTCCCCTGTATAAACAAGAAAAAACAAATTCCGATCCTTTAATCATTATACGTCCCACCCTCTAGGAAGTGGTCCGGAGTACCTCCTCGCCCGAGCCAAAAGCTCGGATATCAGAAGTCGGGCCGTCTCCACCGAATCGGCAAAGTACTCCCCCGTAAAAAAACAGTCCACTCTGGGTCGATAACAGGGCCGGCTCCAAAAGCAACGAACCCCCGCCCCAAATTTCCTCCTAGAATGAGAGAGCCTTCAGACTCAGAACCAGATCGACTGCCCTGGGCCTCAATACGAGGGAAATAACTTAGACGATTTAAAAATGCAGAGGGGGGAAAAATATATAGTCGAGACTCGTTCTGGCGGGAAGTAGGTCGAGAGGGTCATTCGGGATAGAAAGGGAGCCTCAGGGATAACTAAGTTCATTCACTCCCTTTCTTTTATATTCCGCTTCGTTCTTCGACCCCGATTACTTTCCCCATCCATAGTTTGACTGTTACTTTATCAGACAAGTGAAGACATCACAGAAAGAAAATAGAAGAAACATTCAACGTTTTCACAATTTCAATCAGTAAAACTTGAATTTTCCTTCTCATTACTTTTTCCTTTTTACACACCTGCATGCAGAGCGAAGTCAACATTCAACGAGTTCAACCACGAAAGCATCAGTCAAGTCAGACTCAGAGTCTCATACAAGCGTGCTCTGTCACACTTTCCTTCCTTTCAACCTTTCCCTGAGCACCCAAAAGAAAAAGAGAAGGGTCATACAGCGTGAGGGTGCACACAAGTTGGAGGGATCCATGCTAACCACCGACCTTGAGTAACGAAAGTTCCGACCGCGACTTCCTTCAAGTAACTGGCGCGCCTTGTCGAAGAAACCGCTGCTTCAGGTATAGTTGCACAGGTTACCAGGCCTGGTTGACACTCGACTCACTAGTACCTCTTGCGGCAGTCCCAAACGTGAAGACGGTAAGTCCCACAAGTCCTACTTAGCTCCACGTAGTTCACGTCTGCGCCAAATAATTCCAAGTGGTCCGCACTTAGGGTATGCATGAGGCTAGCTGGGATCATAAACTGTCGGAACAACCAACAACAAAATAATAATAATAATAATAATAATAATAATAATAATAATAATAATAATAATAATAATAATAATAATAATGTAAGGCAGTGGGTGAAAGCGGAAGGACAGATTGCATATGGTGAGATCCCTATTGAAAGCCGGGAAGTCCTATACTGTCTGGAATGCAGTAAAGCGCTGATACTATACCGATCGAAACCTGAACACTACACCGGGTTGCCAATGGGAGTCTTTCCTTGCTGCTGCCGATATGAATATCAGGAGCCTTCCTATTACTGGGCGCTCAGCGCCCTGGCTACTGTAGCGCTGCTACTACCAGCTTACGAACAGATCATGCAATCGTTGGCTCCAGCAACCCAAGGTGCATGATGTCGACCACACTGCCCACTACCAAGACCAGGTACGCATCTTGCGACATCACCACCCCTTTTCTCTGTCATTCCTCTTCTCTCTCTCTCTCTCTCTCTCTCTCTCTCTCTCTCTCTCTCTCTCTCTCTCTCTCTTWCTCTCTGTGTGTATGTGTGTATGTGTCTCCGTGTTTTCACTGTATGTGTCAACGTGCACCGTGCATCTGTGTGATTTGGTCTCTCCGCGTCACAGCGTTTGTATGTGTCACAGTCTGTCTTACCGTGTATGTCACAATCTGTGTCCCCCTTGTGTATCGGTGTGATTGTGACTGTGTGGGTCACAGTATTTGTGTGGCTGTGACCGTGAGCGTTCACAGTATCTGTGTGGTTGTGACTGTGTGTGTCAAAGTATCTGTGCGGCTGTGACTGTGGGCGTCACAGTATCTGTTTGGCCGTGACTGTGTGTGTCACTGCGTAAGTACTTATGTCACAGCGTCTGTGTCACTGTGACCGTGCAACATGGTGCATGTCTCATACCGTGATGGCGCAGACCAGATCAGACCTCTCTCACGCAGTGCAGAATAGCACAGCGAACGACTAAAATACCAATATTCACACAAATCACTATCATAATGCAGACCAAGCATACATCATCACCCTCGCAGTGTGAAGGGGTCTGGCGCTCACATAGGAGGAATGCGCAGTCCCCAAACATACACAGGCGAGGAGGAAGGAGATCAGACGAAGGGAAAAGATGAGAATGTACTCAATACCAAGTCTTTGATATAGGCCCAACTAATCCCTCATCCAACGTCTTAGTCCCAATGCCGAGTCTGAATCCGGATGTCATCAAATCCCAACGTCACAATTCTCTCTCTCTGCGTTTGTTTTTCTGTTTTGTCTGTATATCTGTCTGTTTGTCTGTTGTTTGTCTGTCTGTTGTCCGTGTCCCGTTGTCTATCCGTATACAGGTACTCGGACAACCTCAGGACCAAGCAGAAATCTGCAACTGTACACAATCCAGGTCTTTGGTTGTGAGTCAATCTGCATGACCAAGGGTAGGAGACCTGAGGTCCGACCGCCTCGTCAAACACTTCATAAAGCTTGGCCCTCAGAAGGTCAACCTTCAGTCCTTGCTATGTTGCCTTGACGCCGACTGGACGCTGGTACTGTGGATGACAACGCGGGTCTGTGGCAGCATGTTGGCGCCTTCTCTGTTGAGCGTCAGACATTGCTGACATGGCACTGCCGTCTGTCTCTACTGTTGACATAGCATTTGCCATTCTATCTAAATGTCGATGTGGCATTGGCCAGGTTGTCTACCCGCCGACGTGGCGCAGCCACCTATCTCTACCACTGAACCTCGCGTTTGCCATGTCGTCTACATGAGGTAACTGGTTACGACTAGGAGGGAGGACGGGATATGTGGAAGATTTGGTTTTGGCTTTCACCTACCGTGTACTGCTGATTGTCCTGTATTGTCTTCACGAAAGAACAATGCCGCATGGTACTTCTGTGTAATCTGGATTTGTTAGACTCAAGGCACAATCACATTGAAAACAAAAAGTATCACAGTGTCCAGAAAGTAGCATTGCACCAATATGTCACTGATGGAGAACCGTAGCTCTGAGAACCAATGTCACCGAGAGCTTGCCCTTCGCCTCTACCAATACAGCAGTCTTGGTCCTTCTCCCTGCTTTCCCAGCCTACTCCCTTCATAGCTACCATCTTCCTACTGATTGATAATGCAACTGTTGACGTTAGCGGCCAACGACATATTTGAAGACGTCGACCAATGCAGGTCATTGCCACTACCAAGTATGCACCCTCAAATTATCCTCATCATCATCCTTCTCGATGCACCGGGGATCCGTCAGGTTTTGCTCAGACGATCGATAGAAGATTGTCGTGTGACTAATTATCTGTCCGCTTTCCTCTTTTCACACACACACACACACACACACACATATTCATACTCATATTACACACACACGTGTTCATGCCCACACAAGCAAAGGTAGTGCATACTTCTAAGTTATAGGGGCAGATACACTAGATTCTGCGCATTTTCTTCGAAGAAGTAGCTTGAGGCGAGCCGCTTGGTCACACCCCTACACACTCACACATACACACACACGCTTACGAGTGGCAATCCGCGGGCGAAGGTGCGGCATCATCGGCACAAGTGGCGGTATACATTTCCATGCTGTGGAGGGAGATTTATCCGATTTTGCTCCTCCTCTCAGCGGAAGCACCACATGGACAGCCGAGAGATTAGAATCTTACAAGTTCCCTCTCTCCCTCTTACTCCCTCTCTGACTCACAAGGCACGAAGCATCAAAGTACTAAGCACTGAATATTGTGAACCGCTGATCTGCGGAACACCATGCACTGAATTCACTACGAACCCACGATGCGCCAACCATTTGAATCCACGAAGTCGCAAGTACGATGTTGAAGCATGAAGCACAGAATTCACAATGCCTCACGAAAGCCCTAAGCACATAGCACACCGAATTCTCATAGAACATCGACTCTCGTACCACAAGGTACCAAATCACTGACCACACACTATAAAACACCAAAGCGGAAGGTCTAAATCAGGTGAGTATCCCTTTTTTTCCTGGCCCCCACTTTCCTCTTCTTTCTCTTCTTCTTCTCCTCCCTTTTCTTCTTCTTCTTCTTCTCTACATTTCTCTTCCTCCCTCTGTTCGTAATCTCACTCGTCTTCTCTTCTTTAGATCATTCTGAACGTATGTGGCCTAAATCGCAGTCAGATTCAGCCGGAATAAAGGTGCGTTCTATTCGAGGAAACGATCACTCTCTCTTTTCGTGATCGCTATCTTCATTCCTTCCTCTTCTCAGTCCTTCCCTCCTTTTTTTCTCTCTCTTTTTCTCTCTCTCTTTTTCTTCTTCTTCTTCTTCTTCCCCTCCTCCTTCTTCTTTTGTTATTAAACGGACGCTCGCTCAACCTCGAAAGTCGGCCTACGCTTATTTGATCACAGTGACTAATTCCGAACTAAAAGAAAGTAAGGATAAATCTCCATCGGCGACCATCACAATAGTAATAAAATAAAATAATAATAATAACAAATAATAATAAATCAATAATAACAATAATAATAATAATAATAATAATTATAATAATAAAGTGAATGATGGTGATATTGACAATGATAATAATATTAACAGTAATAAATTTGCAAGAAATATGCATGTAAACAGTACACAGAAAACCAAATTACAAAATCACAGACGTCGAAGCGATCGTATATAAGTGAAGAGTATCATGGCATCAAGAATCCTTTCATATAGAGCAATGTAATGAAGCAACGAGCCAATATTCAAACCCATAGGCCGCATCAACACAGTATCCAAACTCGCTTTTTCATGTCTGGCTATCAGCGCCAGCCAACTTTACTCGCCCACCCCATCCTACACCTGGGTTCACACGAAAGGCTCACTTCGATTCTCGAAGATCAATGTACATGATGTCCACATCTTTAGGCGACCTCTCTTTATGCCCCCGGTACGTATCTCGTCACCCCTTTTTCTCTACCTCTTCCTTCTGTCTCACTCCCCTTCTCATACGCATGCACACATGCACCCATCTGCTCATATACATGTGTGATAGCGCCAGTGTACGCACCCGTTTTTTAGTGTTAAATCCACTCGATTTCATTCATTCCATCGATGGTAATGATGCAACTTCTACCACGTGATTGACCCTTTCACATTCGTATACACATACATACACATACACGTGCACACATATTCAACCGTAGTAAAGTATATTTCTCTGCTTTTGTCGTAGATTCATTCGATATAGCCCACACTGCCGATGTTAGTAGTGTGAGGTAGCCGCTCGTGTTCACACACACTCTCATACACACACACACAAGCATATATTCCGGTAGATTTACTTGACCCCTTTTTGCTCACTCGATCGGCGGAAGTAGCATAGATTCCACCCCTGCGATTCAACACACCTACACATACCGTCCATTTGAACAAGTGTGGAGGCGCGTATTTCCATGTTTAATCGGAAGATCTCTTTGTTTTAACTCATTCTTCTTGTGAAAGTAGCATGAGGTAGTCGCTTGATATACGCGTTCGCTCATACACCCACAATCCAATAGTAATGTATACTTTTCTGTTGTAGTGGTAGATACATTCAGCCTCATTCATTAGACGTATCACACTAACAGCCGCGAGGTAGGAGGTTTACCTGTTGGTAGGTGCGTAGCTCCGTGAAGTAACTCGGACGGTCAACGTACGCAGAACCTCCTCTCCAAGCTTCGATGCCTCTAAGACATACGGAATGCGCTCGTCGTGAGTGTCGAAACGATGGCAATGCCTCGACAAAGGTCGCAACTGTCCCTCTCCGAAGTCTACGGGATAGGGGCGCCGAAGTTGGGGATAGGCAATAGGTAAGTTGCCTTGACCCTCTCTCCCTTCTTCTCCCTTATGCCTCGATTTCTCTCTCTTCCCTTCTCGACTCCTCGTCGTTGTTTTAATCGTGTCGCCTGCTAAGTGTCTCCTCACCAAGTCACATGATCTGCTATATCGAGCAGCAAACCACTCTCGGTCGTCCCTTGCAACTGGACACTCTCCCGAAACATGCACAGGGAGTCCTTCGTCACTCAAGTACAATGTCTCAAAACCCATGTTCAGAACACCGTCATCACCGACTGCCACAACAGGTACGTCGGCCCTCCCTCCTTCTCCTTCTTCTCTTCTTCTTATTCTTCTTTTTTTTCTTCTTCTTCCGCTTTCTTCTCTCTCTTATTCCCGCGCTCACCTCTTTCCTCAGCGTGCGCTACCCCCACGCCAATCCTCCTTTTGCACATTCTAGCTTGTCCTTCCTGCACGCTCCATCCTGACTTCTCGTGTTCTCCACGGGAGATCCCAGTGTTGGGCAGAGTCAGCTCTACCGGGTCTCTTCGGGGTTCTTAGCCTCTCACTGAATCTGCCCTGAACTTGGTCCAGATTCACGAGAGTAAATCTAAGAGTACCTGACTTCGGGGCCCAAAAACGAATCTACCTAATAATAAAAGAAAAAGAATCACGAAAAACCTACTACTGACTGCCCCGTTGTGCCAACTGTTACAACGACCTTGACTGTATCTAGCCCTGTTACTAAGGTCACGGGTTAAAGCCCCGACCGACCAAGCACCGACTGAAAAGTTGAAGAGCTCCTTCATAAAAGGAATTATCTGAAGGGTTGGTAGATTCGTCCTCTGCACTTTTCGCCTGATAATCTCATGCTTAACCTACCAAGCTAACTCTCACTTCAAGTAAGAGCGCAACCAGTTATATATGGAGTACTGGCTCACCCCTTCTAGCGGCCTAACCCGTTTTTCTTAAGTTTGTTTGTTGTGCATGCTCACCGGCTTCAAGTTGTGTACCTGTCTGGGTTTTTGCTGGTTTGAGCGCTTGGTGACCAGCAAGGGCATTTGATTCATGGGAGCCCGATGGCTGGTACTTACCCGTAATCAGGACATTTGAGGGTTACGACGAGGAAAAACACTCAAGTGGCACGTAGGTCGGTACCACACCAAGTAATAGGTAGATGTGTCTGGGTACCGGACAAGCTGGCATTTTGCGTGTCGTAGATGTACCTTAACATATTAGTAACCTAATCAACCCCTCGACTTTCCTGGTCGAAGGGTATTATTATCAATCTAAACTACCACAGCGTCGTCATAATGATGTGTGCTCATACAAATTCTAAGTTCAGACCGATTCCGCCATGGCGGTCGGCGCAACCAACATGTCGATTGCAAAAATCATGGCCAAATACCCTTGTAAGGGTGTTTGGTCCGACAACGATCATTTCCAGCCGCGAGATCGTCAGATCTCACCGCCGAAAACGGCCGCGCGGAGATTAGCATGGCCCCTGCACAAGGATGAAACGCACAAATCGAGAAAAAATCCGATTTTTATTTTCCGATCCCCGTGGGGATCGAATTCGGATCCACGCATTGGAAGGAGGGGAAGAAAACACAAGTTACGCGTAAGGGGGCCCCGTGGGGATCGGATCCGCGCATTGGAAGGAGGGGAAGAAAGCGCAAGCTAGGCGTAGAGGGGGGGAAACCATGGTCGTTGGCATACTTCTTTACTAGAAAAAAATAACAAGAAAAGGGAGCAGACAGAGCCAAATGGCGCTCTCAAAATTGGCAGGGACTTAGTGTCCCCAGAAGACACCAGCGGGCACCCGTTTACAATGGGGACCCGTTTTGCTCGTGATGTAAGTTGTTCTTTTGGTTTTTTTTTTTTTTTAGATTTGTTTTTTTTAGATTCTTTTAGATTTCTTTTAGATTTTTTTTTTTGTTTTATAAGCTTTTGAAAGCTGAGTTTTCCACTCGGCAGTTGGCATCATGCTACTTCCTACGATAGGATGAGCAAAATCGAATGAATCTACGTCTACAACACGGAGACATACATTCATAATCTTGTGGGGGGGGGGGAGGAAAAACGAGGAGGAGTTACCAACTTACCTATGGCTGACCTCGTGGTACTTCAATAGACTGAGAAAAATTGAATGAATCTCCCGCCAGAACGAGGGAAAATACATCTCCCACATATAGTAGCGAAGCCACTGCTACGGATGCGGTCGTTGAAGAAGGGCCGCCAGATTGTTTCTGTGGACTCTCGCCAACTCATCAGGAGGTTGCAACCTCGACAGCCTATGGAGTGAGCAAACTCGAATGAATCTACTACCCCTAGATATATGGGTGTACAAACGCCCGTTTTCCATGGCGTTGGTAGATCATTACAGGTAAGTTTTTTTTTTTTTTCCTCTTCGTTTTTTTTTTCCCCGTTCGTAACCGTTGAAGCACGACCTTCAAGGAAAATGGGGAAGGGTTGAATCGAAGTCAACTTAAAACTTCAAAAAAAAAAAAAAAAAAAAAAAAGAGAAACAAAACGAAACGAACGAGGTTGTTGCCTCGAGGTTGGAAGAACAACCTTTTCGGTTGTGTGGGAGCAAAATGGCTCCCCACTCTATTCAGGGCCAATATTTGAGGCCACGAGATCTTAGATCTCGCGGCTTACAGCGCACGCGAGAGAGACAAAAAAGAGTTGGAAAGAGATAGGAAAACGAGGGAGTTGGGAGGGGAGGTCCTACTCCTCCCAACCTGACAACTACCCTCCTCGTTTTTAGGGGAGGGCAGATAAAATTAAGGAGGGGGTTGTTGCATGCAGTTGCATGAACCTGGTCGAGAGAAGAGTCAGGCGCGTGCAGTTAGATCTAGTTGTAATTTTTTTTTCTTTTTTTTTAATTCTTTTTATTTCTTGTGAGGACACATGTCCTCACGTGGTGCTACCTCTGGCAGGAGCTCTGGCAGGAGCTGCCAGAGATAACTGTTAGGCTCCCGTTTTTAGAGGGAGCCTAAAAATTGAGGGGTCATAGAGAAAAAGGCCAAGTACAGTCATTTCCCCGATGCATCTGCCCTGGAAAAATAGTCCAAATTCATCAAACTAAAAGAGGTTGTATCTCTTCAACCCCGTATCAAAAAAATAAGAGAACAAAATTTTTGGAAATGGCAAAAACCTAACTACCTTGTGAAATTCGAAGATAGCTAGGAAAAAAAAATAAAAATAAAAATAACGGCAGTTAAAAAAACTGCCCTCACTAAGGTTGTGCCTGTGGTGCGGCCACAGTTAGCCCTGAATCTAAGCAAGATCAAGGGCTCACTGTGAGCCCGCAATTTTGCCTAGGGGCTGGACTGACGTCCAACCCTCCTATGCCACTATATAACACGCAGTTGTCCCCCAGCTGCCACACAAAGTACTTGTGCTGCCAGTGAGTGACGAGCACACTTGAGTGTTGCTGGTTGCTGGAGGTGTTGCCTGAGGCAACGTGGGAGGAGGCTGGAGATCTGCAGAGGAGCGCAAGGAGAGGAGCTCGGTAGCCATAACCAAGGTAGGGAGCACTCTGCTCCCCTCCCCTCTGGCTGGTGCTGGTCCTACGGGGTTGACCCAGGGACGTTGCGGGACTACAGCAGTACGACACTGAGGAATTTGGGTCTGAGGATACGAATTGGGTCATGGCGATGCCCACTAGTGCCAAGTGGTCCCCGACAGTCCCACGTCCTCCTTTTTTACTTCCAGATAATATCATTTGTCAAAACTCTCTCCTGACTCTCACAAAAAAAGAAAGGACCACTTTCCCCTTGCCAGAAACCTTTCTCACTCACATGTCCCACCGGTTCTACTGGTCCCACCAGAGTTTCGCCCTCTTGCTGACGCAAAGAAAAACTAAATTGTTACCTTCCCACTGATTCTCACTCGAAAGTGGTAATTACTGACGTCTCCGTCGACGACCAGCACTCCCCTTCTACTTAATTTATCCTGACGGCTTTGAATTTCCGCAGCATAACACTGCCAAAATTACTACCCTTTGGCGCCAACCGCAATAATTTCGGCAGCAGTTTCCCACAGGAGTGAGAAAATAACTTGCTTTAAGTTTGTCCATCCTCATGCCACTGCCAACAGCCTACCCGCCTGCCGCTTACCACCGTAAACATTTGGCAACACCTCCCCATGCAGGTGAAAAGATGGCTTGCTGTAGGTCTGATCCGCCGGTGCCGTTGTCAGTAGCCTTGCTTCAGCTTACTCATCGTTGTAAAATTTTGACAGCATTTTCCCACTAAGGCAGGTCTGAATGTCCGTAAATGGGCCTTTACCTCAACGGTGTCCGAAATAGTTCTCAGGCAGTGTTGCACGTCAGTTGATTGAAGTGCAATACAGGGGTCTCGCCCCAGGGATTCCTCCAAAGGACGGTGGTCTTCTGGGCACACACAACAAGAAGTTGGGGTCATCGCAAAGTGGCTACGGGCCGTTGAGAAAGCAGCATTGCAACCACATCCGCGCATGGGCGTCGTTGACCATGGCGAAGCATACGGAACAGCAAGCGTGAGTGCAAGTGTGTGTGTATGCGAGTACATATGTGGGATATCCAGGGCAGATCGTAGTTAGATGTGAACCCGCTGTGAGTATATGCAATCAGAGTTGCTAGGGGTATTGGGACCAGGTGAAAGGCTGTTGAGCGTGATACGCCATAGCCATGACCAAAATAACTTCAAATCCGACTGAAATTTTGGCCAGGTTCATACCTTTGAAATTATGAGAAATCAGATACCATTACTCATTGAAAGTCACTTTCTTTTATTTATTATTGTTATTATTATTATTATTATTATTATTATTATTATTATTATTATTGATTATCATATGACATTATGTACTATGGCGGGGTTCAAAGGTGGAAAGGGCGCGAGGCAGTGGAGAGAGGAGGATAGTAGTCAAGAATGTCGGCTTCTACCTCCCTCATCCTCCTCCACCTTTCCTATGTCTGACTCTCCTCGCACACCAATCTTTCAAACAATCACTGAGAAAAATGATATGCTCAGCCGCTTGCTAGAATTAAATCCTAAACCAAGTTTTTATTTGGTTGGCTTAGAGATATCCCAAACATCAGGGCGATTGCAGGAGCTTTGCCGGAGTTAAGGCGAAACTCTAGAGTCAGGGAACGATAAGGTACGCATATTTCAGTCTAACCATTTGAGTCAGAATTTTTTCATGACTAAATCCAAACGAAAGGGGAAAAAAACATGGATGCCTGTATAAGGAAGCGGAGAAGCATTAATTGAGTGGAAGGGGTTTGACTGGGTATGACTAACTGTTGTTGGTAAACGTAGCGAGAACGAGAAGTGCGAGTCACTGTCACGCTATATGAGTGATTCTTTTGGGGATGTGGTGGAAAGGGGGGGTGGCTGCGTGCAAGCTTCCCTTGCTTAAATAGATCACCTGACCAGTGACAAGGGATGGGGTTCACAGTGGAATGAAGGACTTGTGTATAATACGATTGGATACTGTATGAGGGGTTACCTCAACAAACCCTTACCCTACGTTTGACCTATGCCTACGTACTCTGAAAAGTCCAAGCTGACACAGCCGGGGGTCAGGCGGATGATTTTAAGACATCTCGTATGACATACCCGCGTGATCTTAAAGGCTTCCGAACGACCCAGGGCTCAAAGGGGGTAAAAAACAATAACAAAGAACAAATGTGATAAGAGGAGCGAGACTCCGAGAAGCCTGCCTTATCACTATAATAACAAGAACAATGTGGTAAGAGTAGCGGGGCTTCAAGAAACCCGCCTTATCACTATAATGACAAGAACAAGTGTGATAAGAGGAGCGCGGCTCCGAGAAGCCTGCCTTTTCACTATAATGATGAGAACAAGTGTGATA
>BFEA01000131.1:1686694-1697183 GCA_003427395.1 Chara braunii
CGCGCGCGCGCGCGCGCTCGCGCTGTCTATGACGCAATCTCAATCTCTCTCTCTCTCTCTCTCTCTTTCTCTCTCTCTCTCTCTCTCTTTCTCTCTCTCTCTCTCTCTCTCTCTTTCTCTCTTGTCCGCTGCGTTCGACGTAGGGGAAACCCGTTTGACAGCGTTTGTCGCATTGGAGCGTTACGGCTCGCGCGACAAATGAGCTGCGGCCGAACGCAACGACCGTTTTTGTACCTGTCGGACCGTTTCCCCTGCGCCACCCCAAATATATTCTGACTGCAGGATTGATCCTTGAAACCTTTTTCTCGAAAGATGTACTGAGGGAAAGAAGGGATAGTCATACGATCGATAGAGGCGAGATGGGGACTGAATTCGCCTATCCAACAATGAACATTAAAGTTACTCTTCCTAAGTTCATAATTGACGAAGCTTTTTGGGGAATAGAAAACGTGGAACGTGCAGTACTTGCTGTAAAATCAGTGTCTGAAATGAGTTTCGAATTTGAGGCATCCGATGTCATTTACTGTCTGTACTTAGAGATGGGGACGAAATTGGCAAAAGAGATTTCTATAATATCCTGTGTGTCGTAAATTCGTACCCACGCACCTATCATATGGAAGATCGTTTGAAGTATTGACGCAAACTTTGTAAGGAAGTTTGCATTGAGGGTTTCCTAAACGATATCCCGTTATTGTTTGGTATGGTTAGAAGTTTATGGCATGAGGATTGGGTAGCTCTGGATGAGCTGAGCAGTTAAAAACTATGAAAATTGGGGTATTAACAATATAGTAGATGGTTCTTAAAGATCGTTAACAAGTAGGATAGAGATTTTGTTAAGGAAAAGTGAAAATGTAATGATGAAAGATGAGACGGTGGTCGCTTCGTGTATCTTGACAGGTTCTACGGCCTAGAAGGTAAAAAGGGGAAAAATTAGTGATCTTGGTGATGGCGATATCAATGGGGGAGGACCTCCACCTATAACCGCGGCAGAAATTGTCAAGTTACTAGAAAAGAGGACGATAAAAATGCCGAACCTGCCAAAGATAGATATTTTCCCGTTCAAAGGAGAGAGAGTGTCTCACTAGTTGGAGTTGCTAGAACAAATCTTCAACCAATTGACGTCGGCTGAGAAATTTGCTCAGCTATACTAATATGTATGGTGAGAATTTAAACCTGACGTGGAAGAAGTCGCAAAGAAAGTCAATGATAATTGGGCAGAGTTCAAAAAAAGTATGCAGAGAAAGTTTAAATTAGAGGACGGTCTACTCACTGTCGAGCACTTGTATAACATAAACCGGGATGATTTCACTACGATTGGGACATTCGCCAATGCCTTTGAAAAGACGGCCGAAAGAGTCCCACAGTTGTCCGAAGAAATGCAGTGTGTTATCTTCCTGGGAAAAGTTTCAGGGTATGAGGCCATGCAGTTGACTCGAGGAGGAGCCGCGGGTAGAAAAACGACTTGGAGAACCATTAAAAGAAACATCGCGGCTGGGAATTTTGATCAAGTGTTTCACCACCCAGTCAAGGTGGAACGAAGGAAAAAGAAGGCGGTAGGAACGGTTCAGATAATTGACAATGCATTGGGTCGAGTACTGAGTAACATGGCGAATGGGATAAAAGAATTGAAGGAAAATGTGTCGTCGGAAAAAGTATTGACGGTTATGCAACCATCAAGGAAAAGGAAGAAGGAAGTTGAGGAAGAAGGCGAGGACGAAAAAAAAGAGGATCCTGAGGGAGCAGTTAAATTGACAAAGTGTCAAAGGAAGGCGATAAATTTAGTTATGGGAGGACAAGGTATGGGGAAAGGACATGTCTCTCAGCAGGCAATAATTCAGTATGGGCAAAAACCATCAACTAGCACGACTCAGTTTGGGCAATGGCCCGTGGGGCCACCGATGAGTGCATGACCGGGGTATTTCCCAATGTGACCATGGTCGATGCAAGGACCAGTACGGCCTTATCCAATGATGCCTCAAATCCAGAATATGGGAGTCGAGCAAGGAGTAGGGCGTGACCAACAAAAGGGTAAACAACAATCAAGACCAAATCACCAAGGCGGTTAGAATCAGAGCAGAGTCCCGGGTCATGGTCAAGGACGCGGAAGAGGACGAAATCCATGAAGGAACCAGGGTCAAGTAGAGCGAGAGGCAAGTAGTGGAGGCAAAAGTGGTGAAGGTGGAAACTGGCAACCGCCCCAGATAGGTGTTAATCAACTAGGACAAGGAAATCAACAAGGATATGGTGAGGATATGATCAAGGTTATGGCAGAGGTTATGGTAGAGGAAGCGGACAATGGAATGAACAAGTATGCGGAAGAGGATGAGTAGACTACAGTGAATGCACTTATACTCATTGTGGGATAAAATGACACATGGTAAAACGTGTCACGTCAGGAAACTAGTCGAACGCGATGGGCTCATCACCTCAAATATAGATGATGATGTGTTCGACGAAAGAGGTAATATAATCAATCCGGACATTCCAGGCGGTACAAGGGAAGAAGCCCTCTGGATGGCGAAACTTGGCCCCAACGCTCCGGCGAAGTTTCGAATTTGGCAAGAGAAGGAGGACCCTGTTGTACATGTGGAAGGTATAAGGGAGCTAAAAGAAAAAATGAGCAGAATGGAGGTTAGAGAAAACAAGGAGAACATTCCCCTTGTTGAAGAGAAAGCGGAAGTGGAGGATGTTAGCATCAATATCAGAGAAACGTTTGATAGAATGGAGGAGCTAGTAAATGAAATGCAAAGATTACACCTAAGGCTTCGTGGAATATGTGAAGAAGTTGGGAGAGAAGGGCCAAATGAACCTAACCCAAGAATGTTGAGGGCCAACATGACTGCAAAGACTAGCATAGGCCAGAGAAACGTAAGGAGCTTGGTTCCATACGCTACGCGAAGACCTGGGGGGGTAATCCTCCGAAGGAACAGACTCAGACCTCTTAGCCTACTAAAGAAGAACCACCAATCATGGTAGAAGGGGATGAGGAAGAAGACGATAAGATCAGAAAAGAAGAAGACAAACAGGCGGAGATTATGGCTAAAAGGAGGAAAAAAGGAGTTAAGGAAGATAAATCGAAGAAAGAAGAAACCGCGACCAAGAAAGGAAAGTACCAGACTTCGATCGAAGAAGGAGTCGACGATGAATAAGTTATTGGAAGGCCACAATGAATTGTTGAATCTAAGAGGGATTCTTGCTTCAGCCCCAAGGCGAAGGGAAATGGTAAAAACTAGGTTGTCACGCAAGAGAGTGACCACGGTCTGAATAGGAGACCTGATTCCCAGAGAAGCCTACTGGAGCGTTGCAGGAAATAAGATGGACTGGAAGTTCATAGGGACAGGGTCCATAGATGTTATAATAAAAGGAAAAATATGTCTAGGAATGCTTGATACAGGGGCAGAAATGAACATCATAAATGAAGAAACTGCAGAGAGACTGGGGTTAGAAATTGATGAGAATGATTGCGGATTCCTCAATGGAGCTAGTGGCAGAACCGGATACACTGGAGTTGCATCTAATGTTGTAATAGAAATAGGAAGGGTCAAGGTGCGTACGTGCTTCTACGTTATGCACAGTTTGGACCTCCAGATTTTACTGACAGATCCTTCTTATGCAGGTCCGAGTTGCTCATTATGAACAAACATGATGACACCATGTTTGTTATCTTGTGTGATCCCGCCTGTGGGAATTTTGAAGTAAGCACTTGTAGAAATACCAAGCTCCACAGCTCGAGGAACCGACTCAATGCGGGATCTTACACGTTTGAAGAGTCAGAGAATAGGTGGAAAGAACTAGAATGGGAGGAAGAAGAAGAAACAGACGATGAGGAAGCCGATGGACTCGTATTGAGATTAAGTATCAGTGACGCAGTCGAGCTGGTATCGGCCTATAGGATGGCCGACCTTGATGCTATCAGAGCACTTGCGGAAAGAATCCAGGAAGATCCAGAAGAAGGGAAAGTCGATTTTGTTTACCGACCTCCTCCTCCTCAGATGGTAGGACCACATATGCCAAATGCCCAAGCAGTCGGCCAACATTTTTTCGGGGTGGGCTCAAGCAGGGTTCCAAAAGGCGGTACAAGACGTCAGACAAGAAAAGTCATCCGGTACCAGTTCTGGTAAGTCAAGAAAAAATTGTGTATTACGAGCAGGAGAGAGAATTGATACGACAGTTGAGAGCAAGTACTAGAAATGAACCTTGTCGCATCAATAAGGAAACAGAGAAGGATTAGATAGTAGGCGAACCCGGTTTTCTGACAAAGCAAGAAGAGGCTTTGGCAAAGGACCTGATATATGAGAAACATGGAGCATATGCTTTCAATGATGATCAACGCAGGCGGCTGGATGTTGACAAAATCGAAATGATCCACATTCATATTGTGCCTCATGAACCATAGAATGTTCGAGGGACGAAGTACCCCAATCCAAAAGATCGTAGAAAAATGGTGGAGTACCTAGATGGGAAGATTCGTACGAATGTCGCTGGATATTTTAGCGAACCATACGTTTCTTCTTGGTTTTGCTTTGTAAAACCAAACGAGTTGTTCAAATGGGTACAAGACCTCCAACGATTGAATGCGGTGACCGTGAGAGATGCTGGGGGACTGCCTAACGCTGATCAATTGTCAGAGTCATGTGCATGAAGATCCATTGTATCCCTTATTGACCTCTACTTGGGGTATGATCAATTTCCAGTCTATCCCGCAGACCGTTCTATAACAGCAATGCACAACGCCTAGAGGGTTAGTCCATATGAATGTTGCACCCCACGGATGGACTAACAATGTGGCAATGGTGCAGCGCAGTATGATCAGTGTGATGCAGCCGATCAACCCTCAGATCAATGAACCATACATTGATGACCTCGTCGTTAAGAGTCATATTAAGAAAGATGAATCAGAGGTGGCTTCTGGGATAAGAAAATTCGTATGGGAGCATGTCTAAGGATTAAGAGAAGTTTTATCTCTCTTAGAAGAGTACAACCTCACTGCTAGTGGCGTGAAGTCAAGACACTGCGTGAAGGAAGTGACCATTTTGGGATATGTATGCGATGAGTATGGTCGGCGACCAGATGGTAAGAAGACGAAAAAAATCCTGGAATGGCATACTCCTTTCAGAAATGTTGAAGACGTTCGTAGCTTCCTGGGAACCTATGGATTCTGGAGAAGGTTCAGAGAGAGATTCGCCACCAAGACATGAGGAAGCTAGTGAGAAAGGATCAGAACTGGGAGTGGGGTAATCTTCAAAAAGAAGTGGTCGAGAAGTTGAAAAAGGGATTTAGAGAAGGGGGTTTGGTATTGGGGGTGCCCAATTTTGATGCGACTATGGAAAGACCTTTCATAGTTGAAACCGGCGTTGGACCAACCGCGTTGGGTGGTGTGTTAATCCAGGCAGATAGTAGCGGAAAGAAGAGACCGTTGAGATTCGAAAGTCGAACACTGAACTCGACAGAGGAGAACTACTCGCAATTCAAAAAGGAAGCTTTGACAGTTCTTCACTGCCTAAGAATTTTTAGGCATTACCTTTTTGGAAGGAGGTTTATCCTCAGGATTGATCCTACTGCGCTCATGTATTCCCTCAAGAATTTTTCGCCATCAGACCCGACGATAGCCAGGTAACTCACATATATATGGATGTTTGATTTTCAGCTGGAACGTATCCCTGAGAACAAGAAGAGGGCGGACGACATGAGTAGAATTGAGTGGGGAAACAAAGATGAATCTGAAGAGGAAGCACCTCCGGTAGATGAATTTTTGGAGGAAGGAATGATATGCGCACTCATGTCAACTGTTGGGCTATGTTCGTTGAGAGTAAGGCAATGAGGAGAGGAAATCCAATGTGGCATCCGCCTTCTGAGTTTATGAGGGAGCCTACCTTAATACTTACGCCAGTGGTAGAGGAGACTCATGGGGAGAAAGGAATGCGGAATTATTGATGGAATTGCGCTTGGCCGATAAGTATAGGATAATGGATGAACCACGAACGGTCGAAGAAGGAGCCCGACAAGAAGACAAGCAAGTAGCCATGATGGGTAGAATGTACTACTGAATAAATCCCCTCTGACAAGTCCAATCGAATGATGAAGGGAGTGTGGTAAGAGCTGATGAAATAGTAATTGGGGATGATTACGAATTTGATGAGGAGAAAGAGGAGGAATTTGAGCAGGGAAACATTTCAGAAGATTTCCGAGAAGAGGAGTATGATGGGTTTTATCTAGAAATGGGGTTGCTCCTTTCAGGAGACAGGAGAGAGAGAGAAGTCAGTGAGAAAAATTTTCGAATGCGGGATCATTATGTAGTAGGAGGTGGACATTTATTTATAAGAGATAAGAGGATGCCACCACGTCGAGTGGTATGCGGGAAGAGTCGTCAGATTGATTTCATAGCTGCACTTCATGATGGGATAGTTGGTGGACACCGAAGTTTTGCGGCAACCTACAAGAAAGCAATTGAACTCTACTATTGGAAAGGGATGTTTGAAATGACCCGTAAATATTGTGAGTCATGTGTACCTTGTCAAATACGATCTCCTGTTAAATACAAGGAGCCTCTGCATCCCAGGTACATCAAAGATGTGGGGGCGGTTGTCCATTTGGACCTGTTGACCATGTCGTTGGGACTCAGCGGATATAATTATATATTTGACGCGAGGGAAAACCTTACTGGGTTTGTCGACTTTAAGGTCGTTAGAAACAAAACCGGGTTGATACTGGCAGAATGTATTAAGAAATATTACCTCAGATACCTGTTCGTATTGGAATTCAGAATGGACAGGGGGTCTGAGTTTACGTGTGGGGAAGTGAAGGAACTATTGAAAGAATTGGGAGTGATAGGTAACTACACGACTCGGGCTCACCCACAAGCAAATGCGCCAGTTGAAAGAGGCCATGGCACCATTACAAATATGCTAGCCAAGTGGACCAACGGGAAGCCGAATCTCTGGCCGAAATTTCTGAGAACGGTATTCTTCGTAGAAAATGTCACTGTCAGGAGCACGATAGAATATGCGCCAACAACTCTCTGGTATGGTCGACACGCCACATTCCCGATAGAAAGTTTTCTAAAGACATGGCGCATGGAGGACTTGGAGAATGATCTGACATTGGAAGAGTTATTGGATCTTAGGGCAAGACAGATTAGCGCTACTGAAGAAAGGATTCATGAGGCAGCCACGAGGGTGGCACAATCGTTGCAAGGACAAAGAAAGGTGGGACAAACTCCCTAAAGTGAGGGTAGAACCGTTGTAGGTTGGGGATGCTGTGTTACTTTATGAATCTTCTTTGGAAAAACAGTGGTCGCAAAATCTGGACAAGCGTTGGCTTGGACCTTTCAGAATAAGGAAACAAGGACTCCATGGGGCTTATGAGTTGGAAGAAAGGGACGGGACTCCAAGAAGAGACTGAGTTTCAGGGTCCAAACTGAAGAAATTCAAGATCAGAGAAGAGGTGAGCACAAGCTGACAAACAAAGCTTAAGTATGCCCATATATATATAAGTGTGTATATACATATATATGGTTATAAACATATATATGGCTATATACATATATATATGTATAAGTACAATTGAAGGATGTCTTGTCAGGCTTATGTTGACGATGTGAAGTGTTGCCTTGATGATGATGGCTGATCCTTGTACCTGTCATTCCTCCCTTTCTGTGTGCAGGCGTGACCTTGAAAAATAAGTAGCCATGGCACAAAGAGGAAGGATGGCAGGGCCCTCTGGACCAACCTTGAGAAAGGGGGGTCAGAGGAGGGATCAGAGAGTCTCAAGGAATCTGGAGGAGCTACCAGTCTACAAGCCAGGGGATAATCTGCGTATATTCTTGAGAGACTTCGAGGAGTATGCCTTAAGAAGAGAATGGGATGACAAAACAAGGCTCTCGATGGTGACTGGCAGTGGAGACTGCAAGAAGAAGATTGAAAGATTGACAGCAGATAGTGTAAGGTGGAAGACTTGCGTAGTCAAGCTATGACAACTCTTTGGAACCTTTCCCAGAGATGAGATTGAAGATGATTTGACTTTTAGTGAGACAAACCTGAATGACTTTGTCGACAACCTACAACTATCTACAGAGAAAGGTGGATGGAGTGACGAGGAAAGGAGGAAGAAGTTGATAGAGAGGACAAAGAAGAATGAGAGTGAGGAGGTAAAGAAGATTGTGGAAGAGGCTTGCACTTGGGAGGGGATATTGATAAAACTACAAATGGAGTATACTCAGTTGAGGCAAGACCAAACAAAAAGGGAAAGGCTTCAAGAGAAGGGATTGTGAATTGGAAGGGAGAAGGATGAGTTGCAGAGGAAGGCGCAGGAAGAAGGGGAGGAAGAGGATGTACCCTTGAGGAATCTAAGGAGCAAGCCTAGAACTTTTCCCAAGGACAGAAGCAGAGGAGCAGATCAGGCAGTGGAAAAGGAAGAGAAGGGGGAGAAGGAGGCAGAAAAGGTGAAGGAAAGAAATGAGGCCTTAAGGGTCAGAAAAACTGAAAAGAGAAGGACAGTTGAGAAAGGCAGGAAAGGGGTTGAGACAAGAGAAAGAGAGGAGGAGGAAAAATCATAAAAGGATAAGGAAATGGAAGGGGAAAAGGAAGGAGAACTAAGAGTGGAATGTGAAGGATTATCCCGGAAGAAAGAGGAAGCCAAAAAATGACAAATGAGCAAAGAGGAAAGAGCTCAGAGGGAGCAGAGGAAGAACGGGTGGAGAGATTATGTAATCAAGATGCTCCAACACGATAATCTGCATGTGAATGCCTCTTGGGATGTAAGGTTTGAAAAAATGTTGCTCTCTGAATTAGTGGTAAGTTCCAAACACTCTACCAATATGCATAAGTTGATGGGATTGCATGAAGTGTTGGATGGAAAGTGCACCAGGCTCTTCGAAGAGTATGCTGAGGTGGCAAGGAGATTGGGAGAGATGGAGGGAGGAAAGAATAGGAAAGAAATTGACGAGGACTTGGATGTATTGGGGAAGGGACTTCAGTCAGAGCTCAAAGAGAGTATTGAACTCTTCAATCAAGGGTTTTTGGACTATATTCTTGGGCTCCTGAGAGAGATGAGCAGGTTGAGAAAAAAAGAGGAGGAAAGGGATGTCGAGATGGCAAGATTGACAGAGGATTTGGAAGGGGTGAGAAAGGAAGTGGATGACTTCAAGAAGGGGAAAGAAGGGTTGTTAAAGCAAATGAGTACATTGAAAGTCTCCTTGGCCCAGAAAAGCAAGGAATTGGAGGATGAAGTAGCAGAGAGGGAGAAAATAGAGAAGAAAGTTGAGGGTTTGTGCTCATGGATCAGTGTGCAAGGGGAAGATTTTGAGCAATAAATTACAGAAAGGGAAAATATGAGTCAGATATGAGAGAAGACATGTGAAGAAATACTGAGAGGGATGGAAGAGCTCAGATTGAGCCACCAGGAGAAAGGAAAGGAGGTCACAAGAGTGGTGGAATGAAAGGATGAGGAAAGGTTTGAAATCAAGATGACAGCAGGAGGAAGGGAGGATCCTCTGTCAAGAGAAGGAGAGAAAAGGGAGAGTGAATCAACTGAGGTTGGAAAGGAGGGACCATCCAGCAGAAAGACACAAGAAGAATCAAGGGTTGAAAGATCTCCTGCCTCAGAGGGAGAAAAAAATGAATGTTTGACTTTACCTCAGCTGGTAGGCATCAAAAGGGGAATACAACCTGGAATGGAACCCTCAAAAGGAGCAGGGAGTCAGACGGAGACTTCGACTCGACCTCTCACAAAGAAGGCCATATATAACAAAGTCAGAAGTGGGTGCTTCTTTTGCACAGAAGAAGAACACTTCCGAGATGACTGTGCAATATTGGTCGAGTACATTAGAAAAGGGATGACCAAGTTTGACTCGCGGGGAAGGTTGGTTGCCAGCAATGGATAGACGATCCCCAAGACACCCGAGGGTGGTAGAATAGAGCTTCATAGGATGCTGGGGCTGACAATCGCTTTCTCAGATTATGAGTTAAGGCATTTGTGACAGAAGAAGCGGGGAACAAATGGAGGAGTAGAATGCAGTTTGGGAAAACGAGCAAACTTTCTTCTTAGGATTTGGTAAGGGTAAAATCATAGAAATAGAAGGTGGTATAAGTAAGTGCATAAACATTCCAGAGTAAAGGTGACGTTGAGAGGGATGAGTTGCAGGTCTGACTCGCTGTAACATATTGATATTTATCTATGTTACCAACGGTCCGGAGATCGGACGTCTCCCCGGACGTCTCCCCGGACGTAGGGTACCCCCGTCGTCCGGATTTCCGGACGACGACTTTTTGAAAAAAAAAAAAAAATTAAAAAAAAAAAAATGACAATGTTCTGAATTTCTGAGCATTTGGTGATAGGGTGCTATTTGGGGTGGGAGGTGGGGTACGAGGCGTTTTGGTGGGGATAGGAGGGGTATAGGTGGGGATTAGAATCTTTGAAGATTTTTACCTTTTTTTCTATTAGCTCAAATAAGCCAAAATTTTGGTGGCATACACCTTATGCAAGGTAGAGA
>BFEA01000131.1:1717035-1738144 GCA_003427395.1 Chara braunii
CACACACACACACACACACACACACACACACACACACACACACACACACACACACACACACACACACACACACACACACACACACACACACACACCAGAATGGAGTGGATGATGAACCTCTGTTAAGGACACTTCATAAACTTAATATGGAGGCGGGCACCACGGGTTGCCGACGCCCCCACAAGAAAAGGGGGTCATACGTTCGCCATCCCGAAAAGATCGGGTTGCGTGGGGGGGGGGGGGGGGGGGGGGGGGGGGGGGGGGGGGGGGGGGCGGCGAACAATGGGGGACGACCACAAACGCCGGACACCCCCCACCTACATTTTTGTAGGGCGATTCCGGCGTTTGTGAAACGCCGAGCACTCCCCTCACACAAGTGAGGGACGGTGGGGAAAGGGGATCCGGCGTTCCACAAGCGTCGAAACCCCTCCCGGTTCACTACACCGGGAGGGGATCCGGCGTTTGTGGAACGCTGGACCCCCCGCCCACATACACACATAAGTGAGGGACAGTCTGACACAAGCATGCATTTCCTGTGGACTTGTGTATAGCCAACATGACACACACACACACACACTCACGCACACACGCACGCTCGCACACACTCTGCAGTGCTAGTGTGAGTCCGGGCGGCGCGGTGAGTCCTTATCCATCAGTCAGATGCATCCTGGGCAGACTGTTTGAGTCCAACCCTTTCAAAGAGTCTGTAAAAGTCAAATGAAACGGTATGATATAGTCATGACTTTTCGTGGAGCTATGTATAGCGAATATAGCAGCACACACACACACACACACACACACACACACAGACACACACACACACACACACACATTCAGCCTCCTCTAACGAAACAGTCTGGCATAGTCATGCTCTACTTGAGAGTATAATGGACATGAGAACACACACTCTCACACACACACACACGCGCGCACACACACATACACAGCCGTATTGTACCGTTTCATGTTTTAGCTGTAGATTCACTCGCACAATCACACACACGCACTTACTCAAACATGCACAGACTCAGAATACACAGACTTTATAGCAATACACACACAAAGAGACTCGCACTAACACATACATGTAAACACACATGTGTATGCTCGTGTATGCATTCACCACGCACACACGCTTGGGTAGACTGTGGAGGCTCAACATCCAGCCTAGGCTACGACTCCCGACAGGAGTCACTTCACGTTGATGACCAATCTACGTGACGAGGTCGTCCATGCAGACTGCCGTATAATCGAGGTACGTATCTCTTGCTCTTTGTCTCTTTGTCTCTCTGTCTCTTTCTGTTTCTTTCTATTATCCCCAAACAATGACTTTCATTGAGGAGCCACCGACTGCTTTTGCCCACAGTCGAATGCGATCGTCAACCCAAAACGATAATGTGTAGCGCACTGTGCACCGCCTCACCTCTGCACCAAGATGCGGGAGTCGAGAGAGAAGCGAGTGCACCTCACCTCCTTCAGGCTAGGACGAACCGACAACCTTTGCTTGTGAACGCGGCTGCAAAAGGAACATCCCCCCCCCTTTTTTGGATCCGCATGTACATGTGGCCACCGATAACGTCAACATAACATGTCGTAGTCGAAACTCAAGAGACAGATGACGATAACCTTCTGAGCCCACTACCTACACACAGCGGAATTGCAAAGCGACACAGTCTGTCACGATGTGCAACATACCAAGACCACAATAAGAGGCATACGACAGTCACAAGTTTGCCTTCCAATCAAGTCGAGCGAACGACTGCCCCAACCTTACGACGCTAATGGTCGATTATCACACGTTCTGGAAAGAGTAAATTGTTTTAATGATAATAATAATAATAATAATAATAATAATAATAATAATAATAATAATAATAAAAATAAAAAAATAAAAAACAATGGCAATAAAGAAAACAACAACAATAATACTAATAATATTATTGATCTGGTAAGTTTCCTTCCTCTTTCACTCCCTCTCTCTCACATTCACGTATACACATCCTCGCGCACACATCCTCACACGCACACACGCTCGTATACACACAAACGCATACACACCCACGCGCACAATCAAACAAACAAGTGTTGCAGTGTATGTCTCTACGTGCTAGCGGTAGATTCATTCGATTTTGCTCATCCTATCGATGGAGGTAACACACACACACACACACTTATACACATACAAGTAGTAATGTATAGTTCCGTGTTATAGCGGTAGATTCATTCGATTTTGCTCATCCTATCGCTGGATGTACTGTGAGATCACCCGGGAGATCTGAGACTTACCTCACATGTAGGGCCGATATCGCGACACCCTCCGTGCATGCATCACGCATCCCGTGAGTCTCCAACCTCGCAAAGGTAAACAACGGATGCAGGCCCGCGGCCAACTGAAAATGACTCGCCCGTCCTTCGCAAACTGGAAACCATCCGAAGCGTGTGCAGAGAGTCCCTTGTATCTCAAGTACGAGGTCCCGAATCCCACGTCTGGAACGTCGCCATCACCGACAATATGTCAGGTAAGTGTTCTCCATATTCCTCTTCTTCCCTTCTTCTACTCATTCTTCTTCTTCTCTTCTTCTTCTTCTTTTACTTCTTTTTCTTTTTTTTCTTCTTTTTTTCTTTTTTTTTTTGTTCTTGTTCTTCTTGTTCTTCTTCTTCTTCTTGCGCCCCAATTCCACGCACGCCTTCTTATTCTGTACCGATATGTCGTGCACCAAATCTTTTTCCCTGCTATGCCGCTCATCCCCATCGCTCAAGCTCACTCCCTCTCTGCTATTGCATGCGCACTTTTCTCTCGTCTCGCTTTTCCTTGCACTCTCTGTTTCTCTCAATGGGTCGCGTCACGCACTCCCCCTTGGTTACTAGCCCGTGAAACTCAACTCTCTTGCGCATCTCCCTTTCGCACTATCCACCATTTTCCCGCATCTCCTCCTCCATCTCGCGCTATCATAATCCTTCCCTCAACGTGGTTCGCTCCTCCGCACAATCGATCTTCTTCGTGCTGCTCGGGGACCTAGCGCGATCGGAATTGCGGCGGAATTTTTCCTCCGGAAGGCAAACACTCATTTTCGGAATTTGTCATAGTCTCATAGGCAAATTCACTAAGTTGGATTTATTGAAAACGACTTTGAGATTGAAAAAAATAAATAGTAAGCAGTAACAATAAAAATGAAAAAACAAATCTAACTAAATAATAAAATGAAGTTGAGGCTGAGCGAGAGCCTTAACTTCACTTGCGGTATGTGAATAAGGACAGAGGTATTGCTCGAGCAAATGTTTGGAATCCGGGCGCTACTGCAAACCCGACGATCACACACTTGTACTCTGTCCGGCCGAATGGCCGGGGCACATATTAATTTATCCTGGCTAACGTACTGACGATTGGGTCTGAGCTTGTGTCGTAGATCTACTCGACATAACCCTAACCCAATCAACCCCTCGACCTCTTTGGTCAAAGGTTATTACTACCAAGCCTTACCATCATAGCGCGCGTCATAATAACGTGCGCGCATACTAACGAAATTTTCTCACCGATTTGCCTCGGCTCCAATGTTCGAGGGAATCGCTTCAAAGTGTTGAGCGAAAAACAAGTACAAGTATAAGTTCAAACCGACTCCGTCATGGCGGTTGGTGCAATCGGTGTGTCGATGGTAAAAACAATACCCTTGTAAGGGTATTTGGTCTGACACCTTTCCACATGGTATGTGCAAACTGAGGGGGGTGCCCCCCCCTACCCCCTCAGGATGACCGAACTACAAGGAACGGGCAAAACTGAACTGAGTGGAAACACTTACCACGTCATATTTGTCAGCGTTTTTCGAAGCTTTGCCAATTAATGAGGTCTCACAAATCGTCTTCCAAAGCTTTGCTGCAAAGCAATGGGTTTCACCCCTTATCCTTGGAAAAAGGCAGTCCGTCAGCGGCGGAGGCATCCTGTCAGAGGCACTCAATACTTTTCCTTTCTTAATTTCAAAGTGAACTTTTCAGACTAAAAAAGCGTAAATTGAAGTGGCAAAATCACCCCCGCACTTTCAAAACTATCAAATGCATCTTCGTAACCGTTTTAATGAAGCAACGTAAACGCGTCAATAAAAATTTAAATCCTATCGTTGAAGGGGGGCGGATATGATGACTCCCGCTCGTGGAAATCGCCTGAGCCGTCTCGTGGACACGAGGTCGACGGTCATGGTGTCCCTGAAAACGCCAGACACGATCTAAATTGAGATCACGATGTTGTGCTACTCCGCAAGTCGGTCCTAGTCCCTTGACTCAAACTTCGATATACCAACTGAGCTAGGCCCGTTCTATGTATCATTCCAATTTCAATAGACGTCCCAAAGGGCCAAAAAAATTGGACCATTTCTTGATTTGTGGGTCTCATTCTTATGCACGGGCCATGCAGTCTTCTCTGTATCGTTCCAGATGTCCCCAAAGACCTAATCATTTATTTTTTTTCCGCAGCCAGAGGCTGCGCTTACCTGGGTTGCAAGGTTTTCTTTCCTGTTCCGGAAATGTCATGGACTTCAATCGAGCTTCACGGGGGGTGTTTTTGCGCTTTTAGGGGGTGCGGGGGAGATATGGTTGCAACTAGGAGACGGACCGGTAGTGCCAGTGGTCGTCACAGACTTTCGGCAGTTGGTCGGTTCATCGGGTTCGTTGGGCTTGTGATGGGCGACGACTACATTTCCTTTTCGGGTGGAGGGTTGAGTGTTTTTTGGGGGGTTGACGGGTGTTTTTTTTTTGATTGGGTTTTTTTTGTTTTTCGGGTGGAGGGTTGAGTGTTTTGTGGGGGCCTGTCGGGTGCTTTTGGTCGTTCAATTTGTTCATGAAACAAGTGGGAATGAGAATGAATGAATGAATTGTTTGAATGAATTTGACCCTTGCCAGGCAAGTGGGTTCATTTTTTTTGTTTTGTCTTTCTTGATTGGTCGTCGTTTGTTCGACACCGCTCCAAATTCTTTCTTTCATTTTTTTCTTTTTTTTTTCCTCATTCTTAATTTTTTCTTTGGGGAGGGGGGTTAATTTTTTTTTCCTTTTTTTTATTTATTTTTTTGCCTTGAGTTTTTTTTTTTTTTTTTAATTTTATTTTATTTATTTATTTTTTGGGGGGGAGGGGCTTGAGGTTTTTTCTTTTATTATATTTATTTTTTATAATTTTAAAAAATATATATTATTTAAATTTTTTATTTTAACGTTCGTTAGTTCACGACATACATTCAAGCATGAACGAGGGGGAAGGGTTCATTTTTTTTTCCTTTTTTTTTTTTGCGTTGAGGTTTTTTTTTTTTTTTTGACATTTTAACTTTTTTTTTGGGGGGGGGGGGGGGGGGTTGGGTTTTTTTTTTTTTATTCTTTTTTTGAATATATATATTTTTATTTTATTATTTTAATTTTTATATGAAAATATATATATATTATTTTAATTTTTTATTTTAACATTCGTTAGTTCACGACTGAAATTCAAGCGTGAACGTCACCAACTGTCAGGGGACTGGGTTCAATTTTTTTCAAAGGGTTCAAAGGGATTATCAGGGAACCAGGCTCAACAATTTTCAAAGGGTTCAAAGGGATGCCGGTTCACGTTCATTTTGGTCGTCGATGTCTCGATTTTCAAAGGGTTTCAAAGGGATGTCGACTCACGTTCATTTTGGTCGTCGACGAGTCTCGACTCTGGGCTTTTTGGGGGGGTAAAACTACATTTCTTTTTCGGGTGGAGGGTTGAGTGTTTTTTGGGGGGCTGTCGGGTGTTTTTTTGTGGATTAGGGTTTGATTTTTTTTTTTAATGCTTGCTTTTAATGCTTTTGGTCGTTGGTCATCGACGACTCTTGACTCTGGGTTTTTTTTGGGGGGGGTAAAGGGGTAGTTTTCGGGTGGAGTTGTTTTTTGGAGGGCTGTCGGGTGTTTTTTTGTGGATTGGTTTTTCTTTTTTTTTTTAATAATGCTTTTGGTCATTGGCCATCGGCGAGTCTCGACTCTGAGCTTTTTTGGGGAGAGGTAAGGGGTAGGTTCAACTTTTTTCTTGGCGTCGAAAGCAAACGGCTCGTTCGATTCGGTTGTCGAAGAGTCGATTTTGGTTTTTTTTTTGCCAGGTCTCTCAAAACGCAAGCGGGTTGTTGCTTTGATCGTTGACGAGTCGTCGACTCTAGTTTTTTTTGGGGGGGGATCGAAATCGAGATCGAGAAAGAGACTCTCATTTTCTCGGCGACTGAAGCCTCAATCAACGACTGAAACCTGAACTTGATTGATTCGACTGTTCTTAGGCAAGCGGGTCGTTCGATTTGGTCGTCTACCAGTCAACAGTGAAGTTTTTTTTTTTTTTTTCATCTTTTTTTTTTTTTTCTTCTCTTCTTTCTCAGTTGTTTTTTTTTCCCTTTTCTTTTCTTTTTTTTCCCCTCTCTTTTTCTATCGATGAACGAACAATTGAAGGCCCGGTTGAGGTTGTGAACTATGACGTGACTGGTCTTTGCCAAGGATTGAAATTCAACTGGATCTTTTTTTTTTTTTTTTTTTTTTTTTTTTTTTTCAAGTCGGCGCTTGTGACCCCACTGAATCCTACTTCTGTGCTTTCAGTTGTACAAGAGGCACAAAAGTGGGATACGATTCAGACCAAATTTGCATATAAAAAGTTAAGTGTGGGTGGAGAAAAAAAGTGTACGAAAGACAATTGTGGCCATCGTGTATATGAATTGTGCAGTCGACCATCGTGTATACGTATTGTGCGGTCGAAGGCTATTTTCGTGACTATAGTCAATAAAAAGGAAAGAAGGAAAGAGAGTGAGAAGGAGAGCAGGCAAGAGAAAAGCAAAAAGAAAAGAGAGACAAAGCTGCATTCGCCTTTCTCCGCTCGCTCTGCGTTGGTGGCGCTGGCGAAGGAGAAGTAGACCAAGCAGATGGTGGCGAGCAAGAGGCAAGTGAGCGTGATTCAGTGGATAGATGTGTGAGTAGGGAGGTCTTTGGCGTACTATTGCTGCTGTTGGTGATGGAGAAAGGATTTCTGAGTGATTCGAGGCAAGGCAGGAGTGCAAGGGTGGTTCACGTAGGAGGGGGGACGGGGAGAAGAATTGTAGTTATCCATTACTTGCAGTTTTTGTTTCACTCAACAAAAGTTTTTGAACTCCCATCGCCATAACCAGAATCAGTGAGAAGGAGAGAAGGAGAGAAAGAAAGAGAAAAGGAAAAAGAAAAAAAAAGACAGAGTTGCACTCGCCTTTCTTTCCTCGCTCTGCCTCAGTGGTGTTCGCCGGTTGGAGTGTGTGGAAGTCGAAGTTGCGAGACAGGGAGCGTGATTGAGTAGATGGGTGTATGACTGGGGACCTTTCTGAGGTAATATTGCTGATGCTGCTGCCGGGGAGAGGATTTGTGAGTGAATTGGGTAAAGGCGGGAGTGCAGAGGTGGTTCACGTAGAGGGGAAGGCAGCAAAAACAACTGCGGCTACCCATTACTCGCAGTTTTTGTTTCACTTTGCAGGAGCTCCTGAACTCCCAGCGCCAATCCCACACAAGCAATGGTGAACATTGTCTGGTCGAAGTTGCTTGCTTTAGCAGACATACGATCTGCACATGCAAGTAAGATGTACGATCTGCACATGCAAATAAGATGTTGTACGATTTGCACATGCAAGCAAGATGCTGTGCGATCTGCACATGCAAGCAAAATATTGTGCGATCTGCACATGCAAACAAAGATGTTATACAATTTGGGCGTGCAAGCAAGATGCTATGCAATCTGCACATGCAAGTAAGATGTTGTACGATTTGTACATGCAAGCAACGTGCTCCTCCGCTAAGGTCTTTACACATGTTAGAGAATAATGTCACCTGCCAAAAGTCTCATCCAATATCAGTGCAGGTTGACCATGACATCAAAAAATGTGACAGCAAGAATGAATGCGGTAGCAAAAGATCATAGAGGGACATCGCTCATGACCCCAAGCTAACACCTACGTTGTCGGGGCAATATTTGCCAGGGTTTTTCAACGTCGGACGTAGTCTGACCTTTTTTGCGAAATTGAAGTTTGCCAAAAAGTTATTCAGACTTGACCTATGACTGAGAGACAAAAAATTTTCAGACTTTAGTCCAGACGCGTGTGGCGTCCGGGGGTAACGGGTGTGAACGGCAATGCTTCACTTTTGTCGACAAGGGCATTTGCCAGGGTATTTCAACGTCGGACGTAGTCTGACCTTTTTTGCGAAATTGAAAGACTTGATGAAACTAAAGTTTGCCAAAAAGTTATTCAGACCTGACCTATGACTGAGAGACAAAAATTTTTCAGACTTTAGTCCAGATGCGTGTGGCGTCCGGGGGTAACGGGTGTGAACGGCAATGCTTCGCTTTTGTCGAAGCTGCAGGAACGTGCGAACATGAGAACATTAAAATAAAACCTATTCTTCCTATAATAATCTCGCGCGGTTGTGCTGCTAAGCCGCGCAATTGAGGGCCTAAGTAGGCTCGAAAAGGCTGGCCGCGGCACACTCAGCATGAGCCGCCCGATTGAATGGGCGGCAGTGTGTGTGCTGTGGGACCAAGAGACCGCCGTACCGACAGTGGCGCAACTGGCTTTAGGAGAGGAGGCCGACAAGGCCTGCCTATGGCCATGGCTGGGTAGTCTGTTGGGCTGCTACCCTTCATAGCAGGCTTAGCTTCTATGAAAAGGAGTTAGCCCAATAGGTTACCATGCCAAACTGTCGCCCAACTGGTACCGGGATCGAGCCTGAAATGACGCGCCTACTGGTGCTAGTTCCTTTTTGGAGCAGCCCAGTGTACCCGAGCACGGTCAATTTCAACTGCGGGATCGTCAAAATTGCTCGGCCGAAATTAGCCGCGCAGATTAACATGGCCCCTGCGCAAAGATAACACGAATAAATCGAGAAATGACCCAATTTTTTTTTCGATTACCCGAAGGGAATCGAACTCGGGTCTGTATATCAACAGTTCACAGTCATTGGCATAAGCCAACGGCTCCAATATTAATGCGTCAGATGGCGCCCAAGGAGAGAGAGTTGAGGACTGTAGTCCTCAACAGTTTTCAGAAGGCGCCCGTTTCCAACGGGCAGCCGTTTCATCTCAGGTAAGCTTGTTTTCTTTTTTTCGTTTTTATTGTTTTTAGATTTTTCTTTAGATTTTAGATTTTTTTTTCTTAGGTTTAGTCTAGATTTCTTCTTTTATTTTTTGTTTTCTTTTTTTAGTTTGGGCACCCATTCATTTTGAATGAACGGGTAGCTCTACGCTAGACTGTTTCGTTGGGCTCGCACCGACTCATCAGGAGGTTGGACCTCGACAGTCAGCCTCTGCGCCTGAACCCGGCGCCGATAGCGTCTAGGTTCAGACACAGAGAAAAGAGAGAGAGAGAGAGAGAGAGAGAGAGAGAGAGAGGAAAGGTACCTACCCACCTACCTACCTACTTACTTGGTTGGCCCCTCGTCGTACGATCCAACTATAGGCTTACCAGAACCAAATGAATTTACCCCCAGAAACTGGGGGTATGCAGACGCCCGTTCAGGACGTTTCCACGAAGTGCAGGTAAGGTTTTTTTTTTTTTCCCCCTCTTTTTTTGGTTTCTCCCCACTCCCCGTTCGTGAGCCGTTATAACTCGACCAAACAGGGAGAACGGGGGAGGCTGAAAAAAAAAAAAACTAAAAACTGTTAAAAAAAAAAAAAAAAAGCAAAACAAAAACGAGGCAACTGCCTCGTGAGACCAAAAAAAACAATTTTTTGACTGTGTGGGAGCAAGAAGAACTCCCACTTCGATTTGGGAAGAACGACTGTGGCCGCGAGATCTCAGATCTCGCGGCTCACAACGCACGCGTAGGGGAGATGGAAAGAAAAGGAGAGAGAGGGAAACGAGGTGGTTGGGAGGAGGAGGACCTACTCCTTCCAAACTGACAACTGTACTCCCCGTTTTCAGGGGAGGGCAGCAGAGGGAAGGAGTAGACTGTTGGCAGAAAACTGCATGCTCCTGGCTTAAATCACGGCCAGGAGCACTGCAGTTGAGGGGTTGAGTTTTTTTTTCTTTATTTCTTCTTCTTTTATTTTTTTTTCTTTGTTTTTTTTTTTTTAGGACACTTGTCCTCACGTGGTATCATCTTTGGTACAAGCTGCCAGAGGTAACTTACAGGCTCCCGTTTTTTAAGGGGGCCTGGAAATTGAAGGGCCACTAAGGAAAAGGCTAGGTACTACCTTTTCCACGATGTATATGCCCTTGGAAAAGGGTCCAGATACATCAAACTGTAAGGGGTTGTATCTTTCCAACCCCTTATCAGAAAAAGAAAAGAAAAAAAGGTTTTGGAAATGGCAGGAACCCAGCCATCTCGTGAGATTCCGAGATAGCTGGGAAATAGAAAAAGAAAAAGAAAAATAAAATAGGGCAGTTAAAGAAACTGCCCCACACTAAGGTTGTGGTTGGGGTACGGCCACAATCAACCCCGGATCCAGGTCAGATCAAGGGCTCACAGTGAACCCGCGATTTTGTTCAGGGGCTGGAGTGACGTCCAAACCTTCTCAACCAATATAAAACAGGCATTTGCCTCCCAGTTGCCACACAATGCACTCGTGATGCCAGTGTGTGACGAGCACACTTGAATGTTGCTGGCTGCTGGAGCTGCTGCCTGAGGCAACGTGAGGAGAGGCTGGAGATCTGCAGGGGAGCGCAAGGAGGAGAGTTGGGCAGCCATAGCCAAGGCAGGGAGAACTCTGCTCCCCTCCTCTCTGGCTGGTACAGGTGTCACGGGACAAACCCAGTGACGCTGCGGGACTACGACAATGCGGCACAGTGAAATTTGGGCATGGGGTCCAAATTTTACTAATTTTTGGTCTGCTGGTTTTCACTGCGGTAGTACGGGAGTGCTCCCGAAATTTTGCAACGGAGGCGCGGGTTTTTACGGCAGCGGTAAGGAAGTGCTGCCGAAATTCTACAGTGGCGATGCGGGTTTTTACGGCAACAGTACGGAAATGCTGCCGAAATTCTGCGGCGGCGGTTCTGGATTTTTACGGCCGCGGTACGGAAGTGCTGCCGAAATTCTGCGACGGCGACGCGGGTTTTTACGGCAACGGTGCGGAAGCATTGCCGGATTTTTGCGGCGGCGGTTCTGGTTTTTTCGGCGGTGGTGCGGAAGCACTGCCAGATTTTTGCGGCGACAAATCCGGTTTTAACGGCGGTAGTGCGGAAGCGCTGCCAGATTTTTTTTGCGGCATCAATATCAGATTCTTGCAGCGACGACACTATGTTCACGACAGTAACGACAGTATTTTTGCACTAAGTGGAGGTGGGACGTTGATACAGAGGAGGTGCGTCTAAGCGGTGTTTTATTTTGAAGTCGTGCGAGGGTGACGCCGCTGAGACGCCGTGCTTTAGAGGCAAGTAGCGGTAACGAGAAGACGCTACGGGATTATTGCAAGGTGATCGGTGCTGAGAGGGTACCCTTGCAAGCGGTCGTCAAAGAAAGTGGTGTCGATCACTTTGCTGACGACTGGGTGTGACGACCTTCTCGTCAAAAGGGCGAAAATTTTATACGGTTTTCTTGAGTGTACCGTTCAAACTTCACTCAAGGTTAGTTAACTTGATTCAGTTCCCTTCACACATATGTGAACCCACACTTGCTTGACCTTAGCTCTTTGAATGTTTATTGGAAAGGAAAAAGAAATGTATGTTTGCAGGTATGACGGGGAGTCTGACGATGGCAAAGGAATGTATGGTGGTCTATGTGTGATCTGAATTTGATTGCAGGTACAGCATGCGGGCTGAGATGGATGAGGGTGATGATGGTGAAAGAATGGTTGTTTTATCACCTCTTTACTTGTGAGGGCTTGTAAACTAAAGGGAAAAGAAGACGACGAAAATGAAGCGGGCACAAAGAAGAGGAACGCAATTGAACTTAAACTATTTTTCGAAGGTCACAATTTTTTCCCGAATGACCCATGCTCTCTACGCCTATCTGTCTGAATGACTTTTTTCTTACAATTTTTTTTTCTTCGTCTAAGTTGCTCTTAACGTCAGGCGACAAGAGTTTCTTTGCCCGCTGTGTAGATGTTTTTTCTTTTCCTATGAGGCATTTGGGGCAGGGGTTCGTTGCCTTAGGGATCGGCCCTGTTATCGACTCAGAGTGGACCGCTTTGCGGGGGGGTACCATGCTGTTGCGGTGGAGCCAGCCCGACTGCTGAGTTCCGAGGTTTAGTCGGACGAGGACGAGGGGTATCCCATACCACCTCCTAGGGGGATGGATAAAAGCATACTCACGAAAGGACTTTAAGTTTTTGATGCCTTGCGTAAGGAGAAATTGCCATAGCACGCCTTTGGTGGCCGTTTTAGTGAGTCACTGACGTATGGGGAACTAGTGTCACAAGCAGCCCAATTCGTGTCCTACTAGCCAAACAGAGTGTATTTAGATACTCCCGACGTGGCTGGCCGAGCACGGGTCAGAAGGAAGACAAATGTTTTAGTAATTCTTAGTTTTAACTTGATCACCTTTGTCTTCACTTATTTCAGATGGCTGTGGGAACGACGGTCTGCTACCTTTTTCGCAATCGTGATGCAGCGGCGGAGCGGGTCGAGTCTTGGAGACTTAATAGAGAAAGATTAAAAAGGATAGGACGATTCGTCTACAATCCTAATGAATTATACTCTGAGGAGGATGTTCCGCGATTCTGGGGAGGCAGTGCTCGGAATCCCCCTAGACGACTTATTTTTAGTTTAAGGACCGGACTGGACGTCTTACACTATGAGTATCCGCCACCACTGCCCGAGTGTGACTTCGCTAATATGAAATTAGTGGTGATGCAGCCATACGAGATTAATCCACGAAATGACGAGATCCCCGAGATAAGGCTGACGTTCGTTCGTTCCGTACTGTGGTTGAATGAACGACAGGGCACTTTCTTCAGTATATATCATACAAGGCGAGTGTGGACAAACAAATTCAGTATTCTACGAGTTGAACCTTTCTTTGAGTATGCATGGCAGAATGAGGAGGACGAGCTCAAGGAAGGATTACGTGACTAATATAATTTCTGTTCTGACACGCAGATGCCTGGAGCACAACGAGATTTGACGATTTCGATGTACGTGCTAGTTCGCGACACACGTGAGGACGACCTTATCAGAGGAGCGGAACAGATTTTACGGGTTCGAGATGGTTATCCTACTGAGTGGATCGGCTTCATCGGATTATTACACAACGACGAAAGATTTTTTCCCAATACTCACGCGGATTGCTGGACAAATACGGCCCGAACTCAGGACGAGTTCTTTGGTTATACCTTATATTTTCACCGCGCGAGTAATCTCCAATGTCTCTCCCTAGTCATTGTGAGTATCGATCACCTCGTTTGGCAGGCATTTCAGCATCATCAGATTCCGGGATATTGAGACCAAACACTTGTTTTGACTCAATCGGCCTTTACGAGTCATAGTGTGGAGGCTAACATCACGGATGACCTCCCTGTATAGTACTCAAACTTTAGAGTCATGCGAGGTGGGCGAGCGACAACCCTGGTACTTGACGACGACGAGCGGGCGCGTTTGGATTTGCTGGAGGCACAGGTGCGTGGAGGACGACAGATTTACCATAGTTAGACGCCACTTTCTGGAAATCTTACTCAGATTCCAGAAAACCTTTTGCAAAGACCAATCCCGTCGAGGAAGTCGTATGATTATGACTTCACGAGGTAATCTCAAAAACAAAAACCAAAACACTTTATGTAGTTAGGACCGCCGGATGGATAGTATTCGGATTACCCCGATGATTTCACTATCATGCTTATGCATTGAGGGGTAATCGATCGTGTTAAAATAAGTTGAATTAAGTGAAAAACGAGACATCTGAAAAAGATGCAAAGCGTAATAATGAGGACGGAGTAGTGAGAGACAGACCATTTCCGTGTTGAGTAACTTGGTGTTGGAGATGGATACTCCATCATTCGTGGAACAGAAAGAGTAATTATTGTTCAGAAGGACAAAGTGACCAACAAAATTTTTCAATCGCTCCTCCAAGCAGTTGCATATGGTACAGAAATGTGGTCGAACCGAGAGTTCAAACATCGACCAGGAACCAGATCACTTGTTGATCTGCATGGTAGCAGTGGTATTTACTTGTAGAAGTTTATTCATGACTAGTTTTAGTAGTCTACTAGTCATGATAGGAAGATCAGTCTCAATTTATTTCTTCAATTAATAATTTTGGAATGACAATATAAAAAGTTTTTAAGTCATACAGGTTGAAAAGAAACATTTTGGCAGGCCAACTCATCAAGTCAATATTTTGGATTGTGTGATTTTGTTTTAAGGTATGGGGATTTTGTTGTTTGATTGCTAGGGACTAAGGATTCTTTTCACGATTGGTCGAGACTATCGTAGTCGACCGGCGTACGCTTCGTACTTGGGAGAGCATCGTCATAGAAAACGAACGACGTTCGGGTTCATTCTGCGTTAGCCAAATATTTCTTATACTGTAGCGAGACGAGCAAACGCCCTCGGATGATCTACCTCTGCGACTGCATTTAAAAGTTTTCGCACGTGGGTCAGTAGCTCGGTAGGGATACACCCTTAAGGGTGGTGACAGCCCCTTCGGGATGCAAGCTTATGCCCCGCGGGAATCTGTCATGTCATAGGGGACCGCGGGATGAAGAGCTGGCGCACCCGGCTAGAGCGACGAAGGAGCGATGCAACCACATCCGTCTCGGAGGTTCGCGAAAATGTTATGCGTCGTTCCTAAATCGTCTCTTGAAGTTATGTTTTAGGTAAACTCCTACGTGACATGGCCGGGAGGGCGCTCATTTTCACGCGAGGGCCGATGCGCTCGACAACGTAATCCAGGTGGAGCTGCAACTGAGGCAACACGGGAGCAGACCAAGGAAGGCTTCTAGAGCAATTCGCACTCCATGGGGTTATCGACTCTGGAGCTAGCAGTGTAAACCAGATAAAGTGATTTGTAAGTAAACACATACAAAGAGTTTGCAGGTTATGCAAGGATGACAGGCCAGCAAGAACTCTGAGAGGAGTTTGAACACCAGTTCGCATCCATGAGGGAAAAGAAAGAAAGAAAGAGAGAGAAAAAATATGAGAAAGAAAGAGAAAGAAATGGAGAGAGATGAAAATAAAAAGACTGGCAAAAACCAAATAGACTTAACTGCGTACCTAGCATACATGCAGAAAGAAAAAGAAAGAAAAAAAAAGAAAGAAAGAAAGAAAGAAAAACAGAGAGAAAGAGAGAGAAAAGAGGGGGGAAAAAAAAAAAAAAAACAGTTAAAGACAGAGAGAAAAAAAAAAATAAAATTATTTTCTTTCAGTCCCTTTGTCTGATCTTCATTGCCCGTCATCTTTCCTCTAAGACTTCTTCTTCTTTTCGTTCCACTGAGAGAGAGGAAAAAAAAAAAAAAAAAAAAAAAAAAAATCGAAAAAAAGAAACTTATTTTTAGGCGCCGAAATGTTTTTTGGCGAGGGCAGAACCTGGAGGTGTTCGGCCCCCGAACAGGACCCCGAACGCCTGAACTTTCGGGGGCCAGCCCGGGGGCCCCCGAATGTTCGGTCAGGTAACCCTGCATATAAGTAACATATATATCTTTATAAATATAAAATAATAAGTAATATTTTAAAATTACAAAATAAACTTGATCAATAAGATCATTTGTTATTGTCATTATAACGTACACTTTGTACATTCTTTGAATTATTTAATGTATGTTTTTTTTTTTTTTTTCTCTTTTAAAAAATATATATAAAATAGCAAGTAACAAATATTTTTTTTAAATAATTGCATTAAAAAATTATTTTTTTACTTTTTTTCTATTTTTTTTTAATTTTTTACTTTTTTCAATTGTTAGACAGGGTTTGATCACTTGGTTTTGTTTTCGTAGTGTAGGTTTGGTTTGTGTTTCGAGCCACCAATCGGGTTTGAACCAACGTCCAGTTTCTGGACATCTGCCGAAGTTTAAATTCTTTTGTCGGACCGACGCAAGTTTGATAACGATTCCGTGAATCAGCTTAGTTGTCCTTTGTTTTTGTCTGTCCCGTAGTTTCGGACCTAGGCACCTTTCTGGAAGTTTTTCGTACCTAAGTGAGTTGAGGGACAGTCCCACCTCGGCGGAAGGGTACCTGTCCGACCGAACTTTTGATCTGGACTATAAGTACGTAGACAATAGCGGTATTGGACCTCCTGGGTTCCCACGACGAATAGTCGACCGTGACGACGGTGAACTACCGTCCGGGGTGGCGTGTGGAAAGCGGTGGTTCTTGGGTGTGTTCGACTTAATTGTGGTAACCATCTGGTTTTCATCGTTCAATTGTCTACTATCACTATGGCTACACTGTGTGCTATCACTTTGTGTTAGTTTTCACTGTGTTCGAACCATCATCATAATCGTTTACCACATGTGTGAACTTATCTGGGGAAGACTACCGGATTCAAGTGAGCGACATTAATCTGCACCGATGACATATTTTGACTAAGAAAGTGGCTATTACAGAGTGAAGGAGAGGACTGAAGCGTACGGCGCGAGTTCTATGGACACCTGCGAGGTTGGAACTGTTGAGAAGACTCGAAGATTTGACCGCGACACATCGAAGATATCGAGTTCCGAACGCTACAATGACGACAGAGATAGGCGACCTTATAGGTCGTCAGTGAAGTGCTTCAATTGACATAAATTGGGCCATTATGCCAATCAGTGTCCCCATCGGGACCGACGGTACAGCTCCAGCCAACCGTCTACTTCGTCAGATTCTAAACGGTCACGTTTGCCTCGGAAGTTTGAAGCTCGACGGAGTGAGTTCTCACCGAAGAAGGGAGTTGAACTTCGTGACCAGGTGGTCGAGTTAACCAAGGGTGTGACCACTATCAAGGAGCACTTCGACCTAGTACGGGCGAAAAAGGAAGAGAAGGCTCGATGTAAATTGGAGAAGGAACGAGCGAAGGGAGAGGAGAGATTGAAGCAGGAAGAAGATGAAGCCAGATTAGTACCGAAGCACGTCGTGAAGCGAAGAAACGGAAGAAGGAAGCAAAGGCGAAGCAGGAAGCCATTTTTAAAGCAGCGATGAAGAAGTATGTTACCATGCACGCAACCATGTTAATGAATGAAATCAAAGATGACTGGATCAAGCAATGGAAGACTCCGGTTCTTCCGTCACTTGCAGGTGGCGGAAGTGACGTCAAAGGGAAGAAGCAAGCCAAATACGAGCTGAAGGAGGATAGTGAGACGGGTTACAACAACGAAGGAAATGAGACCAGCGTGACACCGGAATTGAGCGAGAAGACCGAGCGACTATGCATTACGAAGAAGAGGAAGAGAGTCGATAATATACCGATCGCAGACAACCCTCCCTTGCATAGAAAAGTTTTTCCAAAACCAAATTATCATTCTGTAGTAAAATTATATTTTAAATTTTAAATTTTCATTCCATCTTTAAAAACGTCATTCCAATTTTAAAATTTCTTATCTTACTTGAAAACGTTTCTTCCAAGAATGGGAAATCCCTTCTAATTTGAACTGCATGCTAGAGATGGAATGAAAGTCTGGATGAGTTCATGAAATATTTTAATTGGGCTATCATTCTATGTAAGGATATTCAGTCATAAATAGGTTATTCCAATTTAAATTAGAAGATATTTGTTATACTAGAATGAAAGTTTAATTAAGACATTTCATAAACTCATCCAGATTTTCATTCCATCTTGAACAAATAGATGTAGTTGGAAGGGAAAACTCATATTTAGACCGGAACTTATCAAATAAAATTAAAAATTTTAGAATTTGACGAACATTAGAATGATAATTTATAAGCATGAAGGATTTTTTTTTAATGGAACACTTTTTCAACTTTCATTTCTCGTGGGGATTTTTCTGTCGAAGGCTTCTGCGAAACGAACCTCACATCGGGAAGGTATCAGAATTGGAGAACAAAGTCATCGTGTGACTCGAGCAAGGACTAAGGGTGTCCGGGCGCCGATTCCTGCGAAGAAACGTTTACCTATTAAGACTCATTTACCGAAGCTCGCCAAGAACCGCAAGCAGTCTCCTCCCAGCGGGAGGTTGACACCCCCCAGCAAGTCTTTGACCCGTTTGCGTTTTCGTGACTCCATCAACAAAAAAATTCATAAAATTAAATAATCATTCCATAGTAAAATTACAATATAAATTTCAAATTTTTATTCCATCTTAAAAAATGTCATTTCAATTTAATTTTTTTTCATCTTACTTGCAAACTTTCATTCCAAGAATAGGGTATACCTTCTTATTTGGACTAGATGTTAGAGATGGAATGAAAGTCTGGATGAGTTCATGAAATATTTAAATTGGACTGTCACTCTAAGTAAGGATTTTCAGTCATAAATAGGTTAATCCAATCTAAATTAGAAAATATTTGTTGTAGTAGAATAAAAATTTTACTAAAACATTTCATAAACTCGTCCAGACTTTCATTCCATCTTGAACAAATAGATGTAGTTGGAAGGGAAAGTTCATATTTAGACAGGAACTTATCAAATAAAACTAAAAATTTTAGAATTGGACGAACATTGGAATGATAATTTATAAATATGAAGGATTTTTTTTTTATGGAATGTTTTTTCAACTTTCATTTCTCGTGGGAATTTTTATGTTGATCATGAGGGAACTGAAGGATTGTAATGTCGACGAACTTCAGTGCTACTGCAAAGAAGATGGTATCCCGTACGTAGGTAAGATTGATGCTAGTTTCGATCTTGCTGAGCACCGTGCTCAGATGCAGTTTTCATGCATCGTCCCAGCCTCGGAAGTTATCCGGATATACGATTCGAATGAAGTTGGAACTGATACTCCCACTGAGAATCTGAAGTGATGCGACATTCCTTCCACCTGCTGGCTGAAAGTTTATAGGTATATCACTAATAAGCGTTGTCATCAGGTTCTTATCGATCGGAATTTGGAGAAACTAATGCGCTTAATAGTTGTGCTGTTAACTCTGACTAATCAGGTAAGATGGTTGCAGAGGTATGTGGGTCGCTGAATGCGACTATATGAGCAATTTGGGATTGAATTTTTGGATAAGGAGGGGATTGTTTATATTGTAGTATCCCCCTACTACAAACACTGTTATGTTGGGAAGACGATTCGTACTTGTGATGTAAGATGGCGTAAGCACCTAAGTCCCACTTCCATCGTTGGATATCCTCTTTTGGCGTAGGCAATTACGTGTTACTTCCAGTAGATGTATTCGGTGGTAACGACTTGAGTCGACTGGAGGAGTTGTATATTAGTAGGTGGTCCCCGTTCCTCAATTTTGTTGGTATTAAGGCCTCTAAGAAGCTTGGGAATAAGAAACCCGGATGGAATGAAAGGAGTCGAGGTAAGAAGAGTTTGTCACAAAACCGTGGTGTTAGACGTGTACGTTTTCGTTGTATTGATGAGGATTATGACTTTGTTGACCTCTACGCATTTCTAGACACTTCCCTTGACTCGGGGAACCTTCCTCAACGAATAAGATCGGACGGAGGTACTGATTGGATACCTAAATGGAAGAAGTTGTCTCGCATGTTTGGGAAAAACAAAGTAAAGCATGACTTCGCATGTCGACCGCTGAAGGAATGTAAAGGGTTGTGGGAGAAGGGTGGTGAGTTTGAGATCGTGCATGTGGTGAAATCGAAAGCTAAGTGTAAGTATTTGAAGAAGCTTCTGACCGGTATATTGCAGAATCCAAACGAACTGAAGGATATCTACAAAGACTACAAGTGAGGGGTGAATGTCATCCTTATAATATACCGGGTGATTAAGGATTTCTCGAAGTTCACCCGTAAGTATTTACGAAGGTTGATTTCTCATTGCTTTCGAGATCGTTTTAATCTAAGTTTGGCTTCCGATCTTACCTTTCGAATTAAGTATGATGATCGAGTTGTGATTTCCGAAGTTAGGAAGGTGGTTAATAATGCACCGATGAGTTGTCAACTATAACGTTGCTTTGTTCTTCGCACAAGGAGAAAAATTTGCATCATAGGGACTAAAAATCCTACGATAGCTGATATGTTGCATAACCATAGAAGAGCTTCTTAACATGGTGTGCTTAGTTGTAACTATACAGGTATGGTTTTCCCTCGCGTGAATGGCCACGTGATGTTTCGACTAAGTGAGGTAGCGGACTTGCACCCGCTTTACGAACAATATTCCTATAGTTCAGCGAGAAGATAGACTCAGTATTCTACGTGAAGAGATCAGTGTCGGCTTCCGATGCTGGAAGAATCTGAACGGGTTTGTTCCTGATTTTTTTGATTTGGACTTGTTCGCATGCATTTCGAAAGGGGAATGTGTTCTCAACTGTGTCTTAGTAAAGGAAGTGCTAACTCTGAAGGAACGTCTGAATGGATTGGTAATTTCTCCGGTGGATAGGAACTCGGGTGAGTCCGTTGTAATGTGCCCCGTCACTTATTACGAAGCCATGATGCAGACCTTGTATGTAATACAGGCTACCGTATTATCAATTATTCTGAAGCCGAGGTTATGCGCGAACTAAGGGAGGATGTGAGTCGACAGGGCTTAGGTAAGGTAGTCCAATGGGACGCCAAGGGGACGTTGGGTGCAGCCTACGTTATCCCAAAACACAAAGACCTGTGCCGATTCAGGCCGATCTGTCCATCATTCAACAAACCAATGGTTCGCACGGCTCGTATCATGAGCAAAGCACTGAATCACTTTCTCTATAATCTACCCAAAAAGTGGCATTTTAATTTGAGATTGGTTTCAGATCTGACGATGAGCCTGGACGACGTAAACAAGAAATTGAGCAAACTGAGCGGCAAGGGGGTAATCACCACTTGCTCCTTTGATGTCAAGGAGATGTTTAGTAAATTACCTCATAACACCCTGTTGCAAGTCGTTGAGTGGATTGTGGATCATTTCAGGACCAAGGGTTTCGATTCAATTCGTGTCAACACTCGCGGGAAGGGAGCAACCTTTGGAATCACCACAGACGCTGATCATTAGAAAAATTTGAGTTGATGGACATCGTGAAATTAGTTCATATTGAAGTTGAACATACGTTTTGTTATGCTACAGGTGTCTTGTTGAAGCAGAAACTAAGTGTTCCTATGGGTAAGAGCAGTGTTGTCACGCGGGGATCCCCGGGGCCAAAGCCGGGGTGGGGGTTTC
>BFEA01000131.1:1773166-1799629 GCA_003427395.1 Chara braunii
ACACACACACACACACACACACACACACACAGAGAGAGAGAGAGAGAGAGAGAGAGAGAGAGAGAGAGAGAGAGAGAGAGAGAGAGAGAGAGAGAGAGAACAAAATGGAAAAGGTAGATTCTTGAATGGCCTGGGCTTTTCAGAGACATATGATTGCCGTTTGAGAAACGAGGTGCATGTTCAGATGCTTCAAAACAAAGCAAAAGATGGGAGAGGTGCCTGTGCATTCTGCCAGTCGATGACTTCTTCGAAAGGGCCACTTGAGTGGGCATTCTCTGTCTTGTAGACAGTTCCTCTTTCTCTCGCGGTCTATTGATTCGCTCTGCAAAAGAAAATGGAAAAAAAGTCAATTTGCTTGGCCTCTATCTCTCTCTCTTGACGGGTTGAGGACATGATATGGAGAATATCAGCATGTCCCCTGCACAAGGAGAACACAAAAAAATCGTCAAGTGCGTTGAAGCCGGCCATGGTTTTGTAGATTTTCACAGAAAAGAAAAACCGCCCTGAAACAGTATGCTGGCACATCTGTTGCAATTGGAAGGATACAGAGAATACCAACGGCCCTAGCTCAGTTGGTACACCTATCAACTGTTGAAATGCAGACCCAAGTTCGAATCCAGGTGCAATCAAATGGACAGAACAAAATAATTCTGAATTACCTGGCCCGGTCAGCTCAATGATGATACCTTAAGGTCGTCGCCTTTTTTAAAAAGGAAGAAAGAAAAAAAAGGACCGATACAGAGAAGATTGGCATGGCCCTTGTTCAAGGACCAGGCAGAAACGGAGAAATTGAGTAAGTTCTAAAAATATAGGGCACGTTTACCACTAGGAGAGCTTCATTTTGGGGTTTTCTCGAGCTTCGATTACTCCCAGCGTGCATCACTCATAGAAACTGAATTGAAGACAAAATTGAGAAGAAACGCAGTTGGCGAGAAGCTTCACACGGAACTTGAATCGCGAATCACACCGGCATAAACAAGAGAAAGTTACGTCCACTGGGCGGCTGCAACTTGTATTGAGAGTCCCAGCAGCATAACAAGAAAAAGTTGTCCACTTGGGCGCCTGGTTGCACTAAGAAGCCTGCAAAAGTGGGCACAGAACGGCACGGAACACAGTGTGGTATGGGGGCAGAACGCGCTGGCTATGGCTACACGCCGACTGTGTCTTTCAGCTGCCAAAAATAGCGCTGCTCCTTCATCAGGTCATTCCACAATTACTCGAATTGAAAACCTAACTGAAGTCTGTCTTTACCGCGCTACTATATACCATTGCAGTTGCCTGGTCGTACAGGCTGCCACCGGGTTCTATATAGATAGTTTTTAATGTCTAGGTCCTATGTGTCCAGGGACAACTAACAGTATCTCTACTTGTAGATCCCAAATCTTGCTGGCAACAAACTTGAAAAACAACAAATTTAAGAACCGATGCTTGCTTCACACTAAGGACAGGTTTTGGGTTAGAATCCCACCTGAGCCCAACGGTTCATTAGTCCATTATGCCAAGGTCCTGGAGGGTAACGAATCGCATATGTAACTGCTGTCTCTGCTGCTTCAGCAAGGTTCACTGTGTCATGGAAAGTCTATTATACCCTGTGCAAGTATTGAGTTCACACACACTTTTGTTTACCACAAAGCCCACACATACAGCCCCTCTATTCCCTCCCTCCTCTTCCTCCTCTCCCCCCCCCCCCATCTGGCTTCTTCCTCTGTGGGGAAGGGAGGTATCCGTAGGCAGTGCTAGGCACTGTAATTGGAAATCAGCAAGGTATCATGATCCTAAGGCTGCAATCTTGGAGGTTTTTAGTGTCACAGGATAACAGCAGGGTAGATTTCATGGAAATTTTCAAATTTTCTGCCGTTGCCATTTGATTTTGGCTCTTTGTCTGGTCCAAGGAGTGGACCTAATGTTCTTTTGTGATCCTGCCTTATCTTTCTCTACAAACCTGCGAGCGAAGTGAACTTTGTGAACAATAATCTCATGAGTGCACTGGCATCAACCCGGGCCTGCATCTGCTATAGATGAGTCGGTGAAACTCCGRCGAAACAGTTTGTCACAGCCCCTCGTTTCTTGTCCTCTTCTCCCTCTCTGCCTACGATTTACCGGGCAGCTCTGTTTGATGATATATATACGTGCACTCCGTTAGTTGATAGATATGTGGCAATATATACGTGATAGGCAGAGAGCCGAAAGACGAAATAGAAGAGGAATCGCGAAAAGAAGCCAACAGAACCAATGAAAGAGCGAGCTGCAACCGAAGACATTATTAAAGAAAAGATTACATGCTTCATGTTGGGAAGAAGTAGCACATTATGTGAGGCTTTACTCTCGTTGAAGACACAATGTGCGAAAAAGCAACTGCAGCATTTAACAGAATGCTCGAGCGTCACCCTTCTGCCTGCAGATTGCGGAGGGTGAAGAACCTAATCCAGAGAAACCCAGAGGCAGAACAAGAGCCCAGGGCTGAATTTAAGCAGGTGTGGCTGGCCAACGGCGAGATGGGAACCCTTGATGAGCTCTGACTCAATGGTTGGATTGGCCCAATTTGGAGATGGCGATCAGGCGCCAGGACAACCAAGAAGCCAGAAAGGCAAGATCTTATCTGGACTTCAGACAACACTTCCCCTTTACTTCTTGACTGCAAGTAGCCAACTCATCCAGTAGGCTGAATACGAGCAAAAAGAGGGAAGGGGAAGAGGCATTCTGTCAGGGTGGAAGATCCGGCACCACGACAAGCAATTTTAGTACTTACTGCACAGCTGACAGCCTATCTATGCGTAGGCTGAGAGGAATTTAAGCAGGAAAAGGCTTCCGGACAGTCAACCTTGTCCTCAGGAGCAATCAATACCGTCCGGGGGCTCCTTCGACTGGAGTGGAAGGAAACATGGGTTGATTTTGTAATGTATCATCTTGACTTGCCGATTGAAAAGGAGCCGGACTGCTGCTCCCCCCTGAATAGAAGGGAGGCAGGTCCATAAGGCACTGATTCTTGATAGAACAAACAATTAACTGGACAGGTTACGATCCTGGCCAATTTTGAAGTGCAAAATTTACAAGAAAGTACAATGCTGTCCATTTACCGAGGAAATGAATGAATTTGAGAGGAGGGAGAGATGAAAGGAGAAGAAAAAGAAGAAAGAAAGAAGAACAAGAAGATGTACACCAGCAAAAAACCAATAACAATTCCCCCTTCTCTCGCCAACCAACTTCTCGTCCTTATCGTCCCCTCTCTTATTCAACAATGAATATATATAATAGTGATGAATGTCTGAACCAGAATCAAAGCCCGAATCCCTCATCTACGGCTTGGCATAACCAGATGTCCACCATAGGAAATGAATGAATTTGAGAGGAGGGAGAGATGAAAGAAGAAGAAAAAGAAGAAAGAAAGAAGAACAAGAAGATGTACACCAGCAAAAAACCAATAACAATTCCCCTTTCTCTCGCCAACCAACTTCTTGTCCTTATCGTCCCCTCTCTTATTCAACAATGAATATATATAATAGTGATGAATGTCTGAACCAGAATCAAAGCCCGAATCCCTCATCTACGGCTTGGCATAACCAGATGTCCACCATAGCCATAGCCTCCCTCTTCATTCTCTCGAACCAGTCCGAGGCTATGACGCGCAAAAGAGAACACAAAGCAACTATGGCCGCTGCTTCTTAGGCCGCCATGCCTTACTCCGCCTTGAAGTCTTCTTGGTGTGGTGCTACCCAACTGGGGCCTTCCAGATGCAGCGCCTAAGAAGGTGATGAAGATGGTGTCCACCATAGTCAGGTCACATGCGGTTAACCAGGGGTGTTGGATTCGTTGGACGCTTCATTTTGACTCGGACAGTGTCTTTGTGTTAGGGTTTCATAGTGTTTTTTTGTTTTTTTTTTCGTTCTTTTTGGCCTATTTCCTTTTTTGATGTTTGCACTATGGTCTCATATTGTTTATTTTTAATTTTTTTGATGAAATTCGCACCGCAATTGCCAACGAAAACGACGAATATTTGGCCCCCGTTAACCGTCTCTCGTTTTGGCGTCAGACCCTGACTTTTAGGCCACGCCGTTTCAGGTTGGCGCTGGAGGCCCAGCCTCAGTTTGGATGCCAAACTTTTCGAGGTCCAGCCTCAGCTTGGGCGCCAGGACTCAGCCACTGAGGCCGACCCAGTGCTATATATAGCTGGGTCAGGCCTCAGTCCGGGGATTGAGTAGAGCACTGCGGAGGGCATGCTTCGGATGACAGCAGTTCAGTAGTAGTCGACGATAGGGCTAGTCTTCCAGCGCTGGGCGCTGATAGAGTAGAGTAGCGCAGGGAGGGAGAGATGGTGATGGTGGCCAGAGGACTTACCTGAGACTTACCTGCGTGGCCATTGCTCCAGCTTCTTCTTCAGCACGCCCGCACCTGCATCAAGGCACCACCTTTCGCAGGTCAGTACCTGGCATAGAGAGAGAGAGAGAGAGAGAGAGAGAGAGAGAGAGAGAGAGAGAGAGAGAGAGAGAGAGAGAGAGATTGACGACACTCGGGATTTAGACTCGACATTGGGCAGAGACGTTGGGGGACTACTTGGGGATTGATATCAGCGACATTTGGGTTGGCGGCATTTCTCTTCCCCCTCCTCCTCATCTGTGTATGAGTTAGGCCTGGCACCTTCGTCCTGGTGTGCGGTGCCACACCGTGTGATGATGATGATGTATGTCAGTCTGCATTTCGACATTGATCGGGTCTGATCATTTGTATTCCAGTCTTCCGCTGTGCTATCCTGCTCTATCTGTGAGAGGTCGGTTCTTGGTTCTGGCCTGTACCATTTCGGTATGCGACATCCCTAGTCCCCTTCTTCCTCCCCCTCCTACCGGTGAAGCTCGACCATAGCCAAGGTGAGAGTTCCCGGCCTTCTTCCTCCTAGTGCTGCTCCTCCCAGCGCTCCTCCGGCGCTCTGAAGACTAGCACCCGATCAAGCAGCATGACGCCCAAACGTGGATACCACAAATGAGGAGCACTTCGCTCCTCCTGGAGATAAAGCGGCCTACCTGCCTCTTGGGTGGACACTTCCAAGAAACCGGTACCTCCTCCCTTTCGGAGGGAAACATCATTGCAGGCTCTGATATTGTCCGCAGAGGCCCTAGACTCAGGCTACGTGGACTGGTACCCGCCTCCCTCTAGGCCTACTGCTACTGGGCCTCCAAAAATGCTAACTTTTTGTCTTCTTCTGTTTGGCCTCTGGTTCCCGGCGCATCTACCGCTACTTGAGTGGTACCGGCTTATCTGGTACTAGAGTGTTTTCCCCCGCTGCCCTAAGTGTTGCGGGCCTGCTCCCCACTACTTGAGTGTTTCCCCGCTGCAACCCTTAAAGTCACGGCCACAGGTAAGTACCGGGCCCTGTGGGCCTTGCAAACAAACAAGTGCCCTGGCGGGCCATGCACACACTCGGACCGACAAGCACTCAGGCAGGCACGCGAACCAGCACGCACGCACACACACACAGACTTAGAAAACTCAGCAGAACGCAGGAATCTAAGCAAGGCATTCATTCCAGCAGCAAAAACTCAGAAATCAGCAGTGTTCTCAGTCTGTGTTTTGGCGGGTCATTACAGACAGGAAAAAGGCAGAAAGAGCGGTTTCTCTTTTTGTCAAATTGCTTGGAGAATCAAGTACGAAGTATGAACTTTTTTTATTTTTGCTGGTGTTAGAGAGCACTCCTGTTGGTTGCATCCCCCAGATACCACGGAATTGAGGCCTGGTTTGATCAAATGTTGAGGTTGATGGTGGTCTTTTGTGTGTTGATGCCAGGGTTTGCTCACAGGGTCAGTGATCCTCTTCATTAGAAAAGGGGAGAGCAGGAGTTCTCACCTCTTTCGATTTAATGAGGAATTGTTCTTTATATATATGCTGCCACCAATCATTTTCAATGCAGGGTAAGTTCAATCATCCAAAACTTCTTGCATTGACCTCCATGCTTTCATTTGTTTTTGTCAATGGGCAGATGCTCGCAGGATTTCTTTTCTTTCACTTTCAGTAAGCTTTCCCAACGTGTTCACAACTTTACATCCTTCCCTTTGTCTTGATTTCCCAAAATGTTTTACATCCTGCCCTTTGTCATTGTGCTACTTTTTCTCAATGAAGTGTGTTTCATGCCATGCCCTTTCTCTCGCTTCAGTCGGTTTCCCGATATCTTCACGTACCGCCCTTTTTCTGCCCGGTTGTGCTAGGTTGCACTTAGGAAAAACATGGAAACATGGATCTCCTGTCAGTTCTGAGACTGATGCACCCCTTATCATTGGAAAAATACAGAGAAAGAAGACTAGCATGGCGTCTGCGCAAGGATGACACACATGAATTGAGGAGTGGTAAAATCAATTAATCAATTAATTAATTATTAAAAAAAGAACATGTAAGTCCAGTCGGTTCCGAGAGAGGGGGCACCCCTCAGATACGTTCTTGAGGACCTGGTTTTGGATTTGTCCTGGCATGGGAGTGAGAGGTATGGAACTATGGGACTGGTAACAGAGCTGGCCATATGAATGTGAAGCTGTGGGAACATAGTAACATACCTGTAGAGGGGGGTAACAGAAGTGTGACAACACTGACAAGTGACCAGTAAGAAGCTCTCTTTGCAGGATTGGCAAGTGACTTTGCAAGCTGACTGCCTCCACCCTCCTCCCAGTTTAAAGTATGATGGCGAGGAGTCAAAATTTATAAACCACGCACTTTGGTTGCCTACTATGTTCCGAACCTGGATGAGAGGGTGTCTGTGGTTGTTGCAGAGTCCAACAGTTCTACCTTGATGTACGGGCTGACAGAACAGTGTGATTGTTTTGGGAGGGTGGTCCTGCCCGGCCACCTTTCCAAGCCTGTCCGGCTTGTCGGGAGTCACTACCATCGGGAAACGAGGGGGGTGGCAAATGTTGAGGGGGTATAACGCCTGCCTGTGGCTTCCATGGGTTAGGTCTCTTTCTCGGGGCCTCTCCCAGACACATCGTGTGAAAGGGGTGGGCATCGATAGTATGACCTTGGAGCGCCAACTCAGGAGCCACAGGGCCAGGGGCTAGGGACTGTAGGGGTTGGCTGGTCCTGGAAAGAAGGGGCTAGGGTGCAGAAGTGGTAAGTGACTCCGGGAGATGTTCCGGGAGTTGGTTAAGTAGTGCAATGTCTCCGGCGAAGGGGGGAGGGAGAAGCAGGATTCTTGAGTCCGTTGTTGCGGTCCTCTTGGGTCATGCTACTTTCTAAATTAATGTCGATGTCGAATCTTTCTTGGACTTGATCGCACGATTATTGTGTGTGTCTGTTCCCATCTCTCTGGGAAGGGGAATGTACATGGAAAAGCCGAAAAAGGCTGGCAAACAGCTCAAGTGTGTCCCTCTGCCCATGGTTTTCCCCCTTGTTTTTGTGGCCCTCGTGTTGAGGGGCTGGAGGGGAGGGGTCGTTGCACTGCTCGAGCTTGCATATTCCTATTTTTTTCCTCTTTTTCTTTCTCTTCGACTTTTGGACGAGACTCTTGCACCCCCTTCGCCTGACTCCCGTGCAAGTTGTGGACCGCTTTGGCCAGGCTGCTTCCCCTCCAGCACCGAGTGTGAATATCTATAACTGTGTCAGGAGGTACAACCTAGCCAACATTGACAGTATGTTTGTCTAGCAGATTGCTCTACCTTGACTAAGTGTGACGACCTTTTTCTTTTTTGTTTTTTTTGTTTTTTGTTTCCCTCCCTTTCGGGATCAGTGTGTCGTGGAGATTTGCCTCTTACAGCTTTGCTTTCAACTGTGTTTTGGCAGGTTCCAGGTGAAAAAAAAGCACTTCTTTCGGAACTTTGTGCCTATCATACTCTATGGTGTTGTCGGGACCATAATTGCCTTTGCTGTCATCTCGCTGGGTAAGTTGTTCGTTGTTTCCTTTTTTCTTTTTTCAAATCTAGGCTACCAGCCGGGCCGCCGAGGCCACCTTGGGCTCTGCCCGGGTGGACCTGAACGGGCAAGATCCAGGCAAGGTCCTGGACAGCGTCCCAGCCAAAAAAAAACAAAACAAAAAAAAAAAGAACCCAAAAACAGCAACAACGTCATCCAGGATAATGAACCAAACAACTTTTGCCTGCGGTTCCTTTGAAACTGTTTACCGAATTCAAAACAGAAATAAAAAGAAAAACATAGAAGTGTAATAAGATCATGTTGGTCCAGGCTGCACTGGCCCTGGTGGCCCGGCCAGGCAAGTGGTTGCAATTTTGTTGGTTGCTGAAAATGGGGCCCAGCATCCCTCACACGAGTTAATCCATGCTTCCCTCCATTGTGGCCAAGGGACCTTGAGACGGTGGCATTGATTGTTTCCTCAATAGGAAGGATTTACGATCAACTATGATACCCCTGTTTTCACGATCAACTACAATCCCCATACTCTCAAAAGCCGCGCTTCTGTGTTGCTTGTAGTCATCTCCCTGGTATCCTCGTGGGCCCCGTAGAGCTGTTGCGCTGACTCTGATTATATCATTATAGATATACAGATGCAAATACAACTCAATGCTTGAGGCTTTACTTATCACACTCGAATTCTCCAGATGTACTGGTGGTTTAAGTGGGCAACAGTAGTCAGTCCTCTCTATCCCTGTGACCAATGCTCTATGCAAAATGTTCAGTCTGCCAAGTGCCGCATATGGATTTAGGTCATTATCTATGAGCAATCGTCAAACTTTGGCATTTGCGCAGAAAAATGCTACGGTATGCAAGGTCACGGCTCTGACTACGCTGCTCACATCCTAGCATGAACTGGTAACCCTATTGTTGGCCTCTCAGGGCCGAGCCCCACTACCGTCTTCACCCGAATAGAACGCCCGGTCATTATAGCCGTATCTGGTGCACGTTTCAGTCCAGATACAGCTATAATAACCGGCGTTCTATTCGGGTGAAGAGTGTAGTGCTGTATTCACAGTGCGAAAGATGTGCAAGGAACCACTCAATGAGAACATCAATACTCCAGATTTTGAAGATCTCACGGAATACCGAACATGATTTAGATGAGTTGAAAGCAGAAAACTCAAGCGGAATATGCACACTGATTAGGAGACGAGAGCACTGAAGTCTCTTGATAAGAAAGGCCAACTTCCGCCTCCAGTCATCAATAGGACAACAACAAAATAATAGCCCTACTTGCGATATGACCGGCCTAACTTACATCCTACTATCTCTAGTCATGCTAACCTCTAACCACCTTTCTCGCCGTCCATGTATCACTCAGCTTCCCTGCATCCAGCGATGGCTGGTGCTCACTTCAACCACCACAGCTTCTCTCCTTCTTCAGGCGCTGCTTTCCTGCTCATTGGGCAACAATGCTTGTCATGCAGCCTTCTGCACGAATGTGCTCTGCCCGGCAGCCTTGAGACTTCTGTGCTGGAGGCGAGGCCGCATCCAGACCCAGCAGGCAGTGCCTGCAGCCGACTGGGACAGTGCCCAGGTCCCAGCTACTGTAACTAATTTGCAGGCCGGTCCTACTGGCTTGTTACGGAGGTTGCTTCCTGGGGAACAACCCATAGGACCCCTCACTGGCCTTCACGTAGGGCCGGTGCGAATATTCCAGGCCAGCCTTCATTTAGGGTGCCCAGGACATGTTTCCAGTGGCAGCCTCATTAAAGGCCACAGAGACGTGGAGCCGCACAGATGAACCTGGCCATGCTAATGTCCTGGTTCGGGCTTTGAGTGGGATTTGGCCTCTCAGGCTGTACAGCAGGACAGTTCTCCATAGAGTGGTGCTATGCTGGTGCTTGAAACNCCTGGTTCGGGCTTTGAGTGGGATTTGGCCTCTCAGGCTGTACAGCAGGACAGTTCTCCATAGAGTGGTGCTATGCTGGTGCTTGAAACATACGAACCTAGTTGTCAAAAGGGCTAGAGTCGTGCTTTCTTATAACAAACACAGCACCAGCGCGGCCAGTGCCCAATGCCTTTCCAAGTGTTCTTTTCATGCCCAGAAGTGTAAACCTATTAAGATAAGAAGAAAAAGAGGGGACAACAGTTTTGCAGATCTTTGCTGTCTGTTCTTGCTTCCCTTTCTGTGTGTGGACTTCGTTTGACATGGACTTGAGGGAGCCCAGGCTTTGCTGACAAGTGTAAGTCCTCTATGTTGTCGCTGTGCAGGGTGCTGGCTGATCTTTCCTCGGTTTGGGTTTGAAGAGCTTCGGATAAAGGACTACCTTGGTAAGTAGCAGTTCCGGGTCTTTTCTTTTCTTTTTTTTTCTTCTCTTCTTTTCTTTGCTTTCCTTTTCTTTTCTTCTTTTTTCTAGTTGATTATTGGACCATCCGGATGTTGCGACCCGGATCTGTTTGAACTCATGATCTCCTTCTCAGGATTTACATGTGTTGTACCATGTTTGAGCTCAGGCACGAGTAGTTGGATTTTTACTGCCGGGCTTTGAGAACTTCAAATAAAGAACTGTCTTGGTAAGTGGTAGTTCTCTTTCTGTTTTTCGTAATTAATTCTTTCTGTTTTTCGTAATTACTTCTTTTGCAAGGAAGATGAGCAATAGCGAACTTCAGCAATCAAACAATAGTCGTGACCTCGAACCAACAGCAGAATTGCATCACGAGTTTCACCAAATAAGAAGACACCAAGAGCTCATAATTGACAATGCTGGTAAAGTCTCATCATCATCATCAATGAAGAACCAATGTTGATATCCTATCTGGCGGTCGGCGCCCAGACTACAGATGGCAGATCCTATCTAGCCTAGACTACAGTGCCGAATGATGACATCGACAGCTTTCCCGAAGTTCGAGCATACAGCGACCAATGTCGCACGCTTCCAGCACCAGGTATGTCTCTCGCCTCACTCACAACCTCGTTCCCCAACACACAGATGCCACTTGCACCCAAGGACCACCCTGCGCCACACCCAGCTTACAACAGCGCAGCTCGGCCATGGCTGCCTGCTCCTTCCTGCTCGCCCGTGAGCGCGTGAGCGCTGGCCAGCAAATAGCGCAGCATGCAGCCAGCACCGGAATGACGAATGTGGAGGCAGGCCCTTTGCTATATCGAAGTGGCCTGCCTGCGTTCAGTCCCAGGAAGCTTCCAGTAGGCCCCGGTAGCCTGAGGCCCAGCACGAATGAGAACAGGCCTTGGGCCTGAGGTCCAACTGCCTTTGGCCTGTGTTTGGCGCAGTACCTGTATCCAGCCCAGGGCCTGCTTTCCATACATTCACACAGGCGGCCCAGGGCCTGGGTTCTCTCAACCAACTGGCGCTGCGCAACTGCCTGAATTCCCTTGAGTTGCGTGGTGACCGAAATAGGAGCCCTCAGGCCCTTGTCGTGCCTGCCTTCACTTAGGGCGGCCGACGTGATTCTTGGCAGGGCCAAAAAGGGGCTCATAGAGGCATAAGCCTCGCACTTTCTATTTTTCGTAATTAATTCTTTCTGTTTTTTTTGTGATTAATTCTTAGACTACCTGGATGTTGCAATCAGTACTTGAACTCGTGACCTCCTTTCTTATCAACAATTGCAGGCCAGGCCTGTACCATTCGACCACAGCGCAGGCTTGAGTAGTTTGACTCGTACTGTTGGTAACTTGGTATCCCCATGTTTGAATTAGATTGACATATTGGGATCGTACCCGTCCGTGTAAGCATTCCATGAAGAAGATTCAGTGTTTGCAACTTTTCATCTCCTGACACCTGTGTTATTTCCCTCACTACCTGTGCATTAGAGATTTGTTTTCCACTGCGAGACGCCAGTGGGCTTCAACTGCGAGTGCACCTGAAAGCTTTTAATCAGAGAAATAATTTTATGAGCGAAAAACACAGGGGAGGAAAAGAAATGAAGTAAGATCCTGTAAGAGAACAGATGTATGGTTGCCAAGGTGTGAAACGATTGGCATGTATTCAGCTGCTGACTCTTGTGGTGAGCAAGAAGAAGCAATGTTTACAGAATGGTGCAATCTGTGGGACCTACCATCTTCACCCAAATAGAACACCCTTGTCATTATAGGCGTATCTGGTTAAATTAACTTAAATATGCGATTATGACCAGGCGTTGTATTCGGGTGAAGACGGTAAGCCTAGTCTTGCACACATTTTAGACTAAGTGCAGCCTTCTGTAAAGTTTTCAATATGGCGCTTTCCAGCAGCATGCTTTTGGCTCTGGAAGGTGTCATAGGCAGTGCTGGCTCTTTTTTTGGGGGGGCGGGAGCGGGGGGGGCAGTGCTGGCTTATGATGTAGAGCAGGGACAAGCAATAGTAGCAAGAGCAGTGCTGCCAAACGGCTTAGGTGGAGGATATAATCCCTCGGCATACCTGTATGTGGCCCCCACAGCAAGCAAGTGCACGCCCTAAGCGAAGGCGGGCCTCAAGTTTCCATGAGGCCTGAATTCTTCAATTTTGCAGAGCCCTGGGTGGCCGCCAGCCAGTTGCCATGCGCCAGTTGGTTACATCCGCCGTGCTCGTGAGATTCAGAAACAATTTGTGAGCCTTTCTAGGCTCTTCTGGCTATGCAGTGGAAGCAAGGCACACCTCACGTTTGCGTGTGGGTAGTTGGGCACACCTAACCAATTCGGTCCCAGGCCGCTGTCTGAATGAGCCTGGGCGCAGACACTTTGGCCCAACCTGACGTTACTGGGCACACGCGGAGCCAGGCAGACTGCCTTCGGTCCAGGCCATTTTGCATATAGCAAATTGCCTGGCCGTGAGTCGGGCATTTAGGCACTTGTGTGTGAGGTGGCAGTGCTGCTGGAGCATTGCTCGCGGCTGCTAGCACTAGGTGCCCCGGCGAGCAAGGTCGCAAAGAAGTGGGCGCTGCTTGGAAACAGCACCAGAGCTCAGCCTCCATAGCTGGGCATGAGCTCGAGGGGGTATGGGGGTGGTCTTCGGGAGATGAGAAGAAGCTGTTGGAGAAAACGAGGGTGAGCATAGAGAGGGCGAAGGGAGAGGTGATGTGAGAGCACGTACATGGTCCTGGGAGAGGTGATGTGAGAGCACGTACAGGAAGACCGTCGAGTACATTGTTGGTGGTGGCAACATTGGCGAGAGAATGCTTTCATTGACAATTGAGTTCGCTGCTTTGGTTCTCCTTCGGTGTGATATCAGTGCATTTCTGCTTTCTGGACAGCATACGACTATCTTACTTTCAACGTGATTTGCAAATTTGGAATTCTGTCATTTCACTATTGCACATTTTCCTTGCATAGGGAACAAGAGGAGACGAAAAGAAGAAGACGTTGTCCCGAACCGCCAAGTTCACTGCACGCTTTACTGAAAGCGGCTGATTGCTGCAGGAAAAGGAGGAGAAAGAGGAGGAGAAAGAAGAAAACAAGGCTGCTGTTATATTATGCTCCTGTCCATGAACACAGTAAGGAGCGAACAGAGTTGATTTCATAGTAAAATAGAAATCTTGCCTAATTTGCGAATAAAAAACATGGATGCTGTACACATTTCATTCAATTGGTTGTTGATTGCTTTCATGAGAGCCTGCCTAACATGGACATTGTGTGTCTGATTTCTGGGGTTGTGTGTTTGGGTTCGTTCTGTGCGCTTTTTGGCCAATTCATGTTGAACAGCGCTGGGGATTATATTCTCTCCATCCGACACTGTGTGCGTGCTCCAGGTATGTAATGCTATCGTACACCGGTTAGGAATGTCCAGATGCGGATGACTTTATCTGCTACGCCTGCACACCCACAACACCTGCACACCCACAACACACGTTCACCATGTGTGCGGTCCCCGACATGACCCCCACTCCTCCGTTTTCTTTTTTTTTTTCTTTTTTTTTAATGCTATGCCTCCCTTCTAACTTCCCAGTAACGTGCCCTTGTTACCAGCAGGGCATCAATCTTTTCTTAATCTGTTGGGCATCTGTTCAATGGTGAGCTGAAGCTTTCCTTGGGTCCAGAACTACCTTCCTTGTAAAGCCATTACGCTGTGTTCTCGCTGTGTTCCAACCAAAACCGTGTTCTAGCCAAAACCGTTCTCCAGTGAAGACCGTGTTCCAGACAAAGCTGTGTTCCAGCTACAGCTCTGTTCCATCTAGCGAAGACTCTGTTCCATCAAGCGCAGACCATGTTCCAGCCAAAGCTATGTTCTAGCCAAAGCTATGTTCCAGCCAAAGCTGTGTCCCAGCTAAAGCTGTGTTGCAGCCAAAGCTGTGTTTCAGCGAAAGTTCTGCTCCAGCTGAGAGCCCCTTACGTCATCAGGTCTCATGTGTAACAGCTAAATATAGGACTTCACTTGGCTTGGCCTGCTTCAGAACGGTAGTGGTCGACCGCGGCCCGTCTGCTGCAAACATTTTGTCGGTCCGGCACCTTCCGGAGTTTCCTGGGACATGCTGCAAAATTGGACTTGGGATTGTTGGACTCGACTGGATGTTTCTTGTCGGGTACCAAGTAGACTCCTACCGACCTAGGATGTTTCGGTACTGATGCCTACAGACCTACGACGCTTCATCAACTGGGGACCATACGACCTCCTACTGGGACAGTCTGAGACCTGGGTCGTCTGGGACTGTTTGGGGACCCTGGTACTGTGACACGTGGTGTTACAGTGCGGATCCTTTCACTCCTGCCGACCTAATTTCGAGGTTCTCTGAGAAAAATATCAGCTTGATCTGTCATATACATTCACTCCCCTCCGGGCCCTCTCATAAAAGGAAACAATGTGAGGAGCTGTCTGTATTTGTTCCTCCCTGGGGAACCAGTGATCCTCGCTGGGTTCCTGATAGGCAAATCTAACTTTGTACTGCCTCTGTGGTCTCCCTCTGCGACCTGTACGGTAGACGTCTTCGGCTACTATTTTATCTACATCATAACCTCCGTCCATATCTGGTGGAATCATGGAGGGATGAGAGGGAAACCGATCATTTGTCACGCAGGGAAGCGACTTAGACGAGTGGAACACTGGGTATGTGTGCAGGAGGGGCGGAATCTCGATAGTGTAGGACAGACCATCTGCCTCTCCCTTGACATCTAACATTTGCCATGGTCCCATATACGCAGGTAACAGTTTCTGCTAGATCCCTTCTTCCAGAACGAACTCCTTTGACTTTACCCAGACCAAGTCACCTACAACGAATTGCGACGGTCGTCGGTGCTTGTTGGCTTGTTCTACCATGTGATGCTGGGCCTTGAGGATGTTCTTTTTCATCTGCTGCAAGTCTTTCTCGTACTGTATGGCACATTCCCTTGTACCGGCCGGCAAGTTCTGAATGTGATCTGGATTCAGGCAGTCAATTCGGCGTCGGGGCTGCCAACCCTTGTGCAGTTCATGAGTGGGTACAGCAGACAAATGCACCGAATTGTTATACACAGACTGCACATTGGGAAGATGCTTATCCCAATCGATCTGGTCGGGGCTAATGTACGTGCGAAGCACTTGCTGGAGCAACTTATTCATCTGCTGTCTGGCCATTAGTTTCAGGATGTCTACCAGATGACATGGTCAATTTTGATCCATAAACTTTCGTTAGTTGTTGCCAGTGCTCGCCAGGTGAACCTACTATCACGGTCACTTACTACCGTCAGCGGGTGGCCATAATCCTTGACCCAATGATTGAAGGACTCTCCAATTACTAACTCCGTCTTCGCCTCAGTCGGTAAAAACAGCAAATTTACTGAATCTACCTACAACTACCATTACTTGACTCTTCCTGTTTCTGCTTTTAACCTTCATGTCCTTGAAGCCGATAGACACCGAGTCACCTGGACCGGATGGGACAGGCAGTGGTCTCAAAAGACCAAGGGGGGCCGGCGCTGAACTTTTGTTCTGCTGGCATACTTGGCAACCTTGGATGTAGGCGATGCAATCATGCTTGATGCGGACCCAGGTGTAGGACCGGAGGAGGTTAGCATAAGTCTTCCTCCAACCGAAATGACGCTCGAATTTAGGTGTCATTCGGGCATGGGTTTTCAACCAGCGTAGGGTCGCATGATCAGAATAAACTTTAAAGTGCTCTCCTAGGAGGTAATGTTGCCAATGACTCAAGGCCTCTTTTAGAGCAAATAGCTCTTGCTCATACATCGAGGCGGCGACCTTCTCAGCAGGTAATCTACACGACATGAAGTCTACCGGCTTATACCCTGTCCATCATTTTGTTGGAGTACAACGCCAATCCCGTACTTGCTTGCGTCAGTAGTGACAATGAATGGGTCTGCAATCTTTAAGACCGGGTACTTAATTAGCGACTTCTTCAATTTCTTGAAGGCTGAGGTACAGTCTTTGTCCCAATTGCAAACTCTCCTTCCTCAGTAGTCTACACAATGGTGCAGCTACCGTGGTAAAGTTCCGTAGGAACTTCCGATAGTAATTGGCTAATCGTAGAAATGACCGCAGTTCGGTCAACGTGTGCAGTATTGGCCAATCCGTGATTGCTATTATCTTTGCATCTTCCGGTTGGACACCATCTCCATCTAACACATGGCCTAAGTACAACAGTTGACTCTTCGCCTGTTCACACTTTTTCGGGTTCAGCTTGAACTTCGCAGTGCGCAGCTTCTCTAAGATCAAATGCAGATGCTGTTGGTGCTTCTCTAGAGTCTTACTAAAAATCGTAATATCGTCTAAATAAACGTCTACGAACTTGTCTAACCATTCATGCACCTTTGAAAGGTGGCAGGGACGTTCGTACAACCAAACGGCATGACCACGAACTCGGTAGTGGCCATAGGGAGTACTAAAGGCCTCTTCTTCTGGTCTTCGGGCTGCACCTCTATCTGATGGTACCCCGATTTCAAATCGATCTTGGAAAAATACTTGCATCCCTGCACCCTATCCCCAAGGTCGTCTATTTTAGGCAACGACTCAACATTTTTAATGGTCAGTGCGTTGAGCCCCCTGTAGTCAATGCACATACGCAGTTCGCCTTCCTTCTTCGACATGAACAAAACTGGTGCGCCGTACGGTGAGGGGCTAGGCTTTATCCATCCCTTTTTGAGCAGTTCGTCTAGCTGGTTGCGGAGTTCATCTAACTCCATGGGAGACATACGACAGATGGGGCCCTTGGGAGTCTTGCTACTTGGTTCTATATCGATCTGATGCTTTATTTCCCTCTCAACTACCCCTGTCGGGGCCTCTCCCACATCAGCAAATTCTCTCAGCAAGCTCTCTGCTTTGGGTGGTGTCCTCTCCTCTATTCACTCACCGGTCTAACGTAGGCGAGAAAGACTCGGTCAAAAGTCTTCCTTGACCACGTGCCTAGCGAACGCGGGGGCATTGATGCAACAAAGGGCAGACTGGACTCTACTCCAGATTCATGGAACAATCACATTTTCGTTTTGCCATCTTCGGGGCTGGGCAGCCAGCACTCGTGCTCGCCCATCTTCACATCGGCCTTCGCGGCCTCTCCCCAATCCGTCCCTAGAATTAATTCAAAAGGTAGGCTGTCCTCCACTAAGAGGGTCAGGGAGTGCACAACTTTCTCTAACTTGTTCCCCCCCTCCAACCAGAAGTATGCCTTTACCCCTTCGACGTATGCTTCTACTCTCATTTCGCGGTTGTCTGCCAGTCTGCTCACAATCGGCTCTTCCAATTTCAAAACCTTCATGTCGAGGTGCGTCTTCTGCAGTCCCCTTCGGCTAATGTAGCTGCACGTTGATCCACTATCAACTACCGCGCCTACTTGCTCTCTACTAATCTCTACATCAGCTATTGTTAGCTGCCCTTTGCTCATCTTCTTCATTTCAGCCCAAGCTTGGCGACGAGTGATGAGCTCATCACTGATGCCTGCGAGAGAACCACCTAGAGAGACCCTAGCACAAGCGGTCTCTGGATAGCTAACTGGGTGGGGGCCTACATCAGTCTCTGTCATGGGGGCCTTCAGACGGGAGGGTGCCTGCTCAGCATGCGCTTCTATCTGTCTGTCTGTGTCTGAAGGCCCAGCAGGAGCAACTGCGACTCCTACTGGTTGTTCCCTTTTGAGTAGCGGTAGTTAGGGCAAAAACAGAACATGTTTAGGGTCACCACATTTCAAGCACTGGTTGGCGGTAAGCTTTTTCTGGCACAACGGTTGTTCGATGCCCATTTCTTTCCAAGGCTCGCCTTTGACAATCCCTGGATGTGTCGGCAATGGTCTGCGCCCTCTACCTCCTCCACCTGTGGAGGAAGAACCGCGTCCACCTTGCGGGGAACCGTTACCCCTACCTCCCGCGTTCTAGCTACCTTCGCTACTACTCTTGTGGGTGCCACGTCCTCTGCCTCCACCTCTTCCTCGACCTCCTCTTCCTCCTCGTCGCCTTCCCCCGTGGGCTGCAGCTTCCGAGTCCTCTTGTCGAGCTCCTACGGTTACCCCTACCTCCTGCAAAATGGCTACCTTCGCTACTACTCCCCTGGGTGTCACGCCCTCTCGTCGAGCTCCTGCCTCCTCCATGAGTCCTTGGCCCACTCTGCTACCGTTTTGCTCTTCTAGTCCATAATCTATGTTCTCATAGGGTAGTGCTATGACTCCCTCTCCCTCAAATGCGACTAGAAGGCTATCCTTGACCTCTATACTACCAGATATCGTTCTATTCTTTCAGCAGCCTCCTTTCTGCAGGTCCTTACATAATCTATGGGGTTCGGGAAGTGCTCGTACGAAGTTGTTCAGGTTCTGCATGGGAGTGAGACTGTGATCGGGACACTGCAAAAGTTTGTCCATAGTAACCTTCAATGCCGACACAGTCTTCCATTTCCGATCGGCTATATTGAGGGTTAAGTGCTCTTCACGTCGGGCCAGGTTTTTGTCCTCAAATCGGTTCTTTAAGGCCTTGAAAAAATAATCAATGAGGGTCTGTTCGGTATACTCTAGCATCGATGAGCAGCCCGCCTCTTTTACTAAGGAGATGGAGATATTTGCAGCATCCCCACCAAGGCATGAACTTGCCATCAAGACGCGGTCCCGAAAGGTGCGTGCCCATGTGCACCTCCCACTGGCAGAAGTTCTCCTTCTTCCCGTTATAAGTCCAGGGCATCTTCACTTTCATTTTTTCCCTCCTTTCTTCTCCTTCAGACTGTCTTTCTTCCCCCTTTCCATCTCCTTCCCTTTTTGGGCCTTTGCCTCCCTTCACATCATTGCCACCATCATCTCCACCATCTCCACCTCCACTGCCGCCACCTATCCTTACTGAGGCGATGGTGCTCACAACAAAAGAAATGCCAAATCCACCTCCGTTTTATTTCATTACCTTTTTTTTTTTTTTTTGTGATGACTACTTTTTAATATCATGTGGCCCGATAGACCACGGATCAGATATTAAACTGATCAGAACAGATACTACACTTGATCTTAGCCAAAAGACCGAGAAAGGTATATGACGACTACTTTAGCTCGGAGTTTATCAAAACTTCTCTTGATGAAATGCCAATAAAAGAAATCGAAAATCGTGAAAGCATTGCGTGGGTGAGTTTCTCCTCCGCAAAGCAATCCGCTCGATGTCTGCAGATCTCTTGAGCAGCTGAGCCTGCCTTGGGGTTTGCTCTTAAATGAGCAGAAGTCCTTAGTTCTAACATGAAGAACTGCAGCACCGTGGCTACGAAGCTCCGTCCATGGCCGTACGTCATCCACCATGGCTATGATGTGCTCTGGCATAGCCAGAAGTTCTCCCGGCTTCTCGTCAGGCCTCCTGCTACTGGCACCAGCAGCAACTGATGCAGGGAAGCATAATGGCACATCACGATGTCAGTGAGTGACCCAGTCCCCCCAAGTGGTTATCTCACCTTTTGAAAGCTGATGTACCCAGCCGTTAGGACTTCCCACCTGGTCGTCCCAGGACCTTCAGCTGCTGCAACTTGGCTGGAAAATTATGACACACTTGATGCAAATTCCGCTCTTAAACGTTTACCCTGATCCCTTCCCGTGATCTTGAATACTTGAGCTGTACAGCAAAAGTCTTCAGTCTCTTCAGTTCTCATGGACGTTGCCACTACTACACAGTGTAGACTTTTTCTTTCCTTTTCTCCTTTTTTTTTTGGGAGATTTCCACTCGTTACCTGATCTATTCCTTATCACAACTCATGTCCCACCAGTACGAACGGTTAGCATAGTCCTCAATGGTTCCAGTCCCTGCCGGGGCCCGGGGTTGTTATTTGGGCCCACTTAGGCAGTTTTTATCCCTCTTTTTTCTGACCTTGTGGAACCACTGACCGGTCCCCCCACCATCTATCGGGTGGTTGGCTCTGTTTGCTACTTTGTGCAGGTGTTGAGCCAAGAGGAAACACCATTACTGTACAGTTTGGTCTTCGGCGAAGGAGTTGTGAATGATGCGACTGCAGTGGTGGTCTTCCGGGCAATCACCAAATTCAGCTTTTCGGATTCTGCTGGGCTTTCTGTGGTTGTAATTGTGTGGAATTTTTTCTACCTTTTCTTCGCAAGCACTGCGCTTGGTGCTCTGGTAAGCTTATTGCCTCCATTATGACTGCTCTTGGTTCATTTCTTTTTCAAAAATTTCCATGTTTGTTCTTTGATAAGTTGTAAACAGTGTGAATAAATCAGTCACAAAGTTCTGCCACAGTGCCACGGTCGATGTGAGAAGCTCAGACGCTTTTCTGCCGAACGAAGGCCGCGAGTGTAGCGACGTAGGATTTGTAGGTATATAATTGTCAGGATGTCTCAATAAGTTACGTACGAATCTGGTGGCGCTCGGTTGTCGGGTGATACTGATTGGCTGGAGGTGTTCAGCAAGGCTGACCCGCTCGGCTAAAGGGACTCAAACCCGCAAGCAAGTTGTAAACAGGGTGAATAAATCAGTCACAAAGTTCTGGCACAGTTCGATGTGAGAAGCGCAGACGCTTTTCCGCCGAACGAAGCCCGTGCCCAGAGACATAGGATTTGTAGGTATATAATTGTCAGGGTGTCTCAAAAATTCAAAATACGTCACGTACGAATCTTTTGGCGCTCGGTCGCCGGGTGAGACTCCGTGAGACTGATTGCCTGGAGGTGTTTGGCAAGGCCGACCCGCTCGGCTAGAGGGATTCGAACCCGCAAGGCCCGTAGTTAATGTAAGGTTACAATCACAATGTGAATTCTTGGGTGAATCTTTTTTAAAGTTCCTTTCTTTCTTTCTTTCTTTCTTTCTTTCTTTCTTTCTTAAAAAGGGCGATGGCCTTGAAATGTCATCATCGAACTGACCAGACCTAGGTGATCTCAGAATTCTAGTATTTTACTCATCTGCTTCTAGTGGAGTTCCAACTCCGGTCTGTACTGCAACAGTTCAAGGGTGAACCAACTGAGCTAGGCCAGTTGGCTCTTGGGCGAGTCTTTGTCGATATGCTCGCCGTTCTTTTGGCTGAAGTTTGTTGCCGTTCTTTTCTTCTTTCAATCTGTTGTTCTTTCAGCCAAGGGTCTCTGGTTAATCACATGTTCTGTGGGTTGTCGCCATCGCCATGCAATGACATCTGCTCATATCCTGATACTTTTCTCTCCCTCTCATAAATGTCCTGTTGTCCTGTTCGGGAAGGCCACAGATGGGAATCGAAATTTCTGTGCGTGGTCCATGGGAGCATGTGCATTTGCATTTTTGATTCTTTTGGAACCTGGTTGTTGGATGCAGTCCATGTGCATCGCCGTTTACACATCGTGGTGGGTTGTGTGTGTGATTGGTAGAAAGGAAAAAAGGTGCTCGGGTGAGTTTATGTTGTCCATGCATGTGTGCTTTGCCATGCCTGCCTTGCGCACGAGCGAGAATTGTTTGCGATCAGCGTGCATCTTTCACGATAACGGTGCTGCTTGATTACAAGTAATAGGTGGGAAGTGGTAGTGTTTGTTCCTTCTGTGAACTTTAAACTCTCTAGAGCTTTGCTGATTGAATCTCTTCGTGCGTCCTTGGGTGGAAACTATGGGCTGAATTCTTTTTTTTTTTTTTTTTTTTTTTTTTGCGCGCGCATTCAGGTAGGCTTGTTGAGTGCATACATCATCAAGTCCCTTTACTTCGGAAGGTAATTAATTTCCCTTCACCTTTTTCTTTTTCGTTTTCTTCTTCTTAAATAAAGAGCAATCTCCACTAAGTGCAATTTAGTTTAGTTATCTTATCCTCCTTTTGAGTCTTTTCTTGCTATATCCAACCTCCTTTTGAAGTTTGAACCATATCTTCTGTTTAAAGTTTAAACTTATAAGTTTAAACTCAATTTTTGCTGAACTACAGTCTTGTTAAGCCCAATATTTCTCAACCCCAGTACATGCCAGCTATCCACCGTGGGCCCATTTCGGAGACCGTCCGCCACCGATTTATTTTATCTACAGTGCGGCCGGGAGCCTCCAAAATTTTAGGAGAGGCTCAATCGGGTTCTCAACTTGGCTGGGGCTGTGTACTGGTGCTTTAACCCCCATGGTTCTGTGCAATGCAATCTTTTATGAATCTCACTCTCTGTTACAGATTGTTTAAATGGTCAAAAGTTCAACGCAGTATCCGTTATAGGCGACCCACTCTTCATTAAATGGTACGTCAACCATCATGGCAACACCCCAAAAAGGGGGTTATCCGGTAACAGCGTTCAAACCGATGATCTGTTTATTAGTACTTCACCTAAACCTTCAGAAAAGCATGCAATGAAACTCTTGCGAGCGCTGAAACATTGCTTCGCTTGTACTCTCTGAGGCTCCTCTGTCTTTGAGTGAGTCATCACTCTACAGTCTAAATGTTGGCGAGCCTGCTAATTGGCCGACGAATTTGGAAGATTGCCCAGAGGAACTTCCAACTCTACAGAGTTCGAACTCGTGACCTTTGTGTAGTAGTGTACCATTCGCCCACGCAGTGTTGTTACCACAGCATTTGTGATATGGCAGCCCCAGCTTTTTAGTCCATCAACAAAAATCAGCCCAGGCCCCAGGCCAAGAGGCTGATGAGGAAATGGAGTGGTGGTGTTTCACTGTTGACCCAACCCAACCTGTGTTAAACCTGCTCCCTGCTAATACCAATCGTCAGCACTCAATTCTGTAAATAGTAAATAGTAAATACTATTTATTAATTGTATTGAAATTTATTCTTTAAAAAAAAAGGTAAAAAAGAAAAAAAGAAAGCTCTTTGCTCTACAAACCTGCTCTCTGACAATGTTCACATGGAACTTGATCCCAGGAATAACTCCACCTCTGCCCCTTGTGGCACAACGTAGCACTTCCCACCATAAGAATAGCATCACTCAGCACACCTGAATGGCCATAACCCAGGGGTGGTATGTGGACAGCATAGAAGAGGAGGAGGATGAGGTGGATGAAATCACCTCCAGTAATGGAAGTCAAGATGTTCGCACGGTCATGGGCTGCTGGAGGGCAGTGCTCACAATGATTCCAAACACAAATCAAGTAATCCACCACCTTGCGCGCCTTGTCCACGAAGCAGAGAAGATTAGCAGAGCTACTGTGCAAGATGACATGTGCAGATCGAGAAAAACCATTCGAACTGTTTAAAAGTTTAAGCCCCCAGTACCCACGCGCCTTGTTCAAAATGCAGAGAAGATTAGCAGAGCCACTGTGCAAGATGACGTGTGCAGATTGAGGAAAACCATCTGAACTGTTTAAAAGTTTAAACCACGCCTAGTGCTACCCCACGGCATGGGACAGTTGTTTTTTTCTACTGGCCCTTCGAACGCCATGTCCCGGGCCTCCGAAATTAATTTTAGGAGAGGCTCAATCGTATACTCAACTTAGCTGGGACCGTGTACTGGTGGTTTGAACCACCGCTGTGCCATAATGGACCGAGGCGTGCCGTGGTATTCACGCTGGCCAAAGGAAGGGTTGGCCAACCGACCTCGAGAGGGTCTGACTGCAGGGTGCAAATTTTGAGTGTGGCCAATTTGGCACCTTTTCCTGCTCATCCTGTCGTCGGACGAAAAATTCTGAAAAGAAAAAATCAGGAGCGTAGATTCTGAAAAGAAAACATCAGAGTGTAGATTAAGTGCCAATCTGTTAGGAAAAAATGTTAAAGAAATAGAAAGAAATAACCTTGACGGGAAAGAGGAAAATCCTGGCAGCAAAACTTTTGGGTTTGATCCTTCAGCGGTGCAGAAAATGGGTTTGGGAACACTCGTGTCTTAAGGAGGAAATCACAGAAAGCCTGAGAAAGGCCTTTTAAAAAACGCAATTGGATCGCAATCGACTCCACCCATCTACAGGTAAAAAAAAAAAAAAAAAAAAAGGTGCAACCAAAAGCACTATCGAACAGATTGTATGCCAAAAGAAAACTACAATGTTTCGTTGACCGGACATCAGGCAGTATAGTACTAAGTTACTAACCTGGCACAGTATTGTAACAGGCAGGCAAGAACAGACCATAGATGGATGTGTGTATAGTATGTGTGGCTATGGATTTTTTGGATTGAGTACCATGTGTGGAACTGACATAACGACAAATATCAATTATGTGGCATTGGAGCTACATGGCTGCTCTTGGTTAAGAAGATCGGGCGTTTTGTTTGGGTAACACAGTTTCAAAAACTGATCGGCACTGTTATCTATTTTGAGATGATTGAAATTCTAATAGCAGGTCGTACTGTCGTACTAATTCAGAAATTCTTTATATTTAGGCCAGTGTGAATGAATGTTGTGCTGCCAAGTGTGAAACTGAGTTCTGCATTTTGGGGTATATAATACTATTGGTTCAATTTGGTTGTATATATATATCGTCACAAACAGAATCATATATATTTGGTAATGATAAATGATGCTCTTTAAACTATTTCTATTGTATCATTTGTATGTGTAATGTTTTAACTTTATATTACAGTTAAGTTATTATTACCTGAATTTCTGAGGAGTTATTTGCATGCGTATGGATATATCTGTATATAAGTTCACAATTGAATAGACTGGAATCATTGAAATCGTGTGAATGCCATTTATTCACTGGTTTGAAATCTGAGGCTGTTTATCGATTTCCTAAAAATGAATCATAAGTTTATTTTCTAAATTTTCTTATCAATTCAATAATAAGTTAATATACTTGAGGATGCTCTCAAATTGATACAAATATCATCAATCAAGTCAAAATCTGCATTTGGCCAAACAATTGATCGATTTTCTAAAAATGACAGGCAATTGTTTATTCATGAATTATAATTTTATTTTCTAAGTTTTCAGAGTAAATTAATATTTGAGGATATTCTCAAACTAATACAAATAAATATCGTGTACCAACTTACTACCAAGTTTTGGCCCGATTCACACGAATCTTTCTCATACCAACTTAATTTCAACTTTCAAGTTCCATTTTTTCATTGAAATTCTTCTGGCCATTTATTTTCTGTATTAAATTTTGAAATTTTACAATTCAATTGAATTCATTGAAACTCCACGCTGTTTCATTATTTTTGTACCATTTATTCATTTGTTTGAAATCTAAGCGTGTCCTTCGATATTTATTGGTTATTTCAACTTATTTGGACTTATGTCAACTTATCTGGTTGCAATAATTTCTTATCATGGTGTGATTGCTCTGTTGTATGCTCTGAAGAGTCTAAAGGATTTTTTCCTGACCAACTAAAGGTATAGTCACACTAGGACTTCCTTTAATGCATCCAATCACAATTATGGCCAGATTCAGTCCAAAGAGTCCACTTGCAATTATGCTCTAACTCTAGCTATTATTTGGTTGATGGTGTGATTGCTTTGTTGCATGTCCTAAAGGAGCGATTCCCGACCAACTAGATCTGGTTTGAGCGAAGACTGCTAACCATCTGTGTGGATTTGTGCGTTTAATGGACTCAGAGGCCGGCTCCATATTTCTAGGTTCTAACGGCGTGGTCCCTGACTAAGTACCGTTGTCACCTGAGTAGAACGCCCCGCTCATCATAGCGGTATTTGGGCCAACTTTTAGTCCAGCTGCAGCGATAATGGCCGGGCGTTCTATCGGGCGAAGACGATAGCTCTATTTTAAGTAAAACTGACCAACTTGTTTGGAGTGAAAGCCGTGAACGTCTGCATGGATTTCTCTCTTGTGAGGTTTTCAAATGGGGCATGGTAATTTATGAACTAACCGTTCGGTTGACGGTGTGATGGTTTTGTTGAACGGTCTCCTGGCTGCTGCGGTAACTTGTTTTGAGTGAAAACTTCTGATTATTATCTTTGTCGATTTCTCTCGTGTTAGGTGTGGAATTTACATGGGGTATGGTGCTGGATGTCAATCTGGTCCTGTTCTGGTCCTGGTATGGGTGTGACCCTGTTCTGATCCTGGTTTCAACTTTGGATGTAGCTAGAGAGGCTAAGCCTGAAGCGGAGCAGGGGACAGGTCGTATTAACGGAGGGGGGGGAGGTGCGAAGTAAGAGAAAGAGGAGGAATGGTTGTTTAGACCAGCGTTGTCAGGGGAAAAAAACGAAAAAAAAAAAAAAAATAATTCAAAAAATAGGGAGGGGTGCACAGCGACAGCCCGCACCGCATGGGCTACCCCAAAAATGGGGTTTTGTGACCCACCCTGGACCACCCCTGGGGCCACACCCACCACTGGTGGGACTGGGGTAGCCCTGGGTGCGGGGCTGGGGGCGGCGCCAACACCCGGCGGGGGTGGGGATAAGTGGTGGCGGGGCCGGGAGTGCGGGGCCTGGGGCCGCGGCAGGGGTTGGGCG
>BFEA01000131.1:1800032-1811812 GCA_003427395.1 Chara braunii
GGGGGTGCGGGGTGGCGGGGGCGGGGGTCCGGGGTGCGAGGGCCAGGAAGGGGGTGCCGGGGTTGGGGCATGGGCAGGGGTCTTTTGACGGGGGCAGGGTCTGGGGGGGAAAACCCTACCCCGCCTTGGGCCCCGGGGATGCCCGCGTGACAACCCTGGTTTAGACCGGTAATGGACCTACTCTTTGTTAGGTGTTCAGTTAACGAAGGGCTTCTGTGACAGGTTATATAAACGGAGGAGGGGGAGGAGCGAGAGAAGAGAAAGAGGAGGAAGGAGGAGGAATGGTTGTGTAGATTGGTAGAGGACTTACCGGTTCGTCCGGGTGTGATTCGGGTATGGAGTTCGGACATAACTGGCTAGAGGAACTTGAAGCAGAGGAGGGGACAGCTCATGTTAACAAAGGAGCAGGAGCAGGTGAAAAAGGGGAGGCGGTGTAGAAACTGTCTTGGAGAGTGGTAGAATCGGTTGAGGGGGCACGGGCCAGGAGCAAGCGGTCGTGCTTCTGTGACAGGGTACACAGAGTGCTTGAGGTGCTGAATCCAGCATCAGAATTACCCAAAGATTGACTCACGAGGTTCGTGTCTGTGGCAACCTCCCAATCTTTCTAGATGGTCCTGGACTACCTTCTCCCCCCAATTACAACACCTGGCAACAATGACTGCAGCTGGCCAAGAACATGGTACACATGCAATTGTCATGACTGGATATTTTGTTTGGGGGAAGAAGGTAGTTTCATTGCACGAAGCGGGGTTTTGTCAATCCTATCTTCCAGTTTGTCCTTGACAGTCCACCTATGCTTTTATGAGAAGCTGTGGATTTTTTTGCCCATGCTAACCAATCACCAAAGTTTTACATGGTCATATCCTGGTTGTCCTTCGCGGAGATAGCAGCGTATTGTCGGATCTTAGTTTGGTATATTGAAGTTTGCAAGTGAATGTCATTCATGTATTCCACTGCAGTCATGTATTGGTTGCCGTCCGCACATATCGGATTGTGGAGTCCTTTCCGGATCGTCACACCCACATCATGTCTTATAGGATGTCGTAAGTTCTTGGAGACTGCTTGCAGTAGTGGTGTGTAGTCAGCTTCTTTGCTTCAAGTGTGTATTGAATGGATTCTTGCATTGGTAGCTATTGCTATCCTTTGGGCTTTTGCAAGTCGACAAGACTGTGGTTGAGCTTTTGACTCTATCTGCTAATGTCTGTGGTGTATAGACATAGCTTTGATCCTGCTAGCTAATGCTATGCGTTTGGCTTTGACAAGTTCACAAGATTGTGCTAATGTCTGTGGTGTATAGACAGAGCTTTGATACTTTGCAAATGTCTATAGACAGAGCTTTGACAAGACTGGGGTTGAACTTTTTACTCTATCTGCTAATGTCTGTGGTGTATAGACAGAGCTTGATCCTGCTAGCTAATGCTATGCTTTTGGCTTTGACAAGTTCACAAGACTGTGCTAATGTCTGTGGTGTATAGACAGAGCTTTGATACTTTGTCAAATGTCTATAGACAGAGCTTTGACATTTGACAGAGCTTTGACAAGACTGGGGTTGAAGTTTTGACTCTATCTGCTAATGTCTGTGGTGTATAGACAGAGCTTTGATACTTGGTAGCTAGCCCGACTAAACATGCCAATAGTGACAAAATTCATGTGAGCTACTGAAGAATATGCAATGATCTTTTTAAGATCGATTTGTCTTAATGTAGTTAAGGAAGTATATATTATAGCAATCACACTAAGAGTATAAATGAAAGGAGTGAAATAAATAGTAGCTTCTGGAAACATTGGTATTGAAAATCTTAAAAAACCATAAGTTCCCAATTTTAAGAGAATTCCCGCTAAGATAACAGATCCAGCGGAGGGTGCTTCTACATGAGCTTCAGGTAACCAAATATGAACTGGTACCATAGGTACTTTCACTGCAAAAGATGCAAAAAAAGCAATCCATAGCAATATTTGACGTCGTTCGCTAAATTCTGTTGTTAATAAGATTTGTAAATCAGTGGTTCCCGTTTGAAACAAAATCAATAAAATAGCTAAAAGCATGAAAACGGATCCAAGTAAAGTATATGCTATGCTCAAGCATGGAGAGATACTTCCGATGGTGTGGAGCTTTGACTACTGTGAATGTCTGCGGTGTATAGAAAGAGCGCTGATAATCTTCTAGTGTCTGTAGTGCCTAGACAGAGCACAAGAAATAACTGGAGCACAGGTTCCATTTCTTCGATTAAGAAATTGTACCATAATCGAAGGAATACTTCTGATGGTGGTTAAAGTCTGACGATCCGCTAATGTCTGAGGTGTCTTGACAGAGCAAAGCATGCGGTCAATTTATTTTTGCTAATGCAGAGATTGCTGAACTTTGTGGAAGAGAGTCTTTGGTCAGACTTTTGTCCGTCGTTTATAGACAGCTATTCCAGAGAGTCCAAAGAGAACGTCGTTGTAAGTGCACGTTCAATCCCTCCTCAAGGATGAAGAGATTGATGCCATTTCATTGAAGAGAGACTGCAGTCTGCCTGCTGTGGTTTACAGCCGTCTTTACTGGTGCAGGATTGCAAGGGATACTGATAAGCTGGGCCTACCCGTGACCCACTAAATAACCCCGCACTAGGTCATGGAACCAGTCATCAGTAATACTTTTTAGGAAATTACCTCATGGGTAAGTTGCACTATCGGCACCCTACCCCATCAGACGATTCAGTAGTATACCTCATGGGTAAGTTGCACTATCTACTACCCTAGCAGTGAGCACTTCTATGAAGAGCACCCTGGAATCACACCCATAAAAAAGCAAGAGAAGTTTAGAAAACCGTAAGATGACCACAGGAGTTATGAATCAAGAGGAGAATGGAGGTCTCAACCGAATGTGAATTGCCTCTTCAACCACTGGGACCTCTGGATCTGACCTGGCGAGCCTAACAAGGCGAGCTATGGTACCTCTTTCCGGCAGTCCAGCAGGGAAAATCGGGGCCTATTGGGAAAAACCCAGGCCTATCATAGTCCATTCTACAACCACTGCTACCTCTGGACCTGACCTGGCGAGCTTAATGAGGCAGGGAAAACCCACGCCTATCATTGTCCCTTCTTTGGGTAAAAGGTTGTGTGTCCTCCTAGGTAGTGGTGATTGAACCACCCACAGCACCCAGCAAAAGACATTTCCTGATTCAACAAGGCCATCCCCAAAGATTGCTAAAGAAAAGGGAAGTCTGGGTTTTGAATCTTTTGATCCAATGGTGATGATACAAGGGCAGGAAATCGGCTCCTCGCGATGGGTACCGCTGTTTTTTTTTTTTTTTTTTTATGGTTTAACCTACCTGCAACTGCTCTGAAAGCACAACCCTCAACCCCAAACCCTTACCCTCTTCCCCGACTCCCCGAGTATTCAAGCGGAAATAGCTACAATGATACAATCCAAAAATATGGAGGACTTTACTGAGATTGTCTGGTCTTTTTGGCATTTTGATCCCATCGTAGATTTTCTAGGCGTCGTTCGGGATGAATGAGACTGTACTACCGTAGGTGTTCTGGTCTTCTTTGTTTTAATAATTGGATTGTCGTCTCTCTCCACAGAATTCCTCTAGAAATTGATGCACTGATTCAAACTCGGCCTTTGACGGAAGAACCTGCCATCAGTCTATGTCAGACAAGTCGCCAGCTTGTCTATGTCAGACAAGTCTATGGCAGACAAGTCGCCACGTTCCACCACGTTGTTCCACCACGTTGCTCAACCTGCCATCAGTCTATGTCAGACAAGTCTCCAGCTCGCCAGTTTGGTAGGAATTGGACCAGCTCAACAGTTGGTTACATCATTCAAGGCCTTACTGAGTTTACTCTCGTGGAGGACATAATGTGCCTGAATGGACTATATGCAGGACTGGCAATGCAGGGATGATAGGTGATCGTTCTCGTATTATACTGTTGCACGTTATGTTTTCCGCAAGAGTATTTCTACATGGAGTTCCGAACTGTGTTTTCTTTTTTATTTCTATATTTATTTTTTGTTCTGGGTGCACACCACTTGTCAGCGCACTGCACTGCACAGGTGCATCGGTAAATCGTTGTTTTTTTTTTTGTTTTTTGGGGTGGACTGGGAGTATGATGTGTCCAATTTGATTCCGAAATGGGAGTAGCGATTATGGCCTTGATTCCCCCTTGAATGAAAAGAACAGAATTCAGACTGCAAAACAGCTTTTAGTTTAAACTTTAAACTTTAAACAAAAGCGTTTTCAACTTTTCAGCTGATGGTCAAGTCGGTATGGTGGAGCGGGGGGTGAACAACTTTTTTTCTTTTGGGATTTTGTGTGTAATCTGTGATCTGGGTCAATCTCAGATATCGGAATTCATTGTTACCCATCTCCTGTTCATCTCTTTTTTAAGTTTTCTTTCTTTTGTTTGAAAGAAGTTAAAAGAATAGAGCCTTATGGCTCTAGCTTCTTGTCCATTCAGGGGAGCGTCAATCCAGGCTTTGTCCTGACCTACTCTCCAGCTTTGGTCTGGCATCTGAGGTCATTTTATTATAGTTAAGTTTGAGGCCATAGCAGGAAAGTTCAAATTCTCAATGTTTCTGTAAGAAACATATACACACAAGCGGTTAACGGGGACCCCCACTTTTTGGCCCTGAGTAACCATGAATGATCCTGAAATTAGGGTTTCGGGGTCAAATTTTGTGTTTTTTTTTGTTTTTTTTTAATAATAAGTTAGTAAGAAGTGCACTCTATACATTGGTGTGGAGTTTGCTTGAAATGCCCTTATGGTTTTGTTATAAACTGAGGTGAAAAATGGGGGGTCGGTTAACCGGCTCTCACACTTACTGATTAGTTGTTTGTGGATGAATGGTAGCTGAGTTGTGTACACATTTGGGATCGCCACTGGCTGCAGATTACCCTTGCCAAACCTTATGGCCATCTGTCCTGCTGCCCCGCTAGTTGCCAACTTGAATAGGAAGAATGTCGTGAAAGGGAATGAAAATGAATGTGTGGATTGTGTAGTTGTTTTCTTGAATGTGGAGACCTCCAGCATGCCAAAAAGGGTCAGCAGGAAAGTGATCACGCAAGAAAGCTTTTGTTCTTCCGTTTATCCTCACCAGTATATGGCCCCAGGCAACTGGAGAACCTGTTTTGAGCCTCTCCGAAATTTTAGGAGGCAGCACGCCGTAAATAAAATGAATCGGTGCTGGGGGGCCTCCAAAAGGGACCCTCGGCCGATATCTGGCATGTACTGGTGCTTTAAATGGCCTGAACGCGGCCCCAGCCATGCAAGATTTGTACGTGGCTCACTGCTAAAATTGTGGTGGATCGGGGTTACCAGACGGCAATGGCTAGCAGCATCAGCAGAAAAGGAAAAGAAGTGCGCCGCTCGCTGTTTGGCAAAGCTTTGGTGCGCAGTGCAGTGCAGCCAGGCCTGGGTGTACTGGTGGTGTAACTGTGCCTGTCATAGCCTCTGTAAGAATTATCTTCTCCTCGAATGCATACTGACTTGCAATTTCAAATTGCTTGAGATGCGTGGAAACATGTCTTTTGTATTTCTTTCTATGTATATGAATATTATGAAAGCACCATGCTCAACATGGTAGTAAATGAGCAACTGACATGGTTGGGTTGCAGGGAACTGATTATGCTGTGGAGATGCTGTAAGGAGTTGGATGAGGAAGGGAATGAGAGACTGACATGGCTTTGGAAAAAAAAAAAAGAAAACTGACATGGCTTGCCGGGCGGTATGATGGGGGCGCAGGAAACTGGTTATGGGCTTGCTGGCAGCGAGCGGCAGGGACGTGGTGGCTAGAACTGTGTCGGACTACCGACAAATCGCTGATGATGCAAATGATCCCTCTTTGGCACCTTGTGACAGGCATTCTACAGACAGGGAGATAGCAATCATGGTCTTGATGGCGTACTTATCGTACGTCATTGCGGAGGTACTTTTGATGTCATGCCATTTCTCTCAGCGTTATTTGTCTTTCTTTCTTTTTTTTCAAGTAAAAGAGGGTAACCCCTTATCTTTTTTTGTTGTGACTCACCATTCAGACAGATGGACCGGCTGTCATTTTGAATGTCAAGGATCTGCAGTAAAGTTGAGCAGAAGGCTTGTCTGACCTCTCCAGTGCAGCTAAGGCCATCTGCAATGTGTCCGAACTGAAGGTACTCACAGCCAGGCAGTATTATGCCATGTATGCCTTACCGACTTTACCCCTCGGGAAAGTGTATAAGGACACTCCCGATTGGACTTTTTCGGAGGATGTACCTGACCAGAACTATCACCAAAATCATTCCAGGTGGTCCTACTGAGAGGACACCTGTCAGGAATATGCCAGGATTAATTGACTCTCAGTGAATACATAGTACATACTAACACAAACTTGATTGGGAGAATCTCACAGTTGATTGGACAGCCTCATAAAGACGGAAATCGATTATTGACGACAAAAACATTCGATGAGACCGAGATGTGTTAATGTACACTTGCTCACCCAGCTTCCCCGGTCAACATACACATCACAGTAAACTGTATGATATGATTTGCTCGTGCTGCGCCCACCTCTTCTTCTTCTTCTTGGGACTACGAACAACACTGTGCGATGTCTTCCCCTGCTCACTACCGCCTTCACCTGAATACAACATATGGTCATCATTGCTGTATCTACTATCTACACTCAAAGTTGGCCCGAATACAGCTATAACAATCGTATGTTGTGTTCGGGTGAAGACGGTAGTCAGCAGCTACCTGAGCCTGTTATTTCGTTGAGCTGCGTGTCCCTACGGTTGACCAGTCGTACTGTCTAAAACGATCTTGATCTACCAGTCCAACACATGCCCTCCAAGCAGAAACTTCACTTACATGTCGTAGGTTCGAGGGCAGCAAAGCCACAGAACAACTGAATGTCAAAACTTACCACATCTTAGGCCAAGTTCTGGGTTCAACTGTCATGTGACGACGAGGCACCGTCGACCTCAGTTTGGAGTCCTCTGACAACATGCACACCATAGTATGAACTGAGAAGTTGAGAACAGAATCTCTGAACTAATTACTGTCTAACAACAAACATAGCAAACTCTGATTTAAACCATCGCTACCTTTCAGCCTGTGATGCTAAGGCTCAAAAGTAGCCTACTCCGAATGGGTCGGAGGCCGGCAGAGGCTGGGCGCTACCAGACCACAAAGGCTGGTGGCGCCAGCCAAAAGAAAACAAAAACACTGCGCTGGCACTTCGGCACCCCATTGGCGCACAGTGAAATTCAGGATTGGCAAAAAGAGGATCGGAGGTAGTGCTCGTTTGACAGAGCTCGTTTGACAGAACACACTAAACCCTGAAGTGAAATCAAAATTTCAGATTGCCATGTATAGATGTACGGAATCTACAGCTGCGGTTATCCTCTCTTCTCTTCTCGGAGGGCTCTCTCATACGCTGCAGCAATCTGTGGTGCAATTTCCATAAGAGTGACCCTGTTTATCCTCATCTTCTTCGTTCTCTGGGAGATCGAAATTTCAGATTGCGATGTATAGATGTACAGAATCTACAGCTGCGGTTATCCTCTTTCCTCTTCTCGGAGGGCTCTCTCATACGCTGCAACAATCTGTGGTGCAATTTCCATAAGAAGGACCCTGTTTATCCATTTTCTTCTTTCTCTGGGCAGTACTGAAACTTGTCCCCGTGGACTTTGCCTGCTCTTCCTGTTCTGCATGGTGCTTGCAATAAGTGGTGATCGACGATCCTCTCGACAACTGCCCTTTCATCCATGGCAAGAGGGTGCGTGCTGCATCTTTCTTTTTCTTCTTCTTCTTTTAATCACCAAAACAGAACCTTAAGGTTCTGACTCCTCTTCCACCGGCAAGTCAGGAAGAATTACAACGAGTACCCATACTTGCGGCGCATCACGTGTGGCGCATAGCGCATGCGCACGTGCATCCGGGCGCATGTGATGCGGCATGTCACTTTGGGAAAAAAATAAAAATTTCCGAAAGGACAGGGTGGGGTGGCCAGACGTGCCCCTCGCTTCTAAAAAACAAACTGAAGGAGGGAAAAAAGTTGGGGCTACGTCATACCCCAAAACTGTGTGCGCATGTGTTACATGCTGCGCCTGCACACTAGGGCCATTTTCCAGGCCCTGCGTCCCTCAGGCTGAAAGCCTGAAATTCAGGCTAAAAACCTGAAAACCAGGGCCCACAGGCCCCGTGTCTCTTCAGCCCGAAAGCCTGAAAAACAGGGGCCTACAGACCCTGTGTCGTTTCAGACTAAAAATGGCAATAGCCTTTTTAGCCTGAAACGAAGGGCCATTTTCGGTCGTTCATCAGAACGACCGGCCCTGAAACTCAGGCACCGAACCAGGGTTTCGGGAACAGGCTATTCCTAGCCTGTTCCCACGACAGCCTCAGCAGAGGCTGCAGCGCCAGCCCCTGGCACACTTCGGCATTGGCAAGAGCAGCCTCCTCAGCCTGGCTCGCCCTGCAGGCAGTCAGGAGGCAGGCCGAGGTAGTACATAGGGACTTCCCATGCACTTCACGGGTAGGCAGGAGGCAGTAGTCTTCAGGATTCAGCAGCAGCACTCTGGAGGGAGCGCCGCAGGAGTAGTAGTAGCGTTAGCCTTAGTCTTCAGCACTGGGCGCAGTAGGTAGCTGTAGTCTCCAGCGCTGGGCGCCATAGCTAGGATAGCACTAGAGAGAGAGAGAGAGAGATTGGGCGGAGGCCAGAGGTACTTACCTGCAGCGCCGTTGCTCCTGGCGGTGCTCAGTTTCCCTGCAACGCCGTTGCTCCAGCGTCGAAAAATAAAAATCCCGACTAAGGCAAACAGGGAAACTGAGCACCGCCGGGAGTGACTCGACGACACTCTCGACGCCTCCGGAACCGGTCTCTTCGCGGGTGACTGGCCTTCATTCCGAGGCGCATGCGGAAGTCGATAGTCCTCTTCTGTATTTTTTTGAGGACTATGCTGTCAGGCTCGTTCCTACGCTGGTTACTCAAGCTCAAGGACAAGACGTGTGTGCAGCATCTTCTCCATCCGGCAGCGGCGACGTATCGTCTTCAAGTGGTTCTTCACAGGATTCGGCGCGCGAGTTCAACATAGAGGTATTGGACCCGCTCACGTCCGAGGATTTCGCATGGCTTCCTCTCCCGACCACGGGCCGCTTGCCGGGACCGCAATGCGCAACACTATGTGCACATCTCCACACGTACTTATCCTTCTATGCACCACCAACTTCGCCGACGGATGAGCAAGTCACGGTGGGGGACATCCTTGGGCATGTTACCAAGGTGGCCCGCGAGTTTCGCACGCAGCGGTACGATGACAACAACGCACCGCTCATGTATGTCCGCATTCAAGTTGGGCAAGCGTCCTGCAGCGCTTTGCTGGATAGCGGCGCGTCTCGCAATTTCATGAGCCAAGCCTTTACGCAAAGGGCTGGCCTTGGCGCACAAGTTCGAAGGAAGCCAAACCCGACGGCGATCAAGTTGGCGGATGGAAAGACGCAACAACTTCTCGACCGTTATATCGAGGTCATACCGGTTTATTTCGCACCTCATGCATGAGAACCGGTGACTTTCGACATTCTCGACACGGACTTCGATATCATTCTGGGAATGCCTTGGCTTGCAAGTGCGGATCACACGGTCAACTTCCACCGGCGGACTTTTGGCGTTCTCGACGCCTTCGGCGCCGAAGTGGTGTGTACTATTCCTCTACCGCACCCTTCGATTCGGTGCCAAGTGGTGACGGCCAAATCATTCCGGGCGACTTGCGCTTACGAGCAGCCCGAGGAAATCGGCCTATGTTTCTTACGGACGTAGCCGACTCTTCACCCACATACTTGTCTTCGGACCCCCGGGTGGTGTGGTTGCTGGACGAGTTCGCCGTCATCTTCGAGTCACCTATCGGTGTGGTGCCGAATCGGCCGATCGCTCACGAGATCATACTTGAGGCCGGTGTCGTGCCGCCGAAAGGTTGCATCTATCGGATGAGCGAGGAGGAGCTTGAGGTCCTTCGCGCACAACTCTACGACTTGTTGGCCAAGGGCTGGATCCGCCCTAGTAGCTCCCCATATGGAGCACCAATTCTCTTCGTCCAGAAGAAGAACAAGGATCTACGATTGTGTATCGACTACCACAAGCTCAACACGCAAACCGTCAAGAATGCGGGGCCTCTTCCTCGCATCGACGGTCTTCTTGAGCGATTGGGTGGCGTCAAGTATTTTTCTAAGTTGGATTTGAAATCGGGATATCATCAAATTTCGATCCGGCCGAATGATCGCTACAAATCCGCGTTCAAAACGCGGTACAGGCATTTTGAGTGGGTGGTCATGCCTTCTGGCCTCACCAACGCCCCGGCGACCTTTCAAGCAGCAATGACCAATGAGTTTCGTGCAATGTTGGACCGGTTCGTTCTGGTCTACTTAGACGATATTCTCGTCTATAGCCGGACACTGGAGGATCATCTTGGGCATCTTCGACGAGTGTTGGAGACGCTCCGCCGCGCCAAGTACAAGGCCAACCGCGACAAGTGTGAATTTGTCCGGCAAGAGCTGGATCACTTGGGCCATTGTGTCACGCCGGAGGGCATCAGTCCGCTATCGGACAAGATTCAAGCCATCCAAGAGTGGACGGAGCCTCGGAACATCACGGATGTTCGTTCGTTCCTTGGCCTCGCCGGCTACTACCAGTATTTTATCAAAGGCTACTCGAAGATCGTGGCCCACTTGACCAAGCTTCAATGCGAGGATCGGCCGTTTGACTTCGGAGAGGAGGCGCGGGAATCATTTTTGGCTCTCAAAGTCGCGCTATTGTCTGCGGAGGTCTTGCGGATATACGACCCGCTTTTGCCTACGCGCGTCACTACGGATGCGTCAGGCTGTGGCATTGGTGCAGTCCTTGAGCAACATGATGGTGTGGACTGGCACCCGGTCGAGTATTTCAGCAAGAAAGTGCCCGTCGTGCATTCGGTTGACGATGCACGCAAGAAGGAGCTCCTCGCCTTCGTCCACATGCTCAAGTGGTGGCGGCACTTCCTCCTTGGTCGAAGCCAATTTCGATGGGTAACGGACAACAATCCGTTGGTCTTCTATAAGATCCAAGACACCGTCAACAACACCATCGCTCGATGGATGACTTTCATCGACCAGTTCGACTTCTTTCCCGATCACATTCCCGGGAAGTCGAACCGTTTTGCGGATGCTCTTTCACGGCGTCTGGATCATTGTGCCGCGGTCTACTCAACCTTCGATATCGACGATGACTTGCGGAACAGCTTCATCCGCGGCTACCAAGCCGACCTCGAGTTCCGGTACAAGTGCGCGGATTGCTCCTCTCCTAATCCGGCGCCTTCTCACTACCGGATCCAAGAGGGGTACTTGCTTGTCCACACACGGGTGAAGGACCTTCTTTGCGTACCGAGTGCTCCTCACTTGCGTACACGGCTTCTTGGTGAGTTCCACGATGCTCCCGCCACCGAACACTTTGGAGTCAATCGCACGATTGGCCGACTTCGCGAGCGATTTTGGTGGCCCGGCCTTCTCGGCGACGTCACCCGCTATTGCGAGTCATGCGAGGTTTGCCAACGCTGCAAATCCCGCAACCACCGTACGTATGGCGAGTTACGACCATTACCGGTCCCTTTGAGGCGAAGGGAAGCGATTGCCATGGACATTACCGGCCCGTTCCCCAAGCACAAGACCGGCGTGGATGGGATTCTCACGGTGGTCGACCGACTCACCAAGTTTGCCATGTTTTTGCCTTGCCGCTATCATGCCAAGGCACCGGAGTTGGCCGAGGTTCTTTACGCCGGTTGGATTCG
>BFEA01000131.1:1814908-1825911 GCA_003427395.1 Chara braunii
TCTCTCTCTCTCTCTCTCTCTCTCTCTCTCTCTCTCTCTCTCTCTCTCTCTCTCTCTCTCTCTCTCTCTCCGTGTGTGTGTGTGTGTGTGTGTGTATACACACACATACCCCTTAAAAACGAATCGAGCGCATCACTAATTTGTGCATGGTGCCCGCGGACCGCACGGCGCACCTCAAGTATCGTACTCACACGCGCTCCTCCCCCTCATCGTGTGAAGGCCCGAAGGACGACATTGATTACTTCCCTGAGGAAGGATGTACCACCCCTCACCCCTGGCTAAGCTAGCCTGTTGGATCTAATTTAGGCATAGTCTGGTCTCTTCTGCCCCTGCTTGCTAACTGTATCCTGCTTGCGTTGGTCTGGCTAGCTTGTTCCTCTCAGCTGCTTGGCTGTCGGCATTGCGTTAAGTGCTAGAACTGCTAGCTGGGCCATTCCTGTCCTTCCTGCTAAAGCCCTTAACCCTAGTATGAAGCTTATCTTGACTTTCCTGGCTCTTCCTGAAGCGTCCGTTTGCCCTCGGAACAGCATGAATTGGACTCTCCTTGGGGGATTTGTTCTGAGTGGGGAACTGTGATTTCTCTCTGCCCTCGGAACATCCTGGCCCTAGTATTTTAGGCCTGGTCTCTTTCTATACACTGACCTACTTTTCTATTTAAGATTCCTTGTCTAGTACTCTGACTGGGGAACTGTGATTTCTCTCTGCTAATTCATTAGGTTCACTATAGGACTCCTCCTAAGTCTATAAGATCTCTAGTAGGTTCCATTCCTATGGACACACCAGTAAGGTGGGACCTACTTCTGGGTGAGGTTTGAGCTGGGGATAATGTGCTGTGTCTCCATTGACTGAAGTGGATTCGACCGTGATATATTGAAGTTTTCCCTTCTCCTAGAAGTTCTTTTGTAAAGGCCTCTGTAATTGTATCCTTGTTTTCTATATTTTCTGTTATTTTCCTGCAGGTCTTCTCACAACCATACGGAACGACATCATCGCTCCGGATATACACTAGCCAGGAGTAGTACATATCGAGTCCGATGCCCGCAATGTGGCGATGATTTCTTCAGTGCTGCAGGCCTGCGTGTGCAACAGGCACGAGGTGCAGCTACCTGTGCAGCATTTGCAAGACCGCCGCAGCCACCTTGAGCACCAGTGCAGCTGATCAACCTCCGCTTCCTGCATCCGACCTGTCTATTCCGCATCCACCTGACCCTGCATGCTTCCCCGCCTCAAATGATAATGATCCACCTTCTGATCACCTGATGGAGCCCCCGACTCGAGATGATCTCTCTCCGGAGCGCGTAATAGATCCAATGGAGGTAATAAAGCTGGAGGAACCTGACAGAAATGGTCAAGACCGCAATGAATCTCCGCCTGCCGTGCAATCTGCAGAATTGGATGAACCTCCCCCTGCCGCACAACCTGCAGAATCAGATGATGTCATAGTGCTACAGCGAGGCCATTGTGGGTACTATGCCATTAATGTATGCCTCCTTCCCTACAATTGCAACCCTTATACTCTTTCTGATTTTTCAGACGTTGTCCACTGGATAGAAGAAGAGAACCGTGCCGTCTGCGCAGACGACAACAGTATTTCACCTGGCGTGGACGTAGCAGTCATGTCTATGGCATTTATGTGTAGGTGACTACAACTCCAGCCTGCTCCCCAAATTCACGTGCCAGGCATGGACCCTAATATTCGGGCATACATCTTACATCGTCCAGGTCATTTCAGTGCTCTCACCTTCGCGGATAACTCACGGACCTTATGGGACAATGACGGTAGGGTGCACGCAGCGGGAAATATCAACTCTTTCTATCACCAAGCAGTAGAACATCACTCGGTCTGGCTCGTCCATCAGGAACAGGATGTCGATGAGCATTCACAAGCACGACTGCCTCCAGAGAGCAATCCAGCTGAACCTCCTTCCCCTGTGCATGGTCAGGCAGCATCCCCTCCCTGTGTTGATCGGACGGATTCTACCACGAACAGTGAAGGGGCCTCTCCAGGGGATGGAAACTGTGCCCTCCTCCCATTGTGTCGTTGCACAGGTACAGTCAGGTTAGCGTGTGCACGACATAGCCTCTGCTCCGAACATTATGAAGGTATGGTCGCTGCCAGCCTCTGCCACAAAAACTGTGATCTTTTGTCTTGTGCTCATTTCCCCCGCCTTAATTACTTGCCCAGCATGCCGTTGTGGCCTTGATCTGCCCCATTTTAATAGTTGTGCACGTCGGCCTTCTTTGCTGATGACAGGTCAGCAACATGCCATGCGTCGTCAATGTTTCCAGGAAGCTGTCATAGAAAGTATGTGTCTCTACTGCATCGACTATCGCCGGTGCCATCGTCCGCCACATCCTCTCCTAGCATGTCCCACATGCGGTGTTGGTCATACACCTATTGCAACTGCAGTCGGAATTCCTTCTTCCTTGCCTGATGAACAACAGGCACAGAAGCCTGAGGATGAAAATAGATTAAACAAGGTATTCACGAAAACTGGACTTGAAATATTGTCCAGTTTGCAAATATGCAGTTAGCTAGGCTACCAGCCGGGCCGCCTGGGTCCCGGGTGGCAGTCCGTGCAAGGACCAGGGGAGGTCCCAGCAAAAAAAAATAAACAATAAAAAATCCAAAAAATCCACAAAAAAACTATGTGATGCAGATAAATAAACTGAACAACTTTTGCCTCAGGGTCATATCCAAATTCTTCACCACATTCAAAATAAAAAATAAAAGTAAAAAATAATGTTTTTATTTTTATATTTTTAATGTTTTTGGCCCGGCCGGGCAAGTGACCCCGGGCCACTCTGGTAGCCTAGGCAGTTAGTTAAAAAAAAAAAAAAAAAAAAAAAAAACCCTTTCCCGGCTAATATAGCTGAAATAGTCTGTATGACTCTGTCAGTCTTTTCAACTTACATAATTTAAATTAGTAATTATTTTGGAATTATGAAAGCCATGAGGTTTTTGGGAAAATTATTTTTTTATTTGACGGAGTACCCGAGGCTCATTTTTGTCCCACGGTATAGGTCTGGTCCCGGTAAACTAAACAGTAAGGGGGCCCCACTAAGGTCCTCTCCTCTTATCTATTGTCCTCTCACTATCCCGTCTTCCTTGGGTGGTAAAATCCTGTTCGAAAGGGAAAGGCGGGAAGCAGGGCATCGATTGCGCCTATTTGTTGAAGGGTGGGGGAAGAGGAAGTGGGGGCATATCAGGCAGGTCCAGGCGGTGAATCGTAGGCGAAGCTAACCGAGTGTCAGGGTGGGGAGCAGTGGTACGATTGACCGGGAGGTGGAGCCAGATTGGGAGAGTGGAGAGAACGAGGGAGGAGATGCGAGGACGGGTTCTTGGCTGCGTTTTCGCCTACTGCAAAAATAAAACTGATATAATATTATAAATCTTGTTCGAAAGGGAAAGGCGGGAAGCAGGGTATAGATTGCACCTATTTTGCAAGGAAGATGAGCAATAGCGAACTTCAGCAATCAAACAGCATCATACACATAAGACCAGATAGTCGTGACCTCGAACCAAAAGCAGAATTGCATCACGAGTTTCACCAAATAAGAGTACACCAAAAGCTCATAATTGACAATGCTGGAATAGTCTCATCATCATCATTAACGAAGAACCACTGTTGATATCCTATCTGGCGCTCGGCGCCCAGACTACAGATGGCAGATCCTATCTAGCGTAGACTACAATCTCGAAGATGACGACAACAGCTCTCCCAAAGTACGAGTAGATAGCGGCCAATGCCACACGCTTTCAGCACCAGGTATGTCTCTCGCATCACTCACAACCTCCTTCCCCAACACACAGATGCCACATGCACCCAAGGACCACCCTGCGCCACACCCAGCTCACAGCAGCGCAGCTCGGCTATGGCTGCCTGCTCCTTCCAGCTCGCCCGTGAGCGCGTGAGCGCTGGCCAGCTTCAACGCAGCAGCGCTTGCGCAGCATGCAGCCAGCACCCAAATGCCACATGCGGAGGCAGGCCCTTTACTATATGGAAGTGGCCTGCCTGCATTCTGTAACTTCTGTCCCAGGCTGCGCTGGGCCTTTCCGAAGAAGCTTGCGGTAGGCCCCGGTAGGCTGAGGCCCAGTCCGAAACAAATCAGGCCCAGGGCCTGATGTGGTTGCTTGCGCCCAACTGCCCTCGGCCTGTGTTTGGCCCACATCCCGTATCCAGCCCAGGGCCTGCCTTCGATACATGCAAACAGGCGGCCCAGGGCCTGGGTTTGCGCAACTGCCTGAATTTCCTCAGTTGCATGGTGGCCGAAATAGGGGCCCTCAGGTCCTTGTCGAGCCTGCCTTCACTTAAGGCGTCCGACGTGCTGCTTGACAGGGCGTGGAAGGGGCTCATCGAGGCTGTGGCCTCACAATTTGTTGAAGGGTGGGGGAAGAGGAAGTGGGGGAATATCAGGCAGGTCCAGGCGGTGAATTGTACGCGAAGCTAACCGAGTGTCAGGGTGGGAAGCGGTGGTGCGATTGACCGGGAGGTGGAGCCAGATTGGGAGAGTGGAGAGAATGAGGGAGGAGATGCGAGGACGGGTTCTTGGCTGCGTTTTCGCCTACTGCAAAAATAAAACTGATAATATTATCGGTTTTATTTTTGCAGTATGCGTAAACGACGCATTTTCATTGTCCTCCCGCTTTCACCACGTCCACCCCGTGTTCCCCCTTGGCCAGGCATCCTGATCAAACCTCTCCGCATTTCCTGCCTTGCAACTTCCATGCGCTTTCTGGTGACTTCTAGGAGGCGGAGCCAGATGGGGAGAGTGGTGGGAACGAGGGATGAGACACAAGGACGGGTTCTTGGCTGCGTTTTCGGCTACTGCAAAAATAGCACCGATAATATTATTGTTTTTTTTTTGCAGTATGCGTAAACGGCCCATTTTCATTGTCCTCCCTGTTTACCCCGCCTTGCCCTTCGCCACACATCCTAATCAGACCTGTCCGCCTTTCCCGCCTTGCAGCTTCCATGCACTATCTGGTGGCTTCCTCGTTGATGGGGAGGGGGAGCCAGATAAGGAGATCGGTGGAAACGAGGGATTGCACACAAGGACGGGTTCGTGGCTGCATTTTCGCCTACTGCAAAAATAAAACCAAGAATATTATCGGTTTTATTTATGTAGTAGCAGCAGTATGCATAAACGACCCATTTTCATTGTCCTCCCACGTACCAAACTGTAACCATTTTATTTTTTATTTTAGATTTGGTAAAGAATTTCGATGATACCCTGAGGCAAAAGTTGTCAGTTTATTTTTCTGCATAACATACTTTTAAGTTTTTTTCAGATTTTTTGGATTTTTGAATTTTGGGCGGGAAAGAGGTGGGGGCAGGGGAACTGTAGGCGGAAAGGCGGTTATTTTCGCATATAGCGAAAATACGACCGATCATATTACCAGTCTTATTTTCAGAATGGCCCGGGACCACTTGCCCGCTAGGGCCCAAAAAAAAAGGAAAGAAATAATAAAGTATGTTTTTTATTTTTATTTTTTAGTTCAAATTTGGTAAAGAATTCTGATGTGACCCTGAAGCAAAAGTTATTTAGTTTATTTTTCTGCACCACATAGTTGAACATCAGTTTTTTCAGAGTTTTTTTTTTTTTTTTTTTTTTTTGTCTCGGCCCTTCTTTTGTCGTTGCACGGCCAGGCCACCCGGGCAAACAAGGTGACCGGGGCAGTCCGGTAGGTAGCCTAAAATTAAATTATATTTTTGCATTTTGCGAGAATGATGGAAAAGAAAGCTGTCCTCCCTCCTATCGCCCCATCCCCGCCACACTCTTCCCACCGGCTCCGCTTCCCCCTTCGCCCCCGCCTTTTCCCTCACCGTGAAGGCCCGCCTTCGGTCCCCCCCTTCCGCCTCCGCCCTCCTCAATCAAGGAGCCCTTTCAAGTTGCCAATCTACGAGCGGGGAAGACATGCGTATGCACCCCACCCACAGTATCGGCAGATGTCATTTCAAGAAGTCCTTTCAAGCCTGGCAGGGGTGAGTATGGAATAATGCACAGAAGGCTTCTCTATGCACACCACCTACAGTGCCGGACTTCAGCTGCTTTCCTAATGACAAATGACATTTGTGCCCAACATTTTATAAAATTATTAAAATAAACATTTTATTTGCTGTGTCTGACAATGTTGAAAGAATGTTATTACGGTTCACCGTTTGAGTTATTTTATATTGTTCGTCTAACTATTATAGTATTTTTCTGATTTCTTTTGGTCTCCCGAAAAAAAGCATTTTTAAAATTTTGCATGCAAAAAGCACTGAAAAGTTGTGAAAACCAGTTTTCATAAGAGTCCACTTTTCACGAATTCCTTGTTATTACCATGTGAACCACCTGATAGGTCTGTTGCAGACCAAATACTGCAGCAGCTAAACACCCTTGCTTTGGATCAATCTCCCCCGGCGTCGTCCACCCATGGAGAAGGAATAAATACTGAGGAAAGCCAAGAAACTTGTTTGATGCCGCTTTGTGATGACCCACAGGAGATTCAGCTAGCATGTGGTTCGCATGCCTTATGCCATGAGGATTATGAAGGAATAGCCTGGGCGAGCTTTTGTCTTGATACCTATGATAACAATGTACACTGCACTCATGTGCTGCACCTTGACATGTCATGTCCAATTTGTAGACGGGTGGGAACGGCAATGCCTGTACAATTGCTGTCGATGTGCCTCTGTGTTCCTAGCATGTAGGAGCCACGTAGCCTGTGACATCTGTCTACGCTGTGCCATTCGTTGCGGTAACTGCGGCTGCGAGAATTGGATGCAGTGCTTCCACAGGCCACACCCAAACCGGTCCTGCTCAGTCTGTAGAGGTGGCCACTTACCATAGGCAACTACTGCTCCTCAAATCTTATGCAACCCACTCACTGACTGGCCTCATGTGCCAATCTAGAGTAGTCTGCCCCAGCGGTCACTATTTAGAACCCTGTCAGAACTCCACCTCGCATTTCCTTCCTCCTCTCGTGTATTGCTAGTAATACGTACGAATGAGCATCATTAAGAGAACAGACAAAATATAAGTTGATAATCTGAGGAGAAATGAACAGGTATATATGTCCGCCTTTGCTCTGCCTCCTTTCATAGTGTGCAAGTGGGCCGTTATGGCACACGGGGATGTCGGCAGCTCACGCTCAACCACAATCAACATGGCGGGCCTTGTACATGAGAGGTACGGTAAAGGGGGAGCTGCAAGGGGTACCTCAAAGAAAGCAAACATGAACACAATTAAGAAAGGGGTTTACATGACTCTATTATACTTCATGTTGCTTTCTATAGAGGTGAAACCATTTCATTGTTGGATTGTCTGTCTGTAACAGGATTGAATATGCTTGGATTTTGGATCTGCTCATCTGGGTGGAATAGGGGCTGTTGTGGTGAAAATACGAAAAACACACTCATGTATGGCACTCTGACGTGTCATGTCCACTCTGGACGGGCTGAAATGACAACGTGTAAACAATTGCAGTCGGCGTGCCTCTGTGTTCCTAGCATGTAGGAGCCATGTAGTATGTGACATCTGTCTACACCATGCCATTCAATGCAGCAGCTGCAACAAGAATTGGATGTGGTGCTTCCACGAGCCACACCCGAACTGGTGCTGTCCGGTCTGTCGGGGTGGCCACTTATCATAGGCAATGGCACTCCTCAATGCAAAATCTCCTGCAACCCAACACTGACTGGCCTCTTGTGCTCCAGCGGTGAGTATTGAGAACCCTGTAAAGCTCGTCTTTCCTCTGTTCCATTCTTTGCCCCTCCGCTTCCCTCCTCTACCCCTTCTCCCCCCCCTCTCCTCTCTTTCATATAGAACTCCACCCTTTTCCTTCCTCCCTCCTCTTGTGTACTGCTAGTAAATGCATATGAATGAGCATCATTAAGAGAACAGACAAAGTATAAGCTGAAGATCTGCAGAAAAATGAACAGGAATACACCTCGCCCTTTACTCTGCCTCCTTTCATAACGTGCAAGTGGGCCATTAAGGCACACAGGGATGTGGGCAGCTGGCACTAAACCACAATCAATGTGGCCAGCCTTGTACATAAGAGGCACAGTAAAAATGGAGCTGCAAGAAAATAGCAGGGGTAAAAGAAAGGGATGCAACTTCGTGTAAGGGATTTGCTAGCTCTCTGTCCTGGCAGATTTGAGCGGTTAGGATCGGGCTCGTACTAGTGAGCTACTCTTTCTGTGTAGAAGCATTGGCTGTCTTGTCGACAAGTAATGTCTGTGGGTGGCCATGAGTTTTCTGGGTTGGGAGTTTGGGGTTTTGGCCACAGTATCTTAGCGAGGAGGCTCAGAGAGTGTTTGCTGTGGGTGTCATTCCCGCGGGCTGCTCTGTCAGAGCACATGGAGGAATGGGGTTGCTTCGAGGGTGTTTTAAGCAGTAGCGCTCCTGGTGTCGCGTAGAGATCTTGTGGAATAGGACCGGGGGCCCCTCCCCCAACTGGAACCGGACCAGTCCTACCGGCTGGTCGACAGGGTCGGTAACCCCCGGTTGACCGCAGCGGATCATTTTTATTTTTATTTTTTAATTGTTTTAAAATCCCAGGGTGTTGTAGAGGCCAAGGACTAGACCCACGGTGATTACTGGCAGCGACAGCCAGTGGTTGTCCTGACAGGATAGGCCACCTTCCCTACCCTTCGCCACGTTAAAACTCCCACGGCACCCCCTATCCGTACTATCCTACCTCAGTGTGACCATCACTCAGGACCATCACCCTACCAGTATTGAGCGCAACTTGGACCAGACAGCAGTGACAAACACCAAGGGGCCGTAGCGCATCCAATCTGGGGGATCTTACCGGTTTTTTTTGGGGCCAGGAGGCATCCACGCAGGCTGTGGAGATCTCCTGGCCCAAAACAAAATCAGACCAGGTCGGGTAGGCCGGCCAAAAAGGCTTGAAAAGGGCGGCCTATCTGGAGCACTGATCTTGAGAGGTCAGCAGCCCAGATAGGCCGCCCTTTTCAAAGTTTTTGGGTGGGAAGTACCGTCCCTACCCTGCCACTAACACCCGCACCCCCCTTTTCAAAGTTCTTGGGCGGAAGGTTAACGTTTGCAGAAAGCCAGGTACATTGTTGTCAATGTCTGCTGAAGCCCGTGCTTGCTGAAAGCCAGGTACGTTGTTGTCAATGTCTGCAGAAGCCCGTGTTCAAAGTTTTCTTTGCGGATTCGGGGAGATCTCGGCGAGCGCAGTCCAACCATGTTTTCAAAAAAAAAAAATAAAAAAAATTGACCCACTTTTGGGCCCAACCTGAATTCCAGTTGGACCTCTGGGGGTCCAACTGGCCCGGTCCAACCAGCTGGTAGCAGGCACAGCCCTGGTATACATGTATATTTGCAAGTGTGCCGCTTCGGTGGAAGACGGGTGTGTGGGCACTTGGCACTGAAGCACACAAACCTGGCCAACCTTGCATTTTCTATTATATTGTCTATGTATATTTTTTCGTTGTGGATGGTTTGTTATGATTTGTGGAGGGAATGAGAGAGAGACGTTGGGGTGCTTTTTTAACAACACACACACACACACACACACACACACACACACACACACACACACACACACAGTAGACAGGTGTGTGGGCCCTTGGCGCTGAACCACACAAACATGGCCAACCTTACATTTTCTATTATATTGCCTATCTATCATACTTGCAAGCGGACACCGTCCGGGCGGTTCCGCACGTGCGGCAGACCGCCGGACCGGACCCGTGCGGCGCACGAATGTGCGCCCGACGACCAATTACGCCCCCCCCCACCACCACCACCAAAAAAAAAGCGGCCCCGTCCGGTCCGGGCCGGGGGGAGGGTGCCGCACGCGGCAAAGCGGACCGGTCCGGACGCTCATCCGGTCCGTCTTTCGTTATGGATGGCTTGTGATGATTTGTGAAGGGAATGAGAGAGAGAATCTGGGGTCTTTTAGAACAACACACATTCCGGTCTTGCTAGCTCTCTGTCTTGGCGGCTTTGAGCGGCTAGGATCGGCCTTGTACTAGCGAGCTATTCTCTCTTTTTGTGGTTGGATATGTCTTATTGGTTTTGTTGATTATACACAGCCTAATTCTTTGTTCGGCTTTAGAGCATGGGCTGTTTGGATGTTTACGGGTGGCCAAGAGTTCTCTTTGGGGGGAAAGTATGTTTTGTGGGCCGGCGTGGAAGGCTATCCCATTTTTCGGACCCTTAGCAGGGGGGGTCGGTGCGTTCTTGTTGGAGGAGTCTTCTGTCTTAGGTAAGTTGTCTCTTATCTTCTTCCTCCTCTTTGGCAGTGACACGTGTGTAGTTTGAGATGAATGTCGGGATTGTTTTTCGTAAGTGAGTTTTTGGCTTTGTGGGCCGCTGCAGAAGGCTCTCCAAGTTTTTTCGGACCTTTGAGGGGGTTGGGTCGGTGCCTTCTTGCTGGAGTAGTCTTCTGTCTTAAGTAGTTGCCTTCTTCCCCCCATACCCTTATGGTTGAAATATATATGTATACATATGTATATGTGCAAGTGTGCCGCTTTGGCAGCAGACGGGTGTGTGGGCACTTGGCGCTGAACCACACAAACGTGGCCAACCTTGCACTTTCTTTATTAAAAAAAGAAAAGAAAAAACTAACCTATATTAGTATATTCTTCTTGCGATAATCTCCCACTACCTACCTACCTACACGCAGCTTAGCAATCCGCTACAGGGTTTTCATGCCCAAGGCAGGAAATCTCTTCTAAGTTAAGAAGCCACATCTGCTCTGTGTGGGGAGCAGCACCCAAGCTTCTAACACCAGGCATGAGCTGGAAGGCGCAAATGGTCGCTTCCCAGCCAGCCAGGAGGAGCCAACCTTGTGATGGCTTGTGATGATTTGTGAAGGGAATGAGACAGAGAATCTGGGCTCTTTTAAATCAACACACACACACACACACACAAACACAAACGGTGTGTATAGAGAATCTATGGAACACACTCTTTCACTCTCTCTCTCTCTCTCTCTCTCTCTCTCTCTCTCTCTCTCTCTCTCTCTCTCTCTCTCTCTC
>BFEA01000131.1:1854833-1880476 GCA_003427395.1 Chara braunii
TTCTAGTTTGCCTAGCTCATCTGCCCTTGACTCTATCCTGGATGTTCTAAGTCTAGCTCTCTCTCTCCTTTCTTATACTTCCCGTAACTGGCCTTGTTACTCTGCCTGGATAGCATTCACTTGCTGGATCTCGTAATCCTCGTCTGACATGGGTTGCTGCTGTCTGACCTGCAAGCCAGCAGACTGACTAGTGTAAGACCCGATGTACCCAAACTGGTACCTGACCAAGTGGCCTGAGAAGAGGTTTGTAACATAGCAGAGATGGTAGCCATGGCTGCCTCTGCTCTAGCTTCTGTTGCTGTAGCTGCTGCTAGTGCCCTCTCAGTGTTGGCTGCTGCTGCGCTAGTCCTCTTCAATGTGGCGCTCTCCCTAGCTTCTCTCTGCAGTCTCCTTTCCTCTCCCGACTGTAACACCAAGAAAGTGATCGGCCGACTGAGTGCGCATCTACGGGTCAGTCTCCTATCTCCCTGGTCTAGTTCTTCCACCTCACTGTCTTCTCCACTCATGAGCTGTGTGGCATGCAGTCTGCACTGTCCTCGCTGGGACCTACCTCAGCATGGCATCCAACCGATTAAAAAATAAAAATAAAAGTTCGGTCCAGCTGTGTCAGAAAGTAGTCAAGCGGTAACAGCAGATCATCTCAGATTCCTACAAACAACTCTATTCCTACTTTTGACTAGTCTGGAACAGATTGCGATGCAGCCAAAATATTAACTCTATCTGCAGTTGTTTGTTTTGTTAGCAAAGTTCGTCACAACTAAGTTGAACTAACTAATCAAAAATAAAAATAAAATCATTTGCGGGTGCGCATGCAGAATGGAATTTTATAAGAATTAACAATCGAACTGTTTACTGGTATCTTCCCTCCCCTTGTATCCCTCTTGAGCAGTCACTTAGTGTCAACTTCCTGAAACTCTGGTTCAGCGGTGTGTCTAAGTGTGCAATCGGCCCACCCCTGTGCCCCAAGTCAATGCAGAACGGGCCAGCCCCGACCGTACTATTTTTATACTCGCGTACAACACGAGTCTTGTATCCCCGCCGGAGTCTCTTTGTAGACGGTCCGGTACTTGCCTCTCCCTCATAGGGTTGGCCTTCCCGACATGACCTCTATGGCGCAGCAAGCAGATCAAAGGACAAGCGGCAAAGCATGTGTGTACTAGTCTCAATGGGTTGGCATGGTGACCATGACCCAGAGTGCTTCGTCCAGGGCCCTTCAGAGGCAACGCCCGTCTCCCACCAGCTTGCTCCCCAAGAAGAATGTGGACTCTCAAGGTTGAGCACTCGCGACTCCTCACAATGAGAGGACTCTCAAGACAACTCACTTCCTCACGGTAAGAAGGAACGAAGAGGGTAGATAACGTAAGGAGCAACGTACCTCATAATGCTGCCCACAACCACAAATTTCTCACCAGTAACCTGACATGCATTTATGATGACCGGTCAATGCCTCAACACAACCCAAAATGCAATGTCGTTCCACCTCGGCTTAAATGCCACGTCAGCAAGCTCTCATCATCCAGTGTGCACCCCATATGATACCACATAGCCTTCCTGGCGCGCCCACACTACACTGGGCCGCCACTCTACCGACACATAGGCGTTATCAGTGCCCCGCCATATTCAGCGAAGCACCAAAGAGCTATTGCGAAGGAGCCAGCAGAGCGGCTCGAACCAGCTCCGATACCAAATTGCAAGGAAAATGAGCGATAGCGAAGTGACAGAATTCCATAATCCAAAATCACATTGAAAGCCAGAAAGTCCAGCGCTGTCCAGAACACAGGAATGCATTGATATGCCACCAATGGAGAACCAAAGCATCGAATCCGAATGTCAACGAGGGCATACTCTCGTCACCACCGACTCAGCGCCATAGCCAGCCCCACGTAGTCTGGGCTGGGCTTGGACAGCCAGTGCAGGTGGTGGTGGTCTTTGTGCATGAGGGAGAAGACGTGGGTGATGAAGACTAGAGAGAGAGAGAGAGAGAGAGAGAGAGAGAGAGAGAGAGAGAGAGAGAGAGAGAGAGAGAGAGATGAGGATGATGATGTGAGGGCACGAACCTGGTTTTGGTGATGGTCTACAGAGTCAACATCTTCATGTACTTCCGTTGTTGCTGTTGTCGTCAATAGGTTGCATTGTCAATTCGTTGGCTGGTAGTAGTTGTGTGATTGTAGTCTGGGCGATGACCGCGCTGCCGCATCTGCACACAAGTGCCCAACCCCTGACACGGAGCCGACCCCTTCGTATATGGAAAGTGGCGGGCGCTTTCCACTTGCCTCCCCCGTGAGGCCGAGTTTCCAGTAGCTTCAGACTCGGCTAAAGTGTCTGCTCCCAGGCCCGATCAGACAGTGGTCTGGGACCGAATTGGTTAGGCATGCCCAAACACCCAGGCACAACCGTGCGGAGCTCCCTGCTTCGACCACATTTCTGGAAGTGCCTGGACGGCCCACAAATATTTTGGATTCTCACAGCAAGGCGGATGCAACCAACTGGCGCTCGGCAACTGTGTGGCGCCCAACAAGATTTGCAAAAATTGGCAAACTCAGGGCATATTGAGATTCAGGGGGCCCACCTTCACTTAGGGCGGATACGCGCCTGCTGCAGGATCTTAAGCCGAGGGGTAAACCCTCGCAACAACGTGCTATAGTGGCTGGAGTGCAGGAAGTATTGCATATTTCTTTCTCCCATTTGCAGGCTAGCTACCTTTTTTTTCTTTTTCTTTCACAATAAAACAGGTCCTTATGGCCTTGGCTCCATTTCCATTATGGGGAGCATCAGTCCGGTTCCTATTCCACCGGCAAGTCATAATAAAAGATTACATCATAAAACGCACTCACGGTTCCTTCCTTCCGGCCGAAGGAACCCAGACCAACATTGATTACTCCAGCATCGTGGAGGATTGACTGTCAACTTGCCTTACGTCCTCCTTTCCTCTCAGGTCCGCTGCATGAACCTGTCAGATAAATGATAAAGAGCAAGAGAGGTAAAAGAAGCAACGAAAGATGCAATCTCGGAATTCGCCCTTCAACATTATGTGACCTGTGATGGATCTTGTCCTTCTGCTGGCTGGGATCTCGTCCTTCTCCACCCTGCTTCTGAGTTGTGCCAGTCTTTCCACCGTATGCTAAAGTCATTTATCTCTGCCACTTTGCCCATTGCAAGCCACACCTTAGTGAAATTTGCCTTCATTCTTCTCTGTTGCTCTTCGTCATTTGGCAGGGATTGTCTCATCTTATGCCACTTGCAAAGAATCTCCGCCTGAATCAAGGTCCTTGTCTCCGCCCATACCTCTTCCCTTGGAGTTGAGAGTCCCTCAATAGTTTTGCAGCACCTTTCCTTCCAGATGGACCACAACGTTGTCTCTCTGAACACTCCAAAACACATTTGTTTTGTCTTATGGAAATGAGCTGGGATGTTCAGGGAGGGGAGTCGAGAAGACAGAATCCCAGAGATCCGAGGCCCTTGCCCAATATTATGTCGCCTCTCTACAGCGTATCAGGCAATGTAGCATATCTTCTGGTTCATTTTCTGAACATACCACACATAAATCTGAACTGTTAGGGTCATTCTTACTTCGTGTGATATGCAGCCACTGGTTAACCGGTAGAGCTACATATGAGATGAGCCATTGGAGGCTTCTGATTTTGACCGGACGGATTGACTTGAATTTTTTCCATGGTATTTGTGGGATCTGACTAGCGTCTTGGCCTATTAACTTCTGCCATCTGTTCTTGATTGTTGAGTCAGGATCCTTTGTTTTGAGGAGTAAGTTGTATCCTAGTTTGACTGTGTATTCGTGAATGGGGACATTCATTTTGAGGCTTATGCTTCTGTGTGATGTCCAAGTCCACTCTGCTAGATCAAATTCCAAGTCTTGAATCGTCGTTTCTATTATGAAGATTATTTTTGCCCATGATCCCAACATTCTTACTTTCCTGAGTACAAAAGGGTTTGGGACTGTTCTTTCCACCTCTTTATTCAGGATAGATGGAAGGCCTTGCGTAGAGGGGGTAATTTGGAAAGAAGGAAGCACCACCAGGTATCCGGTCCTTGCTGTTTATGGGAGAATTGATAGACCCTAGAGGGGGTTAAATCTTGCACCCTCACTCCCCATTCACCCGATTTCCAGGTTGAGACTTCACTCAACAACTCCTTCCAGACTTTTGGGATGCAGTTGATCATGGATTGTAGATTATCGTCTCGTCGGTGACATCCTTTGAGCTGGGAGGCAAGTTTCTGTTCTTTCACCCAGTACTTTTTCTCCTTGTTCCACAGATGGCTCACTTTCCAAACACCATGTTTGATCCAAGATAGCCATCTCCTACCTCTACGCTTAAGGGATAGTCGGTGATCACTTTCGTCTCTCACCCACGGATTACCAAACAGAGGTTGCCTAAGTACCTCGTCTTTGGACTTGGGTCTACCCACCTTCTTCGGCATAACTTCCGCCCATATCCGTAGTAAAGCAATCCAATATGGTGTAGGTGGCATAGCTTCGTTTGGTCCGCTTCCTCCTTGTTGATTTATGCGCCCTGGTCTTGGACTCCATTCCTTGGTCATTACCCAGAACCGGACATGTTTGCTGGTGTGGCTGTAGATGCTAGGGCCCTGATGCTATCGAAGGCTCGTTTATTCGATGTCGTACCAGGTTTAGTCAGTAGCTTGATTATCCATTTAACTTGTAAGGCTTTGGTTTCCTGTTTGGGGTTTATGATACCAAGACCTCCATTGGCTGGTTTCCTTGTGATGTAATGCCAAGCTATCTTTGGTATGCAATTCTCTTTGTTGGGGTCGCCCGACCACAAGTATGCTCTTGCTTTACGGTTAAGTTCCTTGTTGTATGGTCTGGAACTGTCCAGATTGACGCTGTCGAGCGCATTGGCCCCCGCCTTTTCTCGCGAAGAGGCGGGAGCCCTCTCGGCCATGTCACGCAGGAGTTTAAGCAAAACATAACAAAAAAGAGACAACTCGGGGACCACGCATAAATAATCCCACGAGCCGTCGATACGGCCGCGGTCGCATCGTCCCTTCGCCGCTCTAGTCGGGTGCGCCTGCTGTACATCCCGCGGTTCCCTACGACAGGATAGGTTCCCGTGGGGCATAAGCTTGCTTCCCTAAGGGGCTGTCACCACCCTTAGGGGCGTATCCCTACTGAGCTACCGACCCACGTGCGAAAGCTTTTACATGCAGTTGTAGAGGTGGGTCAGCCGAGGGCGTTTGCTCACTCGTTGTAGTATAGGTACGATCGATTAAAACGCTTATTGATCCTGAACGTCGTCCATTCCTTAGGGCGCTGATCTCCTAAGTACGAAGCGTACGCCGGTCGACTAGGATGGTCTCAACCAAGTGTGAAACCCCCAATATCCTAATCCCTTTGGGCACCAGTTAAAAAGAAAGACATAACAACCACACATAGTTGCATAAAAAAGAATCGACCGTAGTCGACAGAAACATATATCCAATTTGAAATGATAACCGAACGAATATACATCATCATTAGATACATCCTATAACACAATATCAAAATAAAATCCGCCCACCATAGGTTGAAATCCACAAAAATCATACAGCCGCCAACGAGGAGTTGACTATCAACAATAACCTCAATGCAGCCGACAAGGTAGTCGGTCTGTCTTGGTTTTGACTTGATGAGATGCGCTGCCAAAGTTATTCATTCCATCCTACCGCCGACCTAAGATTGAACACGCACACACCCGTCTCCAAACATTTCTCAATCTTCTTGGATGACGGGCTGTTTTGCGAATGATTCTTGATCAGGGGCATTACTTGAGGTGTTGCATGCCTCTCCCTCTAGGAAGTGGTCTGGGGTACTCCTCCTCGCCCGAGCACAAGACTCGGATCTCAGAAGTCGGGCCGAATCGACAAAGTACCCTAGAACGGTCCACTCTGGGTCGATAACAGGGTCGGCCCCTAAAGCAACGAACCCTCGCCCTAGATGCTTCTTGAAGAAAGAGAATGTGTTCACCACAAGTAGATTTTCAGTTGTTCCCTTCGTCTCTTGCCCAAGGTAACTCAAACGAAAATAGTTAGAAAAGATAGAGAATGAGAACCATTTAGACAGATAAAAGTTATTCAGGAAAGAAATGGTCAATCTTTGGAAAAAGGCTACGTTCGTTTGACCTTATGTGCTTTATTTGATTCGAATTCGTTTTACTGTGCGCGCAAAATTGACATTTTTCAAAACAACCAACTCGTCTTGGCATGCAGGCAGGTGAGAAGTTAAAAGAAGACACTCCTTTTCCATTTTCTCAAATAGGCATAATTAATCTCCTTTGCAAGCATCCTTCTACCTACCTGCACAACACGGAGAGACAACAAGTTCAAGAGAAAACCAGTGCAATCACATGCTCAAGTTAGACCTTTCCATTTACATGCACGATACGCACGACTTTCCCTACCTTTTCAACAAACATTCAATGAAACAGGGTCAAGCAAAGTGTGGGTTCACACAGGTGTGAAGGGAAATCTGAGTCAATCAACTGACTGACCTTGAGTGAAGTGGTGCCGAATGCGCCTTGGCTCACTCAAGAAAGCCAAGAAAGAATATACTTGTCGCCAAAGAAAACTGCAGTCCCAAGGCAAGTCTCAAGCTAACTGCTTATCCCAATTTATTCCCGACTCGCAAGTCCCACATGCGGTAGTCCCAGATTCGATGGCGGCAAGTCGCACGAGTCCCAAAAAAATGTTGGTTTCAAGAGAGTCCCAACTGGTCCCACGTTTGTCCCAACCGGTCCCAAGTGGTCCCTGGTGGTCCTACGCCACCAACATTCGCTCCTCACGCAAATTTCATAGTGTCGCGCGCGCCAACGGCCACCACGTCACGTTGTCGCCGCCACACACTCCCACTCTGGTAGCACAACCTCGTCAAACAAAACAGACACCGAGCCGTAAAAAAAAAAAGAACTCCGCCGCTGTTGTGCCGCAAATCCCTGTTGTCGTGTCGCTAATATGGCAGCATTTCCACACCAAAGAAAAAACAAGTATCGTCACACCGCAAATCCGGCCGTACTTCCCCGCCAAAAGAAAAATCAAGTGTCGCCGCGCCGCAAATCCGACAACATTTTCCCGCCAAAAGAGAATCAAGTGTCGCCACGTCGCAAATCCGGCAACACTTTCCCCGCCAAAAGAAAAATCAAGTGCCGCCGCATCGCAAATCCGGCAGCACTTCCCCGCCAAAAGAAAATCAAGTGTCGCCGCGGCGCAAATCTGGCAGCACTTCCCCGCCAAAAAAAAATCAAGTGCCGCCGTGCTGCAAATCGGGCAGCATTTCCCCAGCGCGTAAGAAAAATGGTTGCCAACAACGCCGCAACGCTCGTGCAATACCTCCCCAGTACTGTCGTTATGGTTGCCGATGACGCCGTGCCACAACACCTTCCCAACGCCGCAGCGTCGTCGTCGCCCCCTGTCGCATCTCACGGCCGCTCCTCACTGCGCTGCCGTAAATCCCCCTAGACTAGCCAGCCATTGGATGAAGAAGAATGCTCCAGCCAGGCTATGGTTGTCTCCTCCTCCTTGCCGCACTCCACTGCCGTTCTCCAGCTCCGTTTGCAGCACTCTTGCCTCCTCTCCAACACTCCAGCAATGAGGCAAGTGTGTTGTCGCACACTGGCTGCTGGAGGCAATTGTGAGGCAGCTGGAGGACAGTTGCCTCTTTTGTAGTGGCTGAGGAGGGCATCAACAGCCTTAGCTGAACCCAGGCAAAATTCGTCACTTGCCTGGGGCCCTTGATCTCAACACGATCACGGGTCCGAGGTCGTCGCACCTCAGCCACACACTTAGGGAGGCCGTTATAACTGCCCCCCTCTTTTCCCCTACTTTTCCTTGTACTCAACCTCACGTTGAGCACATGTGCACTGGGAAAATGGCAATTTCCAGCCAAGTTCCCTTCACCACCTCTTCAACACCCCAACACCACCTCTTCAACACCCCAACACCACCTCTTCAACACCCCAGCCTCTAGCCTGAGTCACATTCAAGCCAGTTTGGCCTGTATCTGACCATAGCCGCGACCGCATTCGTGGCCGTGACTTTTTCGTTTTCCCTTCCTCTTTTCTAACACTGCCTCCCTCAAACGTGCCTGCACCTGGTCGCGAACAGCGCTAGATTCAGGCGTCGTTGCTGACGGCAGGCCGTTTTCAACCCAACGGGCGCAGGTAATCGAGGGGAGGGAAAAAAACAATAAAAAGAGAAAGAAAAAGAAAAAAATATAAAGAGAAATTTAAAGAACAATAATAAAAAAAAGAAAAACCCAACTTACCTTGTAATGTTGCAGCGTATATTTCCCTGTTTTACGATAGATTCATCCGAATTCGCCCATCCCACACACTCACACTGATTGTCGAGGTGCAGCCTCCGAATGAGTCGGTGAAAGCCCGACGAAACAGTCTGGCACAGTCGTTGGTGCAGCCCGTTCGTTAAAACGAACGGGCGCTCACATGGGGCGTGGTCCTACTAGCAAAGAGGATCGGATCGAATGCCTAAATCTGGACGAGGTTACGGAGATATACAGGAAATCGAGATTGGACTGCGTTTCTGCATCTTTGCATAAAACACATCTAGATTCAGGCGCTCGATCCTATCCTTTTTGCTAGTGGGCCCTCGGCCCAATAGTCTGTTCGTCAAAACGAATGACTCCTCGGACGAGCATAAATCTCAAAAGATAAAATCTAAAAAAAAAAAAAAAAAAAAAATCTAGAAAAACAAAGGAAAAAAAAAACAAAATGAAAAAAACTTACTTGAAACGAGTTGGCGTCTCAAAAATCGGGCGCTTTCTCCTCTTTAGAGACTGCAAGTCCCTGTCACATCTCTATGCGCCACTTGGCGCATCTCTTTAGTTTTAGTTTTAATTTTAATTTTATTTATTTTTTCTTTTTCTCGATTTATGCGTGTCATCTTTGCGCAGGGACCATGATCTCCGCTCGGCTGATCTCAGTCGCGTGATCTCACAATCGCACGACCGGGATCGGCTGCCCCAAATGCCTGGCGGCCAGCTCGAAAAGGAGCTAGCCCGGTGGTACGACGATTGAGATTCGATCCTCATATCAGGGGGGTGAGAGTCGAGTACTGGTACCTACTGGGCTAGCTCCTACCACGGTAAAGGTAGGAGCAACTCTTCTATAATAAGAGTTTGCCCAATAGCTATCCCCCCCTAGTCGATGGCCTTGCAGGCCTTCCCTGCTTGTGGCCTTGCTGCCTCGCCTGCTTTAGGCTTTGCGGATACTGCTGCCTGAAGCCTAATAGGCTTGTTGGCAGGTCCTGCCCCGTTGGTTGGCCGCGTGACCTTGACATCGGCCTATCAACCCCCTGGCACGATGTCAACCCCCGCGGCCCAGGAAATAAAACCCCCTTCTACCTATCCCCCCTGCGCCGCGGCCCTATACCCGATGCATCCCACTTTTTAGCTTCCTTAGGCCCTGAATCGCGCGGTTGCTTTTAGGTAGACTAGGTCTAGCTTTAGTCTTTCCATGACCGCGCACCATTGCGGCCTTATCGGGAATCGCGAACGAGAAGTCGTACCGCTGACTCCCGTTGTTTCAATCGGATGTCAATGACGTCGTACGTCAACGACGTTAGGTTTTAGGTCTCTCAGTTATAAGGTTGGTTTGAATAAACTTTTGACAAACATCAGTCTCATCAAGTCCTTCAATTAAGCGAAAAAGTCGAACAGCGTTCGACGTTGAAAACCCCCGGCAAATACCCTTGTCAGGGCATGTTTGCCCCGACAACGCTATATACCACATCATTGAGAAAATAGATGTATTGATGGCTAGTGCACGGCCCATCAATGATGTGAATGTGCACGGCCCATCAATGATGTGAATGTGTTACCGCATCTGGCCAGTTTGTTGATTTGTTTTGCGAGTAGATTTTGGGCCATCTGAGGGGCAAAGTCATCCTTTGTCAGCAAGATGCCTAGATATCGCGTAGGGGTCTCCGGATTCTCCTATGTCATGTCTGCCTCGGGGTCTTGAAGTTGGGGAACCTCCTCCTCCGATAGCCACCAACCGATTGTTTTCTTCCAGTTAATCTTCATTATGATGCCAATCTGAACGCTTCCATTGCTCTTACTAAAGCGCTGAACAACGAGTCTGAAGCTCTTATGAGGACCGTAAGATCGTCTGCAAACATTATAATTGTTGGGAACTATAGGTGGTGGGTTGTTCCTACATCGACCTCTGGTAGTCTGTGTGTGGAGGGGTCTTTGCGTAGGAATGAGGCTATTGTTTCCATCACGAAGAGCAAGATTGGGGGAGCTAGTGGGTCCCCTTTGGCGAACTGATCGAGAGATTGGATAACAGTTAGAGAGCAAACCATTGACTTGGACGCACCCTATGGCGTCATTATACAGAATGTGCACCCACTTCCTAAAATTCGGGCGCACTCCCATCTTTTCCATGCTTGCATTGAGAAAGGCCCATTTGACCTGATCATAGGCCTTTTCAAAATTGAAAAAAAAGAATTGTTGTGTTTATCCTTTTTTCTCTGATTTTGTTGGCCGCTTCGCTGAGGGTCAGTACGTTGTCCATGATGTATCTACCAGGGATGAAGCCTGTTTGGTCTTTATGAAAGCATTTGTCTGTTAGGTCTAGGATTCGAAAGGCAAGAGTTTTGGCTAGGATTCTGTAGGGAAGTGTTAGAAACGAGATGGGTCTATAGTTCCGATATCTTCTCTGACAACAAAGTGACCACGCTGCTGCTCAGCAGATTTCCCAGTCCCCCTTTGAGCCAGAATCACCCCCTAGGAGCGGCCAAAACTTTTCCCATAATTCTTTTGTCAGCCCGTCGATTCCTGGAGACTTATTGTTGTTCATATTTTGGACAACAAATTGCAGTTTTTCAATGGTGAAGGGCTTGTCCAAAACTTCTGCTTGTTCTTGAGATATCGTTCGTTTTAGGTATTGCAGCATCCTAGTTCGTGCCTCTCTGGTGCTGGGCGGAGTCGGCATAGGGGTCTTCGTGTGGAAGTTTATCCCCCCCTACGAGCGGCCAAAACTTTTCCCACAATTCTTTTGTCAGCCCGTATATTCCTGGAGACTTATTGTTGTTCATATTTTTGACAGCAAATTGCAGTTCTTCAATGGTGAAGGCCTTGTCCAGAGCTTCTGCTGGTTCTTGAGATATCGTTTGTTCTAGGTATTGCAGCATCCTAGTTTGTGCCTCTCTGGTGAAGGGCGGAGTAGGCATAGGCGTCTTCGTGTGATAGAAATTTTCGTAGAACTCCTTGGCTATGTTCAACATTCCTTCGCTGTCTATCACTGTTTCAGTTGGATTTGAGAGGGTTTTCTGGCCTTCAATCGCGTTGGCGCTTGAGTTTGCTTTGATTCTTGTGAAGAAGTGTTTTGACATTGATTCACTTAGCTCGTATTCATTCATTTTGGCTTTTATTTGTAGTCCCTTTAGTTCCCACCATCTCCACATAGTGAGTTCTTCTCTTGCCTTTTCAAAAATGTTTCGAGTAAAGTATAGAGGAGGGGTTATTAATTAGAGTAGTCTCTGCAATTCTCAAGGTTGTCTCCAGCGCTTGCTTCCTCTGTTTCCTGTCGGTCGCTAAATTCCTTGATATTCTAGCAACCGTCTGTGATAATGTGGAGTAGCTTTCTTGAAACCACTCCCACCGGTCATGTATGGGTAGGTAGGCGCCCCTCAAATTCTGCCAACAATCCTAAACTCTCACCTAAAAAGTTCGGCTCGGGAGGAGGGAGTTGAGTTTGTGAAAGTTTGACCCCTTTTTGACATACTGTTCGAAACTGATTATGAGTTCGATGGGTTTGTGGTCCAGACCCGGGTACTGTGCGTTGGACAGGATCTCGGCGTTTTTAACTGTCCCCATTAGTGTCCCTGAGATCAGAAAATAGTCAATGAAGGAGAAAGCGGTATGGTGGGCATGGTTCTTTTTAATCAATGTGAAGGTTTTTGTCCATGGATGCAAGGTCCGGTATGGTTCGACTAGACTGTAGTGCATTATCAACTTTTGGATGGGCACCGCCTCCTTTGTGAGCTGACCAGTCGAGGATCTAGATATACGATCCATAGCTGGGTCTATAGTTGCGTTCCAATCACAGGCCAAAATGCAGGCCGATAAAGGGGGGATCAGATGACCAATGTTTGTTATAAAACTTGATCTGTCTGAAGAGCCGTTTGGTGAGTAGACATTGATTACCCTGAACTCATCCTCCTTCCACTTTACATCCATAAGGCACCATCTACCTCCTACCGTGTCTGCCTCTTTGCCCACTATCGACCCTGCCGTGTATAGGCGGGATGATTTGGGTATAAGGATGGCTTCTCCTTTCGTGCTTGATGTATTATATGAGGACCATATTTCATCCTTCATTCCTCGTAGTTTTCTTGATAAGAGTTTTCGAGTTCTGTTGTGATCTGTTGAGAAGGTGAGGTGAGTTTCTTGCAGCAATATGATATCTGCCAGGTGTTTTGTTTGCATGGCGTTTTTGATGTTTTGTTTGTGTGAATGGTAAGTCCTTTGATTATGTCATTCATTTTTTCTTCTTTGACGATAATATTTCCGAGACCATTGATATTCCAGCTCCTAATGACTATCCCTTGTGTCTTCCAGTCTACCCAGTCTTCCTTTGCGTTTGCCCCCTTTTTAAAAATCTCCATCATTGAGGCTACGGGGAAGAGGCAGGGGTACAGTCAAAGTGTAGACGTTCTAGGAGGGGGCCTAATCGCTCGCATCCATCTCTGTCGAGGCATCACACGGCGGGTCCTGGTGCACCGTGGTGAGAGAATCATTTAGCTTATATTCCCCCACACTTCCGCTGGTTCCCTGTCCCGGGACAAGGGCCGGTTCTAATCCTACTCCCTCGTCCTCATCTTTCCAGTCCTCCACATCACTCTTGGATCAATTGCTTCCGTAATATCTGTCCCGATCAATGGCGAACGCCCTTGAGTCCAGATCGCGGTCTCCCTTCAGAATCCCATGAGTCAAAAGGTGTGTCACCGAGACCGCCATCAGTTCCGCTGTAATGCCGGGACCCGCCAGCACGCTGTATGGAATTGCTGTCACTGTTCTCCATGGCCTCCACATCATCCCACTCTTCAGTTTGGTTTCCTCTGACAGTTTTGCTATCAAAGGGGAGAAGGCATGAGGGGTACATATGAAGGCTAGCTACCTCTCTCCTCTTGTCATTTTGCTGCTTCTGTGCCTCTCACCAGAATACGCTGGTCCTCAGGTTACTGCACCATAAATCTTGTCCTTCCCCTTGAAGGTCCGGTGGAGTGAATCGCTTCATCAGTCATCCTGCGATATTTTGCAGGCACTTTTGGCGGGAACCAGGTGGCTGGTGATCTTCTTTGGGAAAGCCCACATGGATGCATACATGATCTGGCCATCTCCCATGGTCAGCTCACGTGTCTGTGAGATACGGTGAAATTCCGGACCAGATCTGGAACCCTGCTGCCGTGAGAATGTGGAGCGAAGTTGACATTGTGGCCCCACACCTTGTCTTGACATGTGATTTTAGTGCGGCTCTCCCACAACTTCTGAGATAGCTGCAACCGTCCGGTGTGCTTGGCATATTCTGTGAAATCTCCCGCTGCCTACAGCACTTTGCTGTCAAAGAGGGAAATGCATGTCAAATTGGCAATCCCTCATTCCGTTTTCAACTTTTCATCCATGTTATTAAGGAGACCAGAAAAGGTTGAATGAACTGGCCATGATGGGTGAATGGTACACACATACAACTCTTGATAAACAGATTAAGAGATCGAATCATGTTGTATACGATGATGTTAGGGGCTACACCTTTCAAAAAGAACAACGATGAAAAAAAAAAGAAAGTCGCATGTCAGTCCTTATGCGTAGTTGACTCTGCACGGTAAGGAAGCATGTGATCCCTCTGCCCTTCTATTCCTACTGTCATCCTCACAGTGCACCAGTCTTCCCTTAGCGTAGGCGGCCTCCTTGATATCCTCTAGCCTAAGTACTGACCCTCCCTAGTCCCTCCAGGCCCTTTCTAGGCAATTGGCAATGACGGTGCTCATCTGGCATAGCCATGCTTGAACAACAAGTGTCTCGGCTTTGGTTATGCAAACGCCAGGCAAGGGGCTGAATGAGCAATCGCACAGCCTGGCAGCTTGGTAAATGTGTAGGCATGTGGGCTGACTATCCCCTCAGCATTGAGTTTGGACTTCCATGCGTGGTCGAGACTCAGAAGCCACAAAATTGGAGGCTTTGTTGCAGCGGGGTTTCATGTTGCTGCTCCTGGGTCTGGCACCAGTGCTTGGGTCAAGTTCAATAGGGAGAGGCCGACCGTGTCACAAAGCCAGGGGAAGAAAGGGGAATTTTGAATTGGGAAGGTGGGACCATTGCAAAGCATGAGGCCCTCGGGTAATTTTGGAAACTGTCTGCGCCTGCCCTAAGTGAAGGCCGGTCCTGAGGAAATCGACAAGGCCTTTCTAGAGGGCTATACGAGCAGAAGGGGGCCCTGTGGGTTGGCTGCTGCACATGGCATCTCCAACCGGTCGGTACGGTGGTTGGTTGACCGGTCGGTATGCAGAGATGCTGAGGCCCAGGGCACTTACAGTTGAGCCCTAGGCACATTCTGGAAGGGCCCTTGGTGCAGCTACCAGGACAGAGGTCGAGCATCCAGAGCCTGGCTTGCCCAGCCAGACCGCACAAAAGGAAGTGATACTCTCTCACTTCAGGGATTCTGAGACTTGGCGCCAGATTTCAGTTTGGGTGCCAATTCTTGTTCTTCAGTATAAGACTGGGCGCCAGATTTCAGCATCCTATTTTGTCCGGTGGTGCAGGATGAGTTTGGGCGCCACCTTCCAGTTTCGGAAGCTTAGTCAGTTGGGCGCCAGGTCTTTTCCACACAGCAGTAGGGCCAACGGTATATATAGCTGAGCCAGCCTCATTTGTGGCACACAGAGTTAGAGGTGGAGGTCTCCAGGCTGCTGGGCAGCGCTGCTTAGCCAGCAACCGCCGAGCTGTTTGGGATCCTCAGAGACTTGGATGTCTGGCGTGTAGTCGTTGAGGGGCACAGCGCCAGGTAGGGCACTCCTTCGCGCATTAAGACGAAGCGACAGAGTGGGAGAGGCAGGATTCGAACCTACGCCACGCTTCGCAGCCTAACGCAAGAGACTTGATTTTGTGCCAGCAGATGAAAGAAAACATGCAAAGTTCAGTGGAGGAGTAACAGATGAAAGAAAACATGCAAAGTCCAGTGGAGGAGTAGGCACAGTAGTTGGACTAGAGGTTGTGGCGGAGGCCAGGCTATGGGCGGCGTACCTGCAGACTTACCTGGTGCCATAGCTCCTGCTTGTCTTCGGGCATCTTCCACCTGCATCACATCTCCAAGGAGACACCTTTACGCTGGTCAGTATCCTGGCTCCACCTCCGTGAGACTATGAGAATAAACTCCTTCTTTGTCGCCCTCCAGGTCCATCACTTCTCTTCCTCCTCCCTCCCTCTGATTCTTCTTCTTCTTCTTCTAAGAGAGAGGGGGAGACAGACACACAGAGAGAGAGAGAGAGAGAGAGAGAGAGAGAGAGAGAGAGAGAGAGAGAGAGAGAGAGAGAGAGTTGAGACTTGACGACATCGGGTTCAGACCATAATTCGCACAGAGACATTGGGGGGCCTATTTTTTGAGACTTCATGAGTGACATTTGCATTGACAACTTCTCCATTTCTCCTCCTCCCTCGTCTCTTCCCCCTTTCCTCATCTGTGGATAATGTCTGGCACGGCGCTTTTCGTATTTGTGTTCAGCGCCATGCCGTCTCACGTTGTTTGATGATGATGAGCATGTTCAGTCAGTCCGAGTCATTCTGAGTCAGATTGTGTTACATCAGTCTTCCGCTGTGCAATAATTGCTTTATCTCTTTGGGTCGGCTCTTGGTTCTGATCTTTGCCATATAGGCATGCGACAGCCCAGGGCCATTGTGTTCGGGTAGTCTATTTTGAAACTGTGGCAAGGTCAGGGCCTACGGAGGGCATCAGCCCTTTTGGTCCAGAAGGTCAACCTGACACTGCCTGCATGGAGGCTGCCTGCGGAGGATCTCGGGGAGGGGGTTAGGGGGGAGGCAGCCTTTTGGTGTAGAAGGTTGAACCTGACAGCTGCCCTGCGTGGAGGCTGCCTGCGGAGGATCTCATGGATGGCATGTGCTGATGTGTAAGTCCTTGCTCCAACTGTGCTGGGGTGGGCTGAATGTCATGCCCGGTATGGGTTGAGCACCGGGTCACAATTACAGTGGTAAAGGCATTGTGACCAAGGTCGCCGGTTAGATTCCGTCAGGCTGCGGATTGATCCTAGCTACATATCGAACTGTGTTAACTGGCACAGTCAGGAGCCAAGCCCACCAGTACCGGTGGTTATTATCGAGCTGTCATGGGCGAGAACCTACTGGGCTGGGCTGAATGTGATGGCCTGTATGGACTCAGTTTCTTACACCGTGTCACAGTTGCAGTGGTAAAGGTATCCGGCGGTTATGGCCGAGGTCACCGGTTCGATTCCGTCTGGCTGCGGATTGATCCTGGCTACATACCGAACTGTGTTAACTGGCACAGTCAAGAGCCAAGCCCATCAGTACCAGTGGTTTAGTATGGAGCTGCAATAGCCGCATCCGTCTGTTCGCTGGTACAGACCAGTGTCCATACTCCCGTGTACTGATGCTCGATTGTTGAACACCACTGGGTAAGGGCGCATCAGGGGCTGCCAGCGTTTTTAGTTCAAAGGGTTGACAGTGATGTCCATAAGCACAAGGGGCAGGCCCCTCTACTGTGAAATGAGTAAATGAGGTGCTGTTAAAAAAAATGACCAGTGTGAGGGAATCACGGTGAACTCTTCCATCGAGCAGGAATCAAACTGGCTGCAGGAATGCCAGGACATCAAGGTGTTACCTGCTTGGACATCGTTGCAAATTTCAGTTGGCTCGACTTGGCTGGGACTGCAATACCCTCCCTGGTGATTTAAAGCACAAGTACAGCGGTCCCTAAATTGCAGAAGGTGATGTTTTTGCGACCGGACTATTCAATCGAGCTGAACGATGACAAAGAGAGCTGTGATTCGGCCTGGATGCAAGTTGTACACTGGGTCTAGGGGCCTTTGACAGATGCATTACTGGTGCCTCAAGGTGGATGAAATGTGATCTTTTGTCAGCAGTCTTCTTCGACCTTTTGGCGTAAACATATTACGGACACTACTATGACCAACAATTTATATTGTTGGGCAATGTTGGCTCATGAAGTTCGGGAATGGTAGGCAGCCTTGCAGCGAGGCTTCTGATCAAAGCGGGATTTCTATAACTTCACTAATGAGCTTTCCGACTTGGGTACTTCTTGCTCAACCTCAACGGTCATTGTTGATTTGATCCCGTTCTTTCGTGAATGGGACTTGGAGTAAAGGTTCTGAAACCCCATAAGTAACATGTTCCCTTGCCGTGCCGACAAATTGGCACATCTTGGGGGTTCTTGGATGCTCTCGCTGTCCTGATCTCGAGGTCGGTGAATGAATCTTACTTGGCTGCTGCAGTCTCCTCTTCTCTGGAGGCTCGCAGCAGACCTGCGGTAAAGGTTCTGAACCCCCCCATAAGTCACATTTTCCCTTGTCATGCCGAAAAATTGGCACATCTTGGGGGTTCTTGGATGCTCTCACTGTCCTGATCTCGAGGTCGGTGAAGAAATCTCACTTGGCTGCTGCAGGCTCCTCTCCTCTGGAGGCTGCGGTAAAGGTTCTGACCCCCCGATATGTCACATGTTCCCTTGCCATGCCAAAAAAAATGGCACATCTTGGGGGTTCTTGGATGCTCTCGCTGTCCTGATCTCCAGGTCGGTAAAGAAATCTTGCTTGGCTTCTGTGTCTCCTCTACTCTGGGGGCTCGCCACAGAGTTGGAAACAAATATAGGAAACACAGCATGGTATAGACAATTTAGAGTTAGGTTTTGTAAGGATAAATAAGCTCAAATTAGTTAAACGCAAGTCAACTCTGGAGACTTCCAGTACTCCACAGGCCGTTGTGAAATCTCCGCCAGTGCGGCCTCTATGAGTTACACATGATTTTCTTTGTTAACAGGAGAATTATACTGATCATGTAAAACAAAGACCCTTAATACAGCCGATCAGTTTTCTTCGAAAAGCACCTACCTTTTGAAGATGGCATGTAACTAATTATAAGCTTTTGTCACTGTCTTCGTCACCATACTCACTATCATTAGAGGATGACTTGCATGGAGGGAAATCTATATGATTATTATGATATGATTACTGGACCGGCATGAAGGGAAGATCAGCATTGTCCACAAAGAAGCCAGCAACTTTGATGCATGATATTAGATGGTATTGGACCTCAAATGGGGTGGAACTCGCTCACGTATGCTGATGCAGTGTGATTATTATTACCAATATCGACAAGATAAGTCACCTAACCACATGCACCGAGATGCCACCAACTTAATTTCTTGAAATGTGGGTCCATTTCTTTAGTTAAGTCGACTTTGGTTTCCTGCTCATTGCTCCGAATCTTGGATTGTTCCTATGATCCTAGAGCAAGCAGTTTGCTGAATTTAAGCATTTGGAGGACCAAGATTGATAGGGGGTTCCAGCAAATAGCCCATTGGTAAGAGACAACTTCACAGCTCTTCCTCTCGTGTGATTGTAAGTAACGAATGTGGTTGTGCATGTCTTACCAACCGGGCCACGCGGGTCACCTTGGGCCAAAAAAACAAAAAATCTGAAAAATTCAAAAAAGAAACTATGCTGTGCAGAAAAATAAACTCAAGTAGTGTGTTCATGATGATATTGTAGTTTTGGAATTGATTGAAGTAGTGTGGTTGCCAATCATTTCAGCTGCTGGTTTGGCTGGAGCTGTAAGCGAAACTGGCTAATGCTGTAAGGTTGAATTGTGAGGTCCCCGACCTCCTTTCATTTTGCGCTTTGTCGCGTCAGAAATGAGGGAAAACGACCGTTCCCGAAGAATTCGGAGGTCGAGGCCGACGACGACTGCCGTTGATAAACCTAATCAGCAGCCGGCCTTTTGTTTCGGCCTCCTGAAAGGTTGGAGGCCTGCTATTCCCGAAACGACAAAGGTACTAGTGGTTTAAGGGGGGGGGAAAAAAAAAAAAAAAAAAAAACTGAACTACTTTTGCGTTAGGGTCGGATCGCCGGTGGTGCCACTCTGATGGGGGAACACGACAATATTTTGTCACGGGACGCCAGGCCCGATTTCCGGCTTGTGTAATAAAACACATGCTTTTGTTGAAAAAATAAAATAAAATCTTTGAGAAATTGTAAATAATAATTAAAAATTAGAAATTAAATTAAGAAATGTTCAAACCTCGAATGTGTATATATATCGTCAAATGCCCGGTAAACCGTAGGCAGAGAGGGAGAAGAGGACAACCCACGAGGGGCTGTGACAAACTGTTTTGTCGGACTTTCACTGACTCATCAGGAGGTGAACCCTCAACAGTCTGCAGAATCCCCTAACTGATTACACTGTAAGTGATAATCCACCTTAACCCCATCTGTGGTTAAGCATCAACGACTACTCGACAACTGATACCCTGAGGTGGGCACCAGCCACTGCCCTTAAGGTACCTGGTTTTGCCTTTTTTTTCAGTTTTGGCTCGGCCGGGCAAGTGGTCCAGGGCCACTCTGGTAAGTAGTTGTGCATCGTATTCTTAGGTCTAGAGGAGTGCAGCATTGCCCTTGTAAAGATTCCTTTCCCAAATTCCCAGTGGAAAAATATTAAAATAAATTTAAATAATTTAAAATTTCAGAGTTATAAAATATTATTTCTGTGCCCAAGACTATTTAGAGGCCTGAAGGAGAGCGCTGATGACCTCCTAAAGAATAAATTCATACTATTTCATTGTGGAAAGCAAAGTTAATGTCATGACAAAGTTGACATAGACCAAGTCACTGAGATTGAATTACAACTTCATTCAATCATGTGGCAATGTGCTTGCCTTGGAAAACAGTGTCCGGCACTTTTTTAGGTGTCCATCTTGGAATGGAGTCAGTTCGGAGCAGCGTCGGTAAGAAAGGGGCCAAGGTTTTGTGATTGCCCTCAGTGCAGTTGGGATTACAGACGAGTCGAAGAGGATGAAGCAAGCCTGCTGGAATGGCAAGTCCTGCTACTAGTGGGGAGAGAGAGAGAGAGAGATCTTTGCTATCTGGGGGAGAGGAAGAAAACAATATGATCCTCAAGGTGGTTGTCATAGAAAGTATGTGTCTCTGCAATGCAAAAACACATGGCATTCTGAACTACTACTTTGCGGCTCCCCGGGCGGGTTGAGTCGCATTGTACACATTGTGATGTTCATGTTGTGTGGACTATCCCCGATGCCATCCCCTGCCACATCCCCTGCCACACCTGCTGCAACAGCAGTCGGATCTCCTTCATCCTTGCCAGACGAACAACAGCCTGAGGAGGAACATAGACTATCACAAGAAGGACCTACAGAGCGCCGTGCTGAAAGGTTACCACCGCCAGGGAGAGCTGTTGCATCACGTGATTCTCCGCTTCTTTTCATGTGGAAATCTAAGAGTGAGCTTGTGCCGTATTATACACATTGTGGTCTCCATGTTGCATGGACGATCCCCGAAGCGATCACCTGCCACATCCTCTCCTAGCATGTCCCACATGCAGCATTGGGCATACAACTGCTGCAACCGCAGTCAGATCTTTTTTGTCCTTGCCAGACCAACAACAGACGCAGCAAGGGCAAATGTGATGCACGCATGATCATAGATGCATAGATACTTAACGTTCAGCAAAACCGACAGAAAACAGACTATCACATGAACCACGTACGGAGTGCTGTACTGAAAGGTTATCACCGCCGGGGTGAGCGGTTGCAGACACGTGATTCTCGCCGCTTCTTTTCATGTGGAAATCTGAGAGGTCACAACGGAAGCACCAATATCATAGCGCAGGGCAGTTGTAGCGCTTTTCTTATCGACCTAGCTGTTTCTCTGTCAAGTCCCGGGCTCGCTATTGACATCGAGCACAAAATCCACCGTGGCTTACTGTCCACTTACATGGTCGCCGCCTGCTTGAGAAGTGGACAGTAAAGTATGGCCCGGAATGGGACCGGCTTCACGTATCAAGTCCGTTATCCTAACCTTACCTTCTGCTTCATCGAAGCCGTTCTTCGACTTTCGCATGCTGCTTTCAGGCATGACCTATCACTAGGCATACCACGCATGTGTTGCTCACACCCTTGGCCTGGGCCAGCTTGAGATGGTGTGGCAGAGTTGGAGCCACCCTGCAATCGAGATCTGTGACCTGGGCGCACTCAATAATTCCCGACGCGCCTCGTTATTTTTTGGGCGCTGGCCCGCTGGGCCTGTGCTGTTACGATCGGATTTGATTTTTTTTCCGACTGGTAATTGGTGTGTTCTGAACTGATTTTTTGGGCACTGGGCGAGATGCATTTTGGCCCGTTCTGTCCATAATACTCCATATCCTTCTGCCCAAGCATAATAAACGGAATGGACAGAACTGGAGAACGGAAATCTGATAATAGTCTATGTTTGATGCCCTCTGCTTTGCAGCTAACGGGTTTCTGTTGTTTGTCCCCTGCATTTTCTAAATGTGGTGGACCCAAGCTGGCCTCATGTTGCCGGAATGATAGTATTGAAATTATTCAGAACCGCGCATTGGCCTCATCTTGCTGGAATGAAATTATTCGGAAATTATTCCTTGATTTGCCGATCATGGCATTATTAATTTATTATGCGAAATTGCCACTTATTTCTCCCATCTTTTTTTTTTTCCTTTTTTTTTTCCCTCCCATCTCTTAACAGCATTGTTCCTCAGCTTTGTCTTGCCGTGTGCGCTTTGCGGTTTTCGTCCCTTGTTTGCAGTTGGTCGAGCTTTCAGGAATTGTTACGGTCTTCTTCTGCGGCATTGTGATGTCGCATTACACGTGGCACAATGTGACCGAGGGTTCCAGGACGACGACAAAGTAATGTCTTACCATCTGATTCTGGTTGTATGTGCTCTTTTGAAAGCTGTTTTTTCATTCATCAGTTTAAAGTTCTTAAAGCAGTTCACACGAGCCGAAGTTGACGAAGCTACCTCCCCAGGATCACGAGCCTTTTCTTTTTTTTCTTAATTTCTTTTCTTCAAGGATCGCTAGCCTGCAACCGTGCCTTTTCGAAGTGGCCTGCCCTTTTCGCTGCTGACCCAGGCCCGAATCGAATGGTCTTACCTCTGTAAACCGGTTAGAGCACTCCCTTCGCTCTTCACCCGAATAGAATGGCCCAGTCATTATAGCTGCATTTGGGCCAAGTTCTGGCCCAGATGCAGTGATAATGACGGGGCGTGGCGTTCTATTCAGGTAGAGACGGCAGGTTCGTGTGAACTGGTGGTTTAACTCCAATTTTCCAATTTTTGCTAATATGGAGAATTGATAGAAATATCGTATCGTGTAGTGTTGCACCATACACATGTAAGCAGAACGTACATGTTCACGTACGCATATGTGTGCCTGCCACCAGAAATTAGATCATACTCACACTAGGCACTCAAACTGGCAAAATCACAAAATGAGCAGCCAGATCGAGTCCTTGTCAAAGAAGGACTAGATCTGGCCGCTCATTTTGGGATTTTGCGATTTTGAGGGCCTAGTGTGAGTGTGCCCTTACATACACAAATAGTGTACGTGTCAGTGCTGCAAATCCGGTAGGACGGGCGGCCCTCCCCGAACCGCAACCGGACCGGTCCGGTTCCCCCCCGGTTGACCGTAGCGCAGCATTTTTTTTTTTTTTAAGCCCAGGGTGTTGTAGCCACCTTCCCTACCCTTCCCCACGTTAATGCTCCCAGCGCACCCCCTATCCCTACTATCCTACCTCGGTGTGACCAGCACTCAGGACAAATCACCCTACCAGTATCGAGGGCAACTTGGACCAGACAGCAGTGACAAGCACCCCCTAACACTATCACCCCCACCCCCCTTTCTAAAGTTTTTGGGTGGGAAGTTTCGTCCCTACCCTGCCACTAACACCCCCAGCCCCCTTTTCAAAGTTTTTGGGCGGAAGGTTAACGTTTGCAGAAAGCCAGGTACGTTGTTGTCAATGTCTGCTGAAGCCCGTGCTTGCTGAAACCCCACCACTCACACCCTCACCATAACCCCCCCAGCCCTTGACCCCCAACCCCTGAAATACCCCCCCCCCCCCCCCACACACACAACCTCTTAAACGAAACTTCTCTGTTCAAAGTTTTCTTTGCGGATTCGGGGAGATCTCGGCGAGCGCAGTCCAACCACGTTTTCAAAAAATAAAAATAAAAAAGTTGGGCCCACTTGCGAGGGTTTGACCCCTCGGCATATGGCCCTGCAACAGGTGCGTGCCGCGCTAAGTGAAGGCGGGCCCCCTGAATCTGAATGCGGAATGCGCTCTGAACTCGTCCGCACGTGAGAATGGGAAATATTTGTGAGCCTTCCAGGCCATTCTAGCAACGTGGGGTGAGCAGGGAACATCGCACAAATGTGCCTGGGTGGTTGGACATGCCTAACCAAATCAGTCCCAGGCCACTGTCTGAACGGGCCTGGGCGCAGACACCTTGGCCGAGACTGAAGCTACTGGGCACTCGGTCTCACATGGTCGTGGCAAGGCAAAGCGCCCGCCACTTTCCATATAGGAAAGGGCCGGGTTCCAGGGCAGACATTCGGGCACTTGCAAGTTGCGGGCACAGCGCCGCTGGAGCATCTGCTAGCAGGCTGCTAGCTGCGCTCAAGTGTACCCAGCCCATGTAGCTGAAGGGTAGCCACATGGATGTTAAGAAATAGGTAATATGGGCCTCACTCCACTACTACTCAACATTAGACACGTATCTTGAGTGCAAGATGGACCAGATGCGTCGGGACTGGTCCAACATTTTAAATTGGGTTTTCAACTTTTCAGTGTTTTCAGTGTTTTCACTCTTTTCATTGTTTTGTTTTCATTGTTTTGAATATTTTCAACTTTTCACTGTTTTTACTATTTTGAACTTTTGACAGTTTTTGCTGTTTGATGATGGGTTTGACCATAACACGAAAACCGAGGGCCAAGCTTGAAGTTTCCTTTTTTTTTCCCTGTTTCCCTTTCGAAAAAAGTCCAGGGTGTAGTAGAGGATGGTGGCCAGGCCTCAGGAGGTGCCCGTAGTACTCATCCATTGGGAGGTGAGATGGATTGCGAGGACCCAGGGGGAGTGACCTTAGGATGGCACCATGGTACCATGACATATGCTAATGGTCAGATCGCGAGTCGTGATCTGTGCCACAAGCTTGGAGTTTTTTTGTTTTTTTTTTTAATAACACAGGCCCCTTCCATTCTTGGGGGTCAGCAGTCCGGTTACTTATCCTAGCAAGCATGTTTGTACAAAGATAGTGGGGGAGAAAAAAAGATAGGAGGAGGATCTGGCACTAGCCGTATGAGCACGGGGGAGCAGCTTCTGTGCACCCAACCCCCATACCTTTGGCCCTCCACGCTGGACTGACATATGGTGTGGGAGGCTTACTAGCAGCACCCAGACACACAGTAGGGCAATCCCCGGGGGGCTTGGCGTGGGGGGGGTGTTCATGGCAGTCCCTGAGGCCGCTTACCAATCATCAACTGTTTGCATGTCAATCCCACCTTGCCTAGTATCTGCCTACTGCAACCGGACTCAGCCAGGGCTCGATCCCTGGTCCGTGGGTTACCACCTGCCAGGCTGCTATTTTATTTTCGAGTTCCTGATCTCTGGTTCCCAACTGTTGGCGCCCTCTGCAGTTGGCGCCCGTTCTCAAATTCCTCCTCTGGCACTTTCGGATTTCGATACTTGGTGCCATCCGGCATTCTGGCGCCAGGCTCAGACCTTCAATTTTGAGTTCAGCCCTGAGGCAAATTGCACTTCTGCCCTCAGGACTCAACTTGAGTCCGGACTCAAGCCCAGTTCAGGCACTCAGTTTTCGGCCTGAGTGCTTGTGCTTCAGTGTGCCTTGCTGCAACATTGTGTTCGGAATCTAAGACTGCGACTTTGTGACTTTGCCACTTTGTGTCTGCGTCCGTCAAGTCGTGTTGAGTCCGTGTCGAGTTGAGTGAGTCTGTGTGTGCTCTCACTTTCTCCCTCTCTCTTCCCCGGCCTCACTGCTCTGCCTCAGCCCCGTCACACTGGTATCGGAGCGGCAAACGGCCCTCCCTCCCTCCCTGCTTCGGCGCTGCCACGTCATCGACATCATCACCATCGTCATCGTCTCCAGCGCCGCCACGTCATCGCCATCGTCGTCATCACTGCCACGTCAGTGCCTCGTACCTGCCGTCGTCGCTATCGCCACGTCAGCAACTCCTCATCCTCGTCATTGCTGCCACGTCATCGGTCCCGAAGCCGACGCGCAGGTAAGTGACCAACAATTTTTTTTTTTCCTTTTCCTTTTTCTTTTCCCTTCTTCGCCTTTCTCCTCGTTTCTTCCTCACCTCCTTCTTGTCATAGTCGTCGAATTCTTCTTCTTCCTCTTCTTCTTCTTCTTCTTCCTCTTCTTCTTCTTCTTCTTCATTGCTCTCATTCTTCCCTCCCCCCCTCTTCTCCTCTCCTTCCTCTTCCTCCCTTCGTCTCCGCCACCCTCATCATCGCGCGCTCTGGTTTCCCCCCACTCCGCGCGATCTTCTCCTTCCCCCGTCACCCCTCCCCCCCCCAGCGC
>BFEA01000131.1:1885926-1898021 GCA_003427395.1 Chara braunii
TTGTTGAGGAACAAGCCCGACACGATCGGCTTGCCAGTTTAGGCACCGAACAATGCCGCCTCAACGCCATCATCTCCACCACCTACTCATCCCGCTTCCACTTCAAGTTTATTGTCGCCACCCTTGGTGCGTCTACAAGCAAGTTTCGGGCCCCCCTCGACAATGGAGCTTCCGATAACTTTATCAACGACACTTGTGTTCGAAAAGCCGGTCTCACCTCCACTGGTTATGACTCCTCGATTACCATTTGTTCAGAGGACAAAGACACCGCCGTCGTAGTAGACCGCACAGTTCCCTAGACCACCATGACTGTCGGAACCCTCCGCAGTCAGGTCTCATGCGATGTCATGCACTTGATGTGTGACATCGTTTTGGGAACACCTTGGCTGGACCACTACATGCCATACACGTTCCACCCCAACTTCTTCCGCCTCACCAACCCCCCCAACATGCCCATCGACATTCCCTATTTCCCCCACCCTACCTCCCAAAACACCAATTTCTCCACATGGCCCGTCAAAACCCCGACTCCACCTACTATTGTCTTGTCCGTTATCGCAAACGCCCCGAGGACTTGCTCCTTACGGACAAACCCGATCAAGCCCCCCACTTCGACCCCGCCCTCAGCTCCATCCTCGACGAGTTCAAGGACGTCTTTCCCGAGTCCTTGCCTGTTGGATTACCCCCAGATCATGGTGTATCTCATACCATTGATCTGGAACCTGACCACTCTCGGTCCTGCCGCCCTCCATACCAACTCTCCGTTCCGGAAGCCGAAGAAATGAAGCGGCAACTCAATGAACTCCTTGAAAAAGGATTCATTAAGCCAAGCTCCTCCCCCTTCGGTACAAGCTGCCTTTTCGTGAAGAAAGGCGGGACCTTAGAACTAAGGATGTGCACAAACTACTGCGCCTTGAATCGGATCACGATCAAAGTACCCCCTGCCTCGGATCTCTGAGCTTCTTGATCGCCTCCGTGGAGCCAAATATTTTACCAAGATTGACCTCCGCAATGGCTTCCACCAAATCCGCATGCGCGAGGAGGACACCCACAAGACTGCATTTCGTTCTCGCTTCAGGCACTACGAGTTCCTCGTGATGCCCTTCGGACTCACAAACGCCCCCGTCACATTCCAATCCACCATGAATCACATCTTCGTGACCTCATCGAAGTCTGTGTCGTTGTCTACCTCGATGATATCCTTGTCTATAGCCCCACCTTCGAGTCCCACCTTCAACACCTTCGCCAAGTCTTCGCTATCCTCAAACAACAAAAATTATACACCAAGCTCAACAAATGCACCTTTGCTGCCTCTAGCGTAGAATACCTTGGCCACATCGTCTCTGCTGAAGGAATCCGCATGGACCCCTCGAAGGTCACCGCCCTCATTGAGTAACCCCCGCCCAAGACCCTACTCCAACTACGCTCATTCCTCAGCCTTGCCAACTGTTACCGCCCCTTCATCCGCAACTTCTCTGACATCTCTTACCCACTCCCGGAACTCACACGCAAGGACGAGCCCTTCAATTGAAATGACCGACGCCGAAACGCCTTCGACTTCCTCAAACAAACCATCACCACACAAGATCGCCGACCCCTCTCGACATTTCTACGTTACCACTGACGCATCCAAATTCGCCATTGGAGCCGTCCTATCACAATACTTCCCTCACGACACCTCTAAAACCCCCTCCATCAAAGACTCCCCCACCCACCCTGAGGCTCCACCCGGCGAGTACCCCATCGCCTTCGCTAGCAAGAAGCTCCTTCCTGCAAAGATGAACTACCCCTCCAATGAGAAGGAACTCCACACCGTGATCCACACCCTCGAAGTCTGGCGCCCGTACCTTGCCGGCAATACTTCACTATCCGCACGGACAACACCATCGTCTCGTTTATCCTCACTAAGAAGACATCATGCCACGCCAAGCTCGCTGGTTAGACTTTTTTGCCCAGTTCACATTCACCATTTGCCACACCCCTGGCAAAAGCAACCGCGTTGCCGATGCCCTCTCTCGACGCCCCGACCACAAGCCCTTTGAGAAAGTCTACGCCACCATGACTCATATCCAGCTCCCATCACTCCACCACCGCTACACCCAAGGCTATCTTGCTTGCCCGGATTTCTCAACTATCTACAACAAACTTCGTGACTTCGACCCAGTCCCTGACTACTCCCTTCACGACCGACTTCTTTACATCGACACCAAAGGCACTCGCTGACTCTGCATCGCTGACGCACGTGGCCTCCGTACCCAGCTCTTGGCCGAGCACCACGATGCCAAGACTGTGGGACACCTCGGGTTCCAGAAAACCTTCAACACCATCTCCCGCTACTTCTACTCGCATTCCCTTCTCCCCGATGTCAAAGCTTACATTCGCTCATGCCCCACATGTCAAGCTGTCAACCCTTCAAACCGGGGCAAGCCCAGCATGTTACAGTCATTGCCTATTCCCACTCACGGGTGACAGTCCATCTCTATGGACTTCGTGTGCGGGCTTCCCAAGACCGACCGCGACCATGACTGCATTTATGTCATCGTCTGTCGCTTGACTAAGCGCGCACACTTCATCCCTTGCACTACTTCGCACAACGCCAAAGATGTTGCCACTCTCTTCTTTGATCATGTTGCACGCCATCATGGCCTCCCCGAGAACATCATCAGTGACCATGATCCCCGCTTCCTCTCACAATTCTGGAAACACCCCTTCAAAGCATACAGAACCACGCTCAAGTATAGCACTGCATTCCACCCCCAGGCTGATGGACAAACCGAGAAAATGAACGATACTCTCCAAGGAATCCTTTGGAAGTATTGTCATCCACACCAACCCGACTGGGATCAGCTGCTCACAGCCGCCAAGATCGCCTATAACAACGCCTTGCTCTTCCACTGGCATGTCTCCGTTCTACCTCAACCTTGGCTACCATCCTCGCTTGCCGTCCGACTTCTTGCTTCCTTCACAACTCAACCCCTCCATCCCCTGCCCTTCTCTCAATGAATGGGTAGCAACAACGAACAAACTCCTCAGAGAAGCCATCGAAGCCCTTGAACGAACATGAACAACAAGCCAACAAGACCAACAAACAAAGACGTGACTTCCCTTCCCTATACTCTTAAAGAATGCAAAGGGCCCAGCGTGACGCTTCTTGCTGGGCCCAGCGAAATTCGGTGTGGAGGCGAGCGGGACTGGGGCAAGGTAAATCGGCCGTGGCGTTTCGTGGCGGGACTGCGGGCGGGAGTGAGGGAAATTTGGTGTGGCGGTTCCACACGACACGCCCCGCTCTGCAGTGTTGGGAGGACAGAAAGTCCCGTTCCCTGGTGCCACGGTTTTTCTTTCAACCCCCCCATTCAGTTCTGTTTCCCGCCAGTCCATGGTGTCGGGCGGGGGCCGCATCGATATGGAAAAGGGCGGCGATGGAAAGATGTGATGAAGGAGGGAGGATCAACGCAAGAGGAGGGAGGAGGAAGAGGGAGAAAGACATTTGGGGCATGTGGCACGTGTGCGCTCAGAGCAGGAAGGGTGGGAGAAAGAGGGAGGATGAAGAGGGAGAAGCATGTTTGGGCCGATCGAAACAAGGACGAGGAGGAACAACGAAAAAGAGGAGGAGCGATGGGACGATGAGAATGGAGGAAAGAGGAGGAGGATGGAACAAAAGGAGAAAGAGGGACGAAAAGGAGGACGATAAGCATGGCAGACGACGAGAATTCATGGAGGAGGGGAGAGGATGTAGGGAGGAGGTTGCCAGGGGGATGAGGAGGTCGCACAAGGAGGAGATCGTTCGAGGGGGAAGCGGACGTTGCGACAAGGAGGAGGAGGAGGTCGGAAGAGAGGTGGGAGGAGGTCATGCGAGGGGGAAGCAGACATCGCGACAAGGAGGAGGAGGAGGTTGTGCGAGGGGGATGAGGAGGTGGGTAGAGGACACGTGAGGGGGAGGAGGTCGCACAAGGATTAGGAGGACGTTGTGTGAGGGGGAGGAAGAGGTTGAGCAAGGGAGAGGTCAGAAGAGGGGGAGGAAGTCGCGTGCGGGGGAGAAGGGGGGCGAGCGAGGGGTAGGAGGAGGTCGTGCGAGGGGTAGGAGGAGGTCGCGCGAGGGGTAGGAGGAGGTCGCGCGAGGGGGAGGAGGAGGAGGAGGTCGCGCGAGGGGGAGGAGGAGGTGGGTGGAGCACGTGTGAGGGGGAGGAGGTCGCACAAGGATTAGGAGGATGTTGTGTGAGGGGGAGAAAGAGGTCGAGCAAGGGAGAGGTCAGAAGAGGGGGAGGAAGTCGCACGAGGGGGAGGAGCGCGAGGGGTAGGAGGAGGTTGCGCGAGGGGTAGGAGGAGGTCGCGTGAGGGGGAGGAGCAGTAGGAGGTCGTGCGAGGGGGATGAGGAGGTGGGTGGAGGAGGCATGAGGGGGAGGAGGTCGCACAATGATTAGGAGGACATCGTGTGAGGGGGAGGAAGAGGTCGAGCAAGGGAGAGGTCAGAAGAGGGGGAGGAAGTCGCGCGAGGGGGAGAAGGGGGGCGCGTGAGGGGTAGGAGGAGGTCGCTCGAGGGGGAGGAGGAGGTTGGAAGACGATGTGTGACGGGGAGGAGCGGGTCGCGCAAGAGCAGGAGGTCGCAAGAGGGGGAGGAGCCTAGGAGGAGGTCGCACAAGGGAGAGGGGGAGGTCGAAAGAGGGGGAGGAGTGGGTTGTGCAAGTGGGAGGAGGAGGTAGTGCGGGGGAGACGAGCAGGTCGCACGAGGAGGACGAGGTGTTATAGGAGGTCGTGTAGAGGTTGGAAGGGAGGTGGAAGGAGGTCGCGCGAGTGGGATGAGGAGGTCGGAAGATGACATGTGAGAGGTGAGGAGGAGGTCGCACAAGGAGGAGGAGGAGCTGGAGGAGGTCAAAAGAGAGGTGGGAGAACGTCGCGTGACGGGGAGGAGGATGTCGGAAGACGATGTGCAAGGGGGAAAAGCAGGTTGTGCAAGGACGGGGAGGAGGAAGTCGCGCGAGGGGGAGGAGGAGGTCCGAAGAGGGGGAGGAGTGGGTTGTGCACAGGGGAGGAGGAGGTCATGGGAGGGGTAGGATCAGGTTGCACGAGGGGATGAAAGGTTGCAGGAGGTCGTGCGGGGGGGGGAGGAGGAGGTCGCACCAGTGGGAGGGGGAGGTCACGCTAGGGGGAGGAGTTTGTGCGAGCGGGAGGAGGGGGCCCACGAGGAAGGACGAGGAGGTCGCGCTAGGGAGAGGAGGTCGCACAAAGGGGAGGAAGTATGTGCATGCGCGCGCACATGAGAGAGACACAGAGAGAGAGAGAGAGAGAGAGAGAGAGAGAGAGAGAGAGAGAGAGAGAGAGAGAGAGAGAGAAGACTGGCATATCTTCCTCCAAATGTTGAAAAAATGTCATCGGCCTTTTTTGGGGTGGTGGTAATTTGCCAAATACCCCCATAAGTTGAGATGTATTTCAAAATGTCCCTGAAAAATCTCGGTACAGTGGAATGGCCTTTTGGGCTGACACCTTTGTGTTATGCCCCTGTCAGCCACGTGTGCAAATTCGCAATGTCAGCCTCCCCGTTTGGGCCTTGGCCTTTTGCAATTGCACCTACGAAAAGTTGGCAACTACCGGGGCATTTTGCAAAGTTGGACGGTGTCCGGTAGGGGTACATTGCAAACATGGGGTCCAACCGATGTCCGGGGTGTTTCGCAAAATGTTTTTGTCATCGTCCTTCGCCGCAGCGTGGCTGCGGCAGGTCCACTTGTAACATTCAAAGTATGGGACGAAGTCTGGCTCTCCGCCAAACGCTTTGAACCCGAACACGGCTTGTCCAAGAAACTCTCAAACAAGTGGCTCGGACCCTTCCCCATCATTGAACAAACCTCCCCCGTCAATTACAAGCTCCAACTCCCTCCTGACATGAGTCGTGTCCACCCTGTCTTCCACGTAGAATACCTAAAAGAATACCATGAATCCCCACCCCATTTCGCTGAGCGCCCATATCCTAGACCTCCACCAATCATGTTACCCACAGGCCCTGAATTCGTTGTCGAAGCCATCGTAGGACGAAGAACTACTCAGGTATCTGACCACCCTGAAGGGCCTGAACCAATCACAGAATCTAAAGTTAAATGGACAGGATACCCTGACGAAGTTGCTAACCTTAAGAATGCCATGAATCCTTGCCTATGATCGCGCCCACCTTATATCCTAGCCACTATGCCTAACACCGGCCTAAACCCTGCCTAAACCCCGCCTAAACCCTGCCTCAACCCTCCCTCCCTGCGCTACACACATCCCCTGTACCCAGCAAAACCCTTGCCCCTTGACCTCCCCCTGTCTGATCCGTTCTTGCCTCCGTCTCATCCCGTTCTCCCATCTGTCCTCTGACACATCTCTGTCCCTCTTGTCCAAGCCCTACATGTGGCCCCTGCGCGTCGCCGGCGATAAAGGATCTAATGGCAAGCGCACAAGGACAATGGCATGCTGCAGCTCAGTACGAGGAGATAAGACAGCTGTTGGCCACCATGCTGTTCCCTTTGGCCGGCACCTTGGACTCGCAGACTTCTGGAGCAGCACCTCTGACATGGACATCAAGATCAGTCTGTGATCTTCTATTCGGATCAGACCTCATCATCAGATCGTGTACCGGACGCAACCTGCTACTGGGACAATCAAGCTGAAGCCCTCGCCGTCTACATCGCAGAGCTGCAGAAGACTGCTTCATCACGGACACTTCTGTGACACCCTCTGAGACCTTCCTCAAGACATTTTTCGCATTTTGGCACTTTGTTACCGACCCGAGACGTTGTTTTCTTGGACCCCTCGGACACCCCAGCATTTGAGCATGAACAAACAATTTTTTTATTTTTTTTTATTTTTCTTTCTCTCAAACCTGACAACCTATAACCCAGTAGAACATCAGTAGTATTACCCTGTTACCTGAACAGTGCTACCCTCACGCTTGCAGAACCTCAATAGGATTACCCTCTTTCTTGAGCATTGATTCCCTCATCCCTGTAGAACCTCAATTGCCCTGTTACTTGAGCATTGATTCCCTCATCCCTGTAGAACCTCAATAGGGTTACCCTGCTACTTGCATTACTCCCCCTTTCCTTTCTGACCAGTGATCGGCCCCGTCCCGTCCTTCACAGTTGTTGATTAGGTCTTTGGCAGCCGTGACGTTGCCTTCTAGAGGGAGGGGATAGTGTTACGGACTCAGCCAGGGCTCGGCGCCCATTCTCAAATTCCTCCTCTGGCACTTTCGGATTTCGATACTTGGCGCCATCCGGCATTCTGGCGCCGGGGCTCAGACCTTCGATTTTGAGTTCAGCCCCGAGGCAAATTGCACTTCTGCCCTCGGGACTCGACTTGAGTCCGGTACTTAAGAGCGGACTCAAGCCCAGTTCGGGCACTCAGTTTTCGGCATCAGTGCTTGTGCTTCAGTGTGACTTGCTGCGACATTGTGTTCGCAATCCAAGACTGCGACTTTGTGACTTTGCCACTTTGTGTCTGCGTCTGTTGAGTCGTGTCGAGTCCGTGTCGAGTTGAGTGAGTGTGTGTGTGTGCTCTCACTCTCGCCCTCTCTCTTCCCCGACCTCGCTGCTCTGCCTCAGCCCCGTCACAAATCCTGCACAGGTCTACCTCACACGTACAGCCTAGTAGCCTACCCTGTTCCTATGTAAGCTTTTCACAACCTTTACCATCCCTAAAGCCTCATCCAATCGTCTGTACCCTTTGCCTAGATTCTATTGCTTGTCTCTCGTTGGTAAGACAATAACAAGCTTGAAGTCTCATATCATTGACTTTTTTTCTTTTCTTTTTTGACCGTTTTGGGCATTTTTTGTGTTACTTTTATGCTAAAACTAAATTATCTGCTCTGTTTTTCACTTTTTGTCAGGCACATGTTTGCAACACTGTCGTTCATCGCCGAAACGTTCATCTTTCTCTACGTGGGCATGGATGCTCTAGATGTTGAGAAGTGGGATGTCACTGACCCCGTGTAAGTCTGAAAAAGTCACATCTGCTTTACTTTGCTTCGACCTTCCCCGTTTTCATTGCCCTACCATCATCCCCCGAATGCAACCCATGATGGCTGTACTGGACCAGAAAGGTAGTGTATACAGTGTATATACGTTCATGATAAGGGAGTGTTGCTCTTGTTCGAGGGAAGATGGGAATGAAAAATGTGACTATATTTCACATCTATGTGACTTATATATTCGACATTATATTCAATGTTGCAAGGAAAATGAGCAATAGCGAAATGACTGAATTCCACATTGCAAAATCACACTGAAAGCAAGATAGTCGAAAGCTGTCCAGACAGCAGAAATGCACTGATGTTACACCGAAGGAGAACCAAAGCAGCGAAACTCAATTGTCAATGAAAGCATACACTCGCCACCACCAACAATGTAATCAAAGCTCTTCCTCCTACTGGCACTTAGCGCGCTGAGTACTATCACACAGCTACACTACTCACCTACAAAATGACGAAGCAACCAGTTGATGTCAGCAGCAGTAACCAAAGTACATGCAGATATCGACCATGCGGACCTCCGGCAAAACCAGGTATGTGCCCTCACATCATCTCCCTCAGTCGCCCTCTCTTGCTCACCCTCGTCTTCTCCTCCCACGGCTCTACACCAACCGAAGACCACCGCCGAACCCTGCCGAGTCCCTGACCTTCTCCAAACCCAAGCCCGACTATGGGGGCTGGGCTATGGCGCTGCCTTCTTGCAGCGCGTCCAGTCACAAACGCTAGCGCAGCAGCACGGGAGCAATTGCTCCAGCAGCACTGCTGCATGCACTCACGAGTGCCTGAATGTTTCAATGGCGGTGCTAGCTGCCTGGGCCTGGCGACCATGTGCCCAGTAGCTTCACTTTGGGCCAAAGTGTCTGCGCCCAAGCCCATTCAGACAGTGGCCTGGGACCAAATTGGTTAGGCGCGCCCAACCGCCAAGGCGCAAACATGTGGTGTTCCCTGCTTCCCCCAGCATTCCGGGAAGAGCCTAGAAGGCTCACAAATATATCTGATTCTCGTGAGCAGGGCGGATGTAGCCAACTGGCGCGCGGTAAGTGTCTTGTGCCCACCAGCACTTGCAAAATGGACGAATTCAGGCCTCATTGAGATTCAGGGGCCCGCCTTTGCTTAGGGCGGGCACATGCTTGCTTAGCGGGGCCATATGCGGGTCGGCACCCAAAAAAAAAAAAAAAACTTTTTCTTGGGTCCAGAACCCATAATAACCCCACCAACACCCCCATTCCCACCCTAAATACCCCCATACACCCCCCCAACAACCCCAAAACGCCTCCCAACACCCTCATACCCCCCCCACCACCCCCCATACCCCCCCCCCCCCCCCCCCCTAAATACCCCCATACACCCCCCCAACAACCCCAAAACGCCTCCCAACACCCTCATACCCCCCCCAATACCCCCTATACCACCCCTATACCCCCTATATCCCCCTATACACCCCCGCCCCCCCAACCCCCCCATCCCCAAAAGTTTCTCAGCGGATTTGGGCTGTACTCAGCAAGCGCAGTACAGCCCCCAACTCAGATTTGAAAAAAAATCAGTGGATGTTTGTTTTCTGATTGGTCAGCAGACCGCCGACCGGTCGGCCCCCATGGTCGGCTGCAATACGGTCGGCGGTCGGGGTCGGGGTCGGCGGTCGGCAGGTATGCAGCCATGATTATAATCATAAAGACAATCATTTGTGTTGGGTAGTTCTATAAAATAATATTAAGATTTATTTCATAATATTTCTTCTATTTTCAAAAATCAATGAAATACGAAAAATTTAAAAATAGTAATTTAGAAATTAAGGATTCCATGGATTGTTTCATTTGAGAGCGTTACGATCATCCGCTTTGATACTTGGGTAGTACCATCTGATTTTCAACAAGGTGAAAATTATCGTATCATCTATGTACATGTGCCTGCAGCTTGGATGAGTTTACTTATTTATATTGGAATGGCTGACATAAAACCCGACTTGTTAAATATTATGGAGGTTTAGTCAGTACAATGCCTATCTTCTCTACTATTTTCCTGTTATTGACATCGTGAATTATAGACATGGAATGTGAATGTAAAAGCTGAACTTGAATAGAACATAAATTTCATAAATAGAAAAATGATTACGTTTATGAATCAACGAACAACGCAAAAATATTCATATACATCAAAAATTGAACAAAAATATTAAAATAATAAATATAGATTGATTTAGTTGTGCCGCTTGTGCGGCTTGTGCCATATAGATTAAAGAATCTGTATACGAGAACATAGGGGTGGAAAAAAAAGCCGGAAAAGCTTTATAGTTACTTGATTCAAGTTGATTGTCCTAAAGTCAAGGTAGTTCATTAACTTTCATTTATCTATTATTTCAATTTATTTGTTTGATCGAGCAGACCTTACCCTTGTTTAAAATATATCAGTCTAACTTGTAAGGAGGAAGTAAAGTATGTCACTGCAGGCAATAGAAACGAAAACAAGTACTGAATTTAAAGCAGGATTGCACAGGTAAGAACGATCACAGATTTACTTCTGAGCTGCATGTACGTACTCCAGAGTATACATATGCACTGAAGAAAACAGACCGCAGAATTTTCTTTTCTTTTCTTTTCTTTTTGGGTATAGGGATTCGGGGGGCATTACACATCATGCCTTTGCAGTTCTGTGCTGAGAAATGATGAGTAACACTTGTATCTCGGACTGCAACGCCCCTGCAACTTTCCCCAACCAACCCACCATGACCCCTGCCCCTCTTACACTCCCCCTGCCCCCACACACGCAAACAATGTCACACCGTCGCACAGTCACACAAACACACACTCACACAGTGCACACAGGAGGAGGAGGAGGAAGGAGGAGGAAGTAGGAGGAGGAGAGTGATCGGAGGAGGGGCAGGAATAGGTGAGCGGACCAAAAAAAAAGAAAGAATTTGTGTGCCACGTGGCAGGTGCTCAGGAGGGAGGAGGAGGGAGGAGGAGGAGGAGAAAGAGGAGTAAGTATATGGAGGGAGGACGAGGGGAGGAGGAGGAGGAGGAAAGAGATGGGGGAGATGGAGGAAGAAGGGGAGGAGGAGGAGGAAGCGAAGGAGGAGGAGGAGGATAATGCTGGCGAAGGAAAGGAAGACAACACAAAGGAGAGGTGGAGGAGGACGAGGGGAGGAGGAGGAGGAGGAAAGAGATGGGGGAGATGGAGGAGGAAGAAGGGGAGGAGGAGGAGGAGGAGGACAATGCTGGCGAAGGAAAGGAAGACAACAAAAAGGAGAGGTGGAGGAGGACGAGGCAAAAGAGAGGACAACAGCGAAGCAAAGAGAACCACAGGAAAGACGCGAAGGGGAGGAGGGAGAAGAGGATGAGGACAAGGAGTACAATGCGAAGAGGGTGTTGATAAAGACGTGAAGGACAGGAGGAGGAGGAGGGGGACGATGACGACGACAGAGGCAGAGACAGAGAGCAAGAAACAACAAAAAGGTGTGTGCCACGTGGCACGTGCGTTGACGAAGCAGGCAAAAAAAAGGAACAATTAAGAAGAGTGTGTGCCATGTGCCAAGCATGTCAACGAAGGGAGGAGTAGGATGACAATGACAGAGGTAAAAAGAAAAAGAAAAAAAATGAAACTGCGGTTGCCACAGCAGCTCAGTCCCAGGAAAGTCTGTGAACCTCCAGATGCACCGAAGAATGAAACTGCGGTTGCCACCGAAGAATGACGGCAGTGGCAAGTGCGGGTAGCGGGCTGAGATAGTCGAAGATTGGGACTGAAGTGTCGGATACAGAAGTCCGACTGTAACGACGCACCAACCTTCTTTTTTGATTTTGTTGCCGAAATGCTGCTGCAGGCTTGTCCATCCAAGTATCGAGTGTGGCTGGAAGTGTAGTCAAGCAGCTTAGCTGATGGCGGATGGCGCCATAGCTGCCTCTGAGAGAGAGGGCAAGGTTGAGAGAGAGGGAGAGAGAGCCCACACCCGTCTGCCATTGCCTGGCGTCCATAGCTGCTGCACCATGAGTTTGCGGAAAAGTGTGGCAGCTATGATTTCCAGGCAATTTTCTAAGTTCTCATATCTCGTGTTGGTTTCTACCTGTGGTGTTAGCTTTTGTGTGATGATAAAGTGTGACAT